>JARHVA010002574.1:1885000-2474804 GCA_037957365.1 Torreya grandis | reverse complement strand
CTTTCTTGAGATAGCTTGGGTGGTTGTTTGGTCCTTCCACAAGGTACAGTTGTAGGTCTAATGAGATTATCAGTGTGTGAGAGCATCTTAGTGAGGTTATATTGATATTTAAGGGGTTATAAAGGATTATAAAGTCTGACTTTGAAATTTTAGGATATTCCATATGAGGTCTTAAGACCATGCCCTCTTAAAATCTCAAAATCTCTCTTATAAGCCTAATGAGGAGACTAGATGGATATCTTGGTAGGTAATAAAACATTATGAGGATTTATGAAGATGAAGGAGTTTGTTTGGAGATAATGGAGTTGTTTATAAATGATCATAATTTATTCATGGTGAATTAATATGAGTTTAAGAGATCAAATGATGTTTTTTGAGTGTTTAATTCCTAAATAACACTAAAGCATTGTGTGCTACTATGTTTCTAACTTAAGAGACCCCCTAGAAGATTGTGTGTTCCTTAGAAGTGTGTTGAGGGTGTTAGATAGAAATTCATAGATGATTTATCAAGCATAAAGAGATGATAATGATCTTAAATTGTGAAGGTATAGAAAAACCATGAAGAAAACCTCTTTAGAACTTATTTTAGCGAAGTTTAAGGTAAGTTAGCATTTTTAAAGGTAATTATATGCCTTATCAAGATTTTTGATGCTTCTCTACAAGTTGATAAAGGGTGAGTTTTCTTATTGAGTGTTCTTAGCATAAAAATTTTAAAATTCCAACCATGGTTCACATGATCACCTTCAATCTATATAGTGAGTACAACTGTGCACCTACAATAGTCATTTGTTTTGAGACTATATTTATCAAAGAAGCATCATGAATACAATAGTTTTGAAGTAATGTTTTTTTAAGAGTTTTAAGATAGGATCATATTATAAAGTGCATATATTGATCTTAGGATATGTGGAGTGACTCTCTTCCTATAATCCATACAAACTTCAAAACACCATCTACAACCCTATGTCTTAAGATAGTCAGAGAACCTTCTATGCAACATGAACTTTTTGAATATCTCCAAGAAGATGAAATTAGATGTTAGATAGAAATGATAGAGTGGTCTAAATTGGCATTGAGACAAAAAAGGATGTTATAAAAGTGTGATGGCTAAAAGGAAAAATTGATCATATACAACCAAGAACAATAGTCATCTATAGTCCACAAGACCTAAGCATAAAGAGGATTTCTATACAATATGAATTAGTGAGGATCAAGAACGTGTATGATGGATGAAGATTGAGCACAATAATGACTTAATTTCATAGACCAAATGGAGATAAGCATTCCAAAATAATTACCATGACACTTTTTAGTCAATAGTCCATACAAATGTGTATCTAAAACAAGTCTTTCAAAGCATAGTCAAGTTTATTATGTAATGTAGACTTGTGTGAGGGAAATATGAGGTTTCTTGAGGTAAATGTGATGGATTTTAAGAGAATATTGAGATTAAAGGACCTAATTTTATTTACCTTCTCAATTCATGAAGTTTTGGGCCTTGAACGACCACTTATAGGAGGGTCTGACTAAGTCTAGACAATTAGCTTAAAGAAATTTAGTTGAGTTATAAGGACAAAAAGATGAAAGAGTGCAATAGTGAGAAGTTGAAATTTCCAAGAAAATTAGTAAATTATTAATATTTTTTAAAGCTAAAATAAGGTTAAAAATATCCTTTCAAATTAATATATTTCTCATGAATGCTATAGTCAACCATCTACACCTACAGTCAAGTAAATGAACACATAGTCATCCAGCCTATGACAAGCATG
The DNA here is from genome assembly GCA_037957365.1 of Torreya grandis. Lineage (NCBI taxonomy): Eukaryota > Viridiplantae > Streptophyta > Pinopsida > Cupressales > Taxaceae > Torreya > Torreya grandis. The sequence continues at coordinate 2,473,035 of JARHVA010002574.1, read as the reverse complement.
AAGATGTATGCAAAGGAGAGGAGATTAAAGGTTTAGTGTCTCTTTAAAAAATACTAATAGGTTTTAATTTAATGTCATATAAATTTATTAAGGTCTCATTACATCTAAATATACACCTATAACTTACAAGAAACTCAAAATACATGCCTACAATCAAAGGATTGCCTACAGTAGTGAAGGACATGAATGAGTGTGTAGACAAGGGTTATGAATTATATTAATAGTGTTAGATATAAATTTATAAGAGATATAAAATAGGTCCAATATATGTAATCCATTTCCATTTTGAGATATTAAGGGTATAACTCAGTCGTAAACTCGGTTTGCTTACAGTCATCTAGTGACCTACAAGCACCATCTACTAGACAAGGTGTGAAGAGAACATGTTTCTGAATGAAATGAGTGTGTATAATATTATAAAAATGTGTGTTAAGATCCATGAATACCTCCATAAATTTTTCATGTAGCTAAGAGATAAAATCAGTTTATAAGCTTCTAGGGTCAGTACACATAGTTGACATAGAAACCCTCAATGATAAAAGGTCAAGGTTTTAGACCTATTTGAGAGGTCAGTTCTCTTGAGAATAATCATGGATAATTTCAAGGATTATTGAATATGTGTTTAATATCTGTATTTGATGATAAAATTATTTTTAAGGTTTAGATACCCAAGATAATCTTCCTCGACCTTTACACACAACCATCTCAACCCGAGTGAGCAATTTTCAAGTGTGAGAACTTGTTGCAAAATAAGAATGGTAACTTGAGGTTGTAGGAGGTATTTAGGGTGGTATTATTCCTCATATTAATGACTTTATTTCAGTCATTATATCTCAAACCTTCATGAACAATTAATTAGAATGCCAACAGCCCAATTTTACTCAATAAGGAGCTTTAAGAGGTTACATGGTTTGCTCAATAATTTCATGAGAATATGCATGGGAAATTATTCCCATAGGATATTTTATTATGGTCCCCCCTATCACAAATTATTTTCATTGGTTTTTGTAAAGGATTCATGTCCTTTATGAGCCCTTGTTAAGAACATAAACCCTTAAAAACCCTCTTAAACCCCTTCAAAGAACTTGATTGGAGAGAATTTATTTCCAATACCTATATATGCTATTTTTGACCTTAAAATGGACCTAATGATGTTCACCACTCTCTTGAGCTCCATTTATATGCATTTGTTCATAGGTGTAGGTACAATAACATATGGTACAAGGCAAAAAGGGTAGTTTTTAGCTTGTTTGTGAGGGAGTAGAGTAAGTGCCATCAAAACCATTTTAAGAGATTTATATGGAATTAATTGAGTTTTAATGATCATTAAAAATGTTTTATAGGTCTCTCAAAGAGCTACACAATTCTTGCAAGTTGGCCACTAGGCCCAATGGTGTGGAGAACTCAATTTTGCAAGCAAGAAAACAATGATGAAGGACAATGGGTGCCATAAAGGACTCCAAACTCAAGGTATAAGTTGTTTTCAAGTGTTGTAAGTATTATAAAGTAATTTTAAATCATAAAAACCTACAAAATTATTGAAAAACCTCTCAAACACCCCCTCAAGCTCACAAAGCCTTACAAATGAACATTTCATGGTTTGACCATATGCACAATATTTTAGAACATAAAATTTGGCATGGATAAGGGTATTAGTCCAAGTAAATTTATTCAAACATTTTTTCCAAATTTCACACATGTGATTGGCCATTTGGGCTAATTTTCTCTTTCCAGGCCTAGAAGGCCTAATTGGAGATGAAAATAAAGGAAAACATATACTTACACTTGGAGTTTTATAATAAGATTTTGTTTAGAGTTTTAAGGGGATATAGGGTAAAAAAATGTGCCCATTTTCCAATTTGATCCATATAATCTTATAGACAAGGATGTTTACAGGTTTTTAGGGTTATAAAAAATGGGTGTTTTAGCAAGCAAATGGAGAAAAATGGTATCTTTTGGGATAATTGATGATTATAAATGATTCATTTAAAGTCTAAATTCATATTTAGAATCCTTAAATGGAGGAAATTTGTCTAGTTTAAAGTAAAACCTTTCTTTCTCTCTCATATGCCTCTTTGTTCATGCGAAGGAATCAAGTGTTCAAAAGTACTAAATGATGCATAGAAGTTTTTACAAAGTCTTTATTGATGTTTATCCTTATCTTTAGCTCCTAATCAAGCATGAATAATTAACAATCAGTTGAAAATAAGGTTTTAAAGGTGTAAATGGTCTTGAGAACTCCTAACTACACCTTCTTTCCTTCTTACACCTATCATGTTGAAGGAGTCAAACTTACATCAAATAGATTATAAAAACCCATGTAAGGTAAAGTAAATTGATGAATGTCTTATAATAAATTTTCAATAAATAATGAATGAATAATTAAAGTATTATTTTCAAAGAGGAGGACTAATTCATCAACAAAGTCATAAGAACTAGTATATAAGGAGTCAAGCAAGGATATAGGCACCTTTCAAGTGGTCAAGATTGACTAATCATGATGAAGAAATTTTAAATCCTTATAAAATCATGCCACTCTAACTCTACACCATCCTAATAACATGAAATAAAATTTAATTTTAACGAAGTATTACATAAAATTTGAGTATGAAGACCAAGTTGGCATCCTTACTTTAGTGTTGCTTTGTCTCCCCATCTTTGGATTTTCTATTTGAATTAATTTTTACAAAATGCTATTATCACTCTTTGATTTTGGTTGTGATGAAAGGCTGCCAAATTTTGTACTCATTTTTTGAATAAATAATAAGCTCTTTATGTTAAGTGTATGTTATTCGCCTTTGATATAACATTGTGAAGCATTTGTTTTCCTATGGTATTGTCTAGTTTTTTTACTTTAATAAAACACATTTGAACTTCTATAGGTCATTAAAAGTGTAAATATAGACTTTATTTTAAGTTTTGATGTTAATTCAACACCTTTGCATTTCTTCCATACAAATATTGAGTTTGTCAAGCCCTTTTTGTGAAACATTGTTGTAAAAGTCATTCCTAAAGTGAAGAGAATGTATGCAAGCTTCTCCCTTTCATAAGAGTGTCCATTTCAAGAATAAGTGGTCATAAATATTGGTGCATAACATTCATTCCCGATTTTCATTTCAATTCCATTGCAAGTAGTACCCCTTTCACCCTTTTCATAGTTAAAATCAGTAGTTAGTAGGTCTAGGAATAAGTTTTAGTGAGTGTATCAAAGGACCAACCCTCAATCTAGAGATTCTCTCCCTTATAATTTCACCTACACCTAGGAGATATTCCATGTTTCATCAAGAGTAAGAAACATCACACATTCTCATAAGGGTACACTCCTAATTGACAATAGGTCCTTAATACAATCTTTTGGGGGCATTTTCTTAATGTTAATTTTGTGTATGCTTTTGCATTCTTTATTCTTTCTAGTGATTCATAATCATGGATTATACTTTTGATATTGACCATTGTGAGCCTTTGACTACACATAATACCATACATGGAGATCTTGAATGGAAACAATCATAAATCATAAAAGATTATGTTCCCTAATGAATGAAACTCAACCATAGTTTACACGTGAATTTGACGAATTTTAGCATCAATGTAAGTTTGAAGAGTGTATGGGCTTGATTGGGGCTTATGTGAGTGAAAATATTTTGTTTCATTTGGATGGATGTGATTCTCCATTCAAAATATGGGCTAAGCTAAAGGGTTTGTTTGGGAAATTAGATCACTTGCAAGCCATGCATCTTGAAGTGGAGCTTACTTCACTAAATCTAGATGACTTTACTTCTATTGTAAACTACCTCACTAAGTTTAAGCATTTTCTAACATAGTTGAAGGGGAGTGGCTGAGATAAGAAGGATGAAGAGTTTCTGTACTTGATTTTATGTAATCTGATTGAACCATTCTATATCTTTTATTCTACCTTTTTCTCAAGTATGGATGCCTTAGGATTTACATTCCAAATTCTAGATCTAGAGTTTTTTGTGAGAAACTTACTAGGGAGGATTCCAAAATGTCTCACTTTGAGTCTTCCACCTCTGAAAAAGCATTTGTGCCATCACATCTTAAGAACAAGGGGAAAACTAAGAGTAGAAAGAAGAACACTTATCCTCCATATCAAAATGCACCTAATCCAAATGTTGACACATCTGAACCCAAATCATCTTCCAAATCAAAGAATAAATCTAATGTATCTTGATCCTATCGTGGGGGTGTTGGTAATAAATAATCTAGATGTTTAAAGAGAATATAAGACTTATAATATGTCATAAGGAAACACAAGATTTATATATCCACTCCTTCTTCATCTCATGAGCACAGGAAAACACTTAATGTTGTTAGGAGATCATAGTCACATATTTTAGACAATTGGGTTGTATATTCTAGTTCTTCACACCATATGACTTCTTCAAATGAGTCATTTGTATCTCTTGGTTTGATTTCTACTTCCAACATTGAGGTTGGAAATTCTTCCTTAATTTATGTTAAGGGGAAGGGTGACATATAGCTAGATGCAATCTCATCAATGATGTGTTATACATTCCAGATATCACCACCAATCAACATTCAATTTATTATATTTTCCATTCTCATCAGGGCAAGATAGTGACTTTCATACCATGGGTGCTGAAGTTCAAGCTTTGTTATAGCCACACACACTTATTGTAAAAAAATTTATTGATCATAGTTCTCTACTCTATTATTTTTAGGATTTTGATTATATTCCTCCTATAGGGATGTGTTTGGTTTCTCATGCAGATTATGAGAGTCAACTTTGGACTAAGAGATTTGGACACCTAAACTAAAAATATTTAAAGGAGTTGAGAAATCATAGTATGGTCGAGGGTCTTCCTACAGTTTCATGTCTTGATGGATTTTATCATGCTTGTCCATTGAGGAAACAACACCAATATTTATTTCCTAAGGATATGTCCATGAGAGATTCTTCACCACTTGAGCTTGTGCACAGTGATTTGATGGTCTTTCCTACTCCTTTCAATAGAGCTAAGTATGCACTTACCTTCATTGATAATTTCTTGAGTTGTATTTGGGTTTATTTTCTAAAGTATAAGAGTGATGTCTTTTCTCACTTCAAATTTTTTAAGTATTTGGTTGAGAAATAGTCTTCGATTTGAATTAAGAATCTTTGTATAGATAATGGGGGGAGTACTTCAGTCAAGAGTTCTCTGATTTTTAGTAGCCCGTGGTATTATTCACTAGTATTCTATTGCTCATACTCCATAGCATACTGGCTTAGAAAAATGGACTACTAAACTCTAAAGGAGATGGATAATTGTATCATACATTCATGGTATTTACCTCCAATATATTGGGTAGAGGTAGTTAATTGTGCAAACTACATTTAGAACTACACACCATATCAAGAACTTGAGAATATGACTCCATAGGAGTCTTGATCTAGAACCAAGCTTGATGTCTCATTTTTATGAGTCTTTGGAAGCCTTTTTTAGGTGTTTGTACCAAATAAAAAAATGAAATCATTGGATAATAAGAGAAAAACTTTGATTTTTATAGGGTATTACACAGACATGAGAACTTATCATCTTGTAGATCTTGATACTCATGATGTTCATTTTTTAACACATGTATAGTTTGATGAGAACTTCACATCTCATGACTCTTCATCTTATTCCATGATTTCTTCTTCTTCTTTAGATGATTCAGCTCCTCTTAAATATTCATTCTTTGAGGATCTAGTTAAGGATATATTTTAGGAGGTTATAGAGAATGAGGATCCTATTCACACTAATGTTGCCACTATGCCTAAGTGGGCTCATACTATAGTTTTTAAGGTAGCACCTTTTATACAAGATCTTCCACCTAATTAACATTGTCATGCACATTTTATGGTTAATATAATTTTATGTCAGGCATTATCTATGGATCCATAATATTTTTCACAGGCTCATGGGATACAAGAATGAGATGATGCGATGATAGATGAGTATTCTTCATTGATGAATAATCGTGCTTGGGATTTGGTCACTCTTCTTAAGTGAATAAATTTGGTTAGGTTTAAATGGATTTATCATACCAAATATGCAACTAATGGGTCCATTAACAAGTACAAGGCACATATTGTTGCAAAGGGGTTATCATAGGTTGAAGGTATTGACTATTCTAAGACTTTTGTGCCTATTTCCAAGATGGATTTAGTTTTACTTATACTTTATCTTATTGCATCAAAGGGTTGGCCAATATATTAGATGAACATTAAGATTATTTTCTTGAATGGATACTTGCATGAGGAAATCTATATGGAGAAACCTATTTGATTTGTTAATGATTATTCTCTTGGTTTTCAACTTAAGAGGTATCTTTATGGTCTCAAATAGGCCCCTCAAACTTGGTATGAGAAGATAGATTAATTTCTTCTCTCCACTAGCTTTGTTCATTTCCACTCTAATCCCATAATGTATATTTAATGTATTGGGAAGGGCATTGTTATACTGGTCTTGTATGTTGATTATTTGCTTCTCATAAGTAGTTCTTCATCTCAGATTTAGACTATTTAGCATGCACTTTCAACATAGTTTGACGTGATAGATCTTGGCATTTTGAATTTCTTCCTTAGTTTATAGATTTCACAGTTAGATACATGGATTTCTTTGAGTTAGTATAAGTATACCCTTGATCTTCTTTAGTGTTTCGGCATGGCTGATTACAATCCAAGTCCTTCTCCTTTTCAATCTGGAGTGACTCTCACTACCTCTTGTACTACTCCATTTTGTGATCCTATATTATATAGGCATATGGTTGGGAGTCTTATGTATTTGAACCATACTTAACTTGACATTTTATTTATATTTGGGCTTGTATATAGGTTTACACATAACCCTCACGACATTAATTGGTAGGTTACCAAGAGGATTTTATGATATCTGTTGACCATTTTGGTCCTGCAGACCAAAATCGGTCCCCCCTCTTTTCCCCTACTATTCTGAGCCACTGCATTTTTGATTTTGCACAAGTCTTGGAAATTTCTACATAATCTAAAAGCATTTCTACAGACTCTGCAGGCATTTCTATGGACTTTGCAGGTCCATTTCTACAGACTCTATAGGAGAATTTTCTACAGACTTTGCAAATAAGTTTTCTATGGACTCTATAGGTAGAGATGAGTTCCTGACACTTACGCACAAAATGGACCCTTCCAAGTGCTCTTGCGAAGGGTGGTTCTAGACTCAAGAGCCCTTGTGGAGGGCAGGGAAAACTTTTGTAAAGAGGCCATAGAGAAAAGCTGAAAAGGTAAGTTTCCTTCAGAAATTTGTTTAAGGCAAAGGAAGTACCCTTCGGAAGGGTCATTTCCAATTTTTTCGAAGGGCTCTTTTCAAAGGCAATCAAAGAAACAAAGGAAGAAATCCTTTAGACTTTTTGTCTAAAGGAATTCCTTCAGACAAAAAGTTTGAAGGAAATCAGAAGGGCTATGAAATACTAAGGCAAAGGCAAGAATAATTTCTTCAGACTTTTTGTCTGAAGGAATTCCTTCAGACAAAAAGTCTGAAGAAATTCAAAGGAAGGCCACGGGAGGAAAAGCTAAGGGAAAATTTGAAGGTCAAAAGGCAAAGTGTTCAAAACAATTCTTACAAACTTTTTGTCCACAGGGAAAAAGTCTGCAAGAAAAAGTCTGTGGGGAAAACTCTGAAGAATTTCAAAACCAAGGGAGCCAAAGGACCCCAAAGGGCAGGTGCCCTTGAGAGGGACTCTCAACAAAAAATAAAGGCTCTTTTCCAAATCCAGAGGGACACCTTCCCTTTGGGAGGGTCCAAAGCAAGAAGCTGAAGGAAAGTAGAAGAAAGCCAAAGCAAAGGAAAAGCCGAAGGAATTCCAAGGGGTGACAGGCCTGAAGACATCAAAATCAAGCATAGTGAGATAGCTGTTGGAGGTTTAAACATAGTGATGGGTGTGCAGATGTTATACTTAAGGCTCATGAAATAGTCATTAATTTTGAAAAAAGCCTAAGGAAGAGCCCAAGAAATGCAACAACCCACCAAAAGATAGCCCCGAGGGTTGAAGGAGCCAGAAAGAGACAAAACCAGGAAGAAGACAAAGTGCAAAAATAGACAAATAGTCTAAGTGGAAAAAGGGAGGCAAGTTATTGTTAGGTGGTCATCAAACAACACAAATAGTAAGTAGCATGACTTACTTTCTCCACTTTGCATTTATGAGCAGACAAACCGTGTGATATCTAGAAAGAGTAGTCTTGTTTTCAGAAAAGAGGTTTGGCCCGTGCTTTCAGATTAATGTTTGAATGCCAAAGTCAAGACTAAAAATTACACAACATGGTTCTAGCAGGCCTCTTCTAGAAGATTGATATTAGCAACAGTGACTTCCTCTTCTCAATGCTCACAAATGCACATGGGCCAGCTTGTTAGGAGAGCTAAAGTCTTTTCCAAAGCGGTGCCTTTACTTCTTCTCCTATTTTCTATATATTATAAACATCTCATTTTGAGAAAAGGAGGGATCCATTTTCTCTTATCCCATAAGGCAAAGCTCTGCCCAAAAATCTCTCAGGCTTGTAAGGCATAACTTTGTCAAATTTTACCTTGAATCAAGACTTAGAAATTTTTACCTCCCTCTAGACTTGCACTCACTCATATGTCTATGTTTTCTTTTTGTGTTAAGTCATTTTATTTTATGCTTTTCATAGATTGATTCCAACATGTCTAGTGCATTATGAAGTTCTTCTGTAGGTCTACCAAAAGTGTCTATAGCAGGAATATAGGTGCATGTGAATAGGCTGCCAAAGTGTGTCTCAGAACACCTTTGATAGTTCTTCCTCTATGTATTTCTATGGACCCTTGACTCACTGATATAAAAGAGTTTCCCACATTAGATGAAGTGTATGATAGCTTCTTCTTGGTGAAAAGTGTATGTTCAGGCTGAGTGGATCAAACTTTTTTGGTGTATCACCTTTTTAGTTTAGGTTTAGGTTCTATTTTCAGCATCCTTCTCCCTTTTCTCCCCCCCCTTTTTACATTTATTTGTTAGCAGTAGGGAATCCAGGACCTAAGAGATACATTGAAGGGAGCTAACCCTTATCTAAAGACTCTCCCCCTAGCTTCACTAATCCCATAGGTGAGAGGGGAGTTTCAATTGTTGCATGTGGAAGGCAAGAGCTCGGCCTCCTACCCAGGGTGCAATCCACTGTGCCAAAAGAGTTTCCCACATTAGATGAAGTGTATGATAGCTTCTTCTTGGTGAAAAGTGTATGTTCAGGCTGAGTGGATCAAAAAAATTTGGTGTATCACCTTTTTAGTTTAGGTTTAGGTTCTATTTTCAGCATCCTTCTCCCTTTTCTCCCCCCCTTTTTACATTTATTTGTTAGTAGTAGGGAATCCAGGACCTAAGAGATACATTGAAGGGAGCTAACCCTTATCTAAAGACTCTCCCCCCAGCTTCACTAGTCCCATAGGTGAGAGGGGAGTTTCAATTGTCGCATGTGGAAGGCAAGAGCTCGGCCTCCTACCCAGGGTGCAATCCACTGCGTCAACAATATCTTTGAGGCACAACTCATTTTGTATTACACTATTCTAGGGTTTATACTCAATTAGTTAGATATAATGATTTATATTGGGCATGTTTTCTTGATGATAGGCATTCTACTTTTGAATACATATTTTGTCTTAGTTCTTCACCTACTACTTAGTTGTGCAAGAAGTTGAAGGGTATTGCATTTTCATCTATAAAGGCTGAGTATAGGGTAGTATTTATAAAAAGTCAGTAGATTATTTGGATTTTTTAGTTATTGATGGAGTTTGCATTTACACAGGATTCACCCATTATACTTTGGTGTGATAACCAGGGTGGAATTCACATATCTCACAACCTACTTGAGCATTAGCTAACCAAACACTTTGAGGTACATATGCACTTCATTCATCATCACATTTAGGATGGAGTTCTTAGCTTGGAGTATATTATGAATCAATAGTAGGTTGCAAACATTTTCACAAAGCCTTTTGCATCACCTCATTTCCTTGAGTTGTGTGGTAGGATTTGGGTTTCATAAGTTATCCTTAGGGTGTGTTTGTGAGGACATCTTTCTTCTCCATTTCATGGATACATATTGTACATGAGTACCTTATCAAACCTAGTTTTTAGGACTCATACTATGGATATACCACTATTTCATTTTGGATAATGTTATCCCATAGCTTCACTTAAGGGGGGGTGTTAGAGTATGTATTTCAAGTATTTATCATGTTTGCTAGTGTAATGGGTAGATATTTTATCCTTTTGTGATTTTTTCTTATGTGAAAATTTATCCCACATTGATTATTTAGGATAGTTTTATGTTTTGCCTTGCCTACTTATGTAAGGGCTTTCCTTTGTACTAGTATCTTATTTGTTGGATAATAATTTACTTGTATTATTTTTAAATCATTTGTATGCAAATTCATTGTGTGATGTTTTTGGTGTTATAAATTTTGAATCTTGGGTTAGAATGCTTGATCACCATTCCTAAAAAATTTAGATAACAATCAATTTACATAAAAATTGAATAGTTTATATGTAACTTTTTATGTCCTAGGAGGTGATAGTGCCATCCTTGTCATAGTTAACATTTGAAACATTTGATTTAACATAGTCATTTTTTACATTTTTAAATCAAGCAATTGGCCCATCCACTACTGCATCTATCTTTGTTAGGATGACACCTTTTAAATATACAAAGGTAAAATTTTGAGTTAATATTATGTTCTATGTACATTTATTCTATGTATGTTTGCCTTGTAAGATTAAGTTAAAATTATCTATCAAGGATCTCAAAATTCAAGTCCAGTGCTATTAAATACACTCTTAGTTTAATATAGGAGAAAATATTTCAATATATCTTTGATACTTTAAAAAAAATTAAGTGAGACCTTATTCACATTCAGTTGATGGCTCAAGTAGACACTCCTCCATCACTATGAGATAATACAGATAAATGCGTTATTGTTGCATATGCATTAATATAGATCGACACACCTCCATCACTATGAGATAATACAGATAAATGTGTTATTGTTGCATATGCATTAACATAGGTCTATATTCACTTATAATTTTGAATTTTAAAAATAGACTTGTTTTAATAATTTTATTACATACTTGGGGAAATATAACTTATGTGAATTTATTGTGTATGAAAGGTTATCCCATGACATATGATAGTCCCAATCAGATGATTTATGGCAACTTTTCATGTTTATTCCCAATTTTATATGCATGTTCGAATAGTTGAGCCTGCCATTGACTCATTTGCACATCAAAAATAGATTGAGGAGGATTATAAGCTTGCAGTAAGTTCATGTTTAAATGATTTTGTATTCTAGTTTATAATTAATTTAGTAGCAAGTGGTTAAATTTATTTTACGTTAATTTGGTAATAACACTTGTATTTGAATAGGTTCAGCTATGAGCATAGGACTCATAGTCAGACCTTACAGTAATCCAAGGCATTAGAGGGGTTTCCATCTACTAGCAAGCCATCTAAGGGAGAGTCATATTCAAGGAAGGAAAAGAGAGGGAGGTTTTTTGATGATTAGGATGTCTTACATGAGATGAGCTTTTATGTATGCCTATATGGCAATGTACACATTTTTGGCATTGTATATGCATATATGACATTCACATAAGTTGGTTCTATATATTATAATTTTGTATATGCATATCATGGAAATAGATGTATTATTGACATTTTACATATGCCTATATGATTTTTTTTGGAATTTTAATCTGAATTATGTTAATCTATCTAATTTAAATTTAGTTTTAATTTAAAATTTTATCATATAGTGTTGTTTTGATCTTATAAACTATTATATTTCAGATTTCAACTTTAATGTTGTACACAAATGAGGATTAAAAAACCATTTTTTTAATGTTATAAATCTTTGATCTCCCATATTTTTTAAATTAAAGTTTTTATTTGAATGTGTGTAGTGAAAATAATTGCTGACACTCTTATCTATTTTGCATTTATCATCACCCATTTATAACTTTTCAATTGATCATTAGCAAAATTTGATTTCACTTAAGGCCCATACCCAATCACGTTCATACTTGTATAATTTATAGACAAAATCATTCATAAATCCTTGAAAATTTCTCACTCTAATACTTATACCTATAAACTTGATCTTTCACCTTCACCTAGCTCTAATGCCTTTTTGGCTAGCTTTTCTTGAAACTAGGCCTACTACTTGTATTCCTTCTATGATTCTTGTTCCTTTATATTTTTCATCACCTCTCAAGTAATCTCTATCAATACCTCTTCTTCACTCAAGTCCTTTTGGTGACCATGTACATGGTCTACTTACATCTTCCTCTATGAAACTGTATCTTTGCTAAACTTGTAAGATAAAATTATCCCTGACCTTGACTATAATGTCTTTAGTCTAATAAAATGTAACCTTAATGACTTGAAATAGAATATTCACTCATGATACAATGAACTGTCTTTGGCCAAAACCCTTTATCATCCCCTAATACCACCTAATGCATAGTTTTCTCTTCTATGTTTAAGAAGGCTATAAAGTCTTATTCATATTCTCTAATATCATGAATAATTACAATGTAAATTATTCACTCTTGTTCTAAACTCGATTCAAAATCCACTCTCAAATAATATTCTTTTAAACTAGTCAATTACTCATTACGTATGTTCTTAACTAGTCACCAATTTCTTAGATTTGTTCTCCTTCCTTTGAAAAATTATTCTTTATAACACTTTGGATAGTGTTGTCACCAAATCTTGCATCGTAAAGATGGTTTTTCAATCCTACTATAATATTTGGGAAACATTGGATTACCTCTAGGCCTGTGGGTTGCCTATAATAGAGGTAAACCTCTAAGTTAAAGGGCTAGCTCCTTTGATTAGTCTCTTCATCTCACACATTACACTAAACCAATCACTTCAGGGTGAAAATGGAATAAGGTAATATGATTTAAACCCATTTTATTGAGGTGATATACCAAAATATTAGTCCATAAACAAACTCTCACACACTAAAAATGAAGGCTACCAAAACTAACCACAACTCTATAGCCTTCTAGCATTAGTATTTATTATAGAAAAAGATTGATATGCACATCTAGATGTGGGTGAAAATAAGGTCAAATAATAGACTCTAATATTCCCTCTCACACTTCAAGAAACACTCAACAAACATATACACTTTATAAGACCTATTAGAAGTGATATCCTTAGAAAGAACATGCAAATAAAGTATGGAAGAAATGAGAGCATGCTCATAACTTAACAACCACATGCACAACTTAACACACTTAGGAAAGAGATGGTAGATCTTAAATCAAATTCATATGTCTTATTTAAAGGATAAAATAAGGTGTTAAACTAATAAGGATTCAACGTACTAGGTGTGTCTTACTTATAATTGCAAAAAGGGCATGCATTTATAGAGCACTAGAAAGGAAAGAGGAAGAGATAAGTGGAAGGCTCACAAAAATAAGTTTCCAAATATATAAACTAGTTAAAAATAAATTGAATGAGGTAGAAAAGAGGTCAGGAAGTCATCTTAGATAGATTTCCATCACAAACATGTCATTGTCCCTCAAAGTGATGTAAAGACCCTTCACCTTCCTTTTTGAAACTACCATGATGATGAAGAATTCCATTGACTATAATCTTGGTGGTAATAGTCCTTATGTGTCTCCGTCGATGATGGTCTCTTTATTGACACTTGTGATCACTCACTTATATTCACTCCTTAGCCTTCTTCAGCATGTCTTCACACTTTTCAACTAGATGGATTTTAGTTGTTCATTGAGATGACTTGCAGAGATATTAAGACACTTTTTTAAAATATCTTTATCCTCTAGTCTATTAAATAAACCTTTATGAAACTCAAAACCTCCTTTTCACTTCAACTCTTCGATGGCCACCCTTCTTACTCATTATCTCACTTAGACTATCTGTAATGAATGAACTAGCAAAGATATTTTCATGCAAAATTAGAGTGATAAATGGATATGAGATTTTGGAACAGGTCTCCATAGACCTCATATAATGATTCTCAACCAAGGAATTTTCTATGCACCTATAGAAAACATCAAATCTTATAATAAGCTTAGGTTTTAGACTATCCATATAGGTGATAGTAGGTGAAAGTTGATGGTGAAGAACCTGAGGGAGTTATAATTCAATCACATTCCTAAGCATTTTAATCCTTTTTAATTCATTTACATTCATCTCTTTCCAATCGAGTATGAATAATGGTTTTGAGAGGGTTTTAAGTGCCTTATACTTTTAAGGATTGTTTAAGAAGTCCTGACATTGAAACCTCATACCAGTTCTATTAAGAGCATTGTAGGGAAAATATTCAATACTTCTAAACTCCTTTACCCATCATGAAAATTTTTTGTTCTATTGTGAGTGAAATAAATTATCCCTCGAGTTTAATACATGCATTCTAAGTAGGCTTGCAAAGGAATTAGGCTTAAATGACCAACCTGGTGGTATTCCCTACAAACCAAAGGTTTCAACCTATCTCTAACCTCCCCCAAAAAAATTTCAAAGTTAAAATGGATTTCATGTGGTCATTTGAATGGATTTGGGTGTCATTAGGGTATAGGCCTAAACGACTACACTGTGTATGACAATATGTGACCACATGTAGAAGTTTTTATTGATTATGGGAATTTATTTATCCTTGCTCACATCCAATGCAACTATAGACATCATCTCACCATTTTGTTTTTCTCATTTTTTCATCTATTCATCCTCAGTCTCTTAAACTTATAGACTATGTCATTTATATAGTGCCCTTTCTCTGAAACACAACAGAAGGCATCTCTCCTATTCCCATGCCTTCAAAGATACCTTGAGGAGATATTGTAGGTCATGTTAGTGACCTAAAATAAGTTTAAAATATTTCTTATACTCATAAGGCACTATACACCTTAAACTCCTCAAGATTAGTTCCAAGAAATAATGACTACAGGTAGAGTCTTGATAGGCTGATTGTAGGATTGGAACTATGTTTTTTTCTCTATAAGAATGACATAAAATGTGATGTCATCAACCTTAAATATGTATTCAATATGATTTACCGACCTATATATTTTCCAACTTTAGTAAACCTGAGTCTTTCATGAGCTGGACCTAGTTTAAAGAATGCTTTGATGGTGTCACCTATAGGTGACAATCAGGGAAGAGGTGAAGATTCTTGTAGGTGTACTTTTTTATGAAAACACTATGTTTCACTTCTTGGTATATACTAATTCTATTAAACCATTCCATACATGATCCTACTCATTTATGCCTCAATAACCTACATTTATTTCACTATAAATGCATTCTAGATGTATAGGTTACAAGTTTCTCTTTTGGCCTAAAAGTATTGTAGCCCTCATTGAAAGTTTCAAATAGAAAACTATCTGAATGAAACTCCACCCCAACATCTTTCTATTTAACCTAGTCATCACCTTTTTATTATAATTCATTTCTCCTAGGTTTAGGATATTAGTATGAATAATTAGACTTACTCCAACTTCAAGAATTCTTCATCAATAGATGTCTTTTGTGCTAGCAGATACCTTGTTTGGAGAGTTTAAGGTAACATAGACCTGTTTATAAATTTTCTTAATCTTTCATCAAATATATTTCTTATACTAGTATAGAACTAACATAATGAACCTAAATGACTTGATAAAGATCATTCAATTCATGTAATGCATATAACTGGTCTATTGGGGTTTTATAGCTCCTCCATGTTCCATACAAGTTTGTGTATGACTACAGATGATTGTGTATATTGTAAACCTACTCAGTTTCTTGCTCACTATATTTAGAATCTCATCTCAAATAAATTTAAAGCCTTTCAATATAATTCCTCCATGGATAAGCTAATAACCTTGCTCTGAAGAGTTTGTAACAAGTGTGTTACCTTTATTTAGATCCATTTCATAGAAGATAAACTTTACAATTATGGAAACATCCCCTATATACCATTATATGTGCTTATAACATAAATGGAGTGATTATACCTATAAAATCATGGTCACACATGAAAAATAAAGATGGAACCAACATGAAGACGTTGAAACATCCCTTCAATAACTCAGATAATGCTTGGAAACACCAGATGAGAAAACTTGTAGGTGATAAGAATGTGCAGTCATTTTTGAGTCACTATCCTTCTTAGAGTTTGTTCATGAAGCACACTTCATCAATATAAAAAAATAATTCCATATATTGAGAGCTCATATAAACTACTCTAATCCCTCAAATGCATTCTTCTTAACTCTACCTCTCTAATTTTTACAAAAGGAAAGTGATGGACTAGTTTGACCTTGTATGAGAGAGTGTCAAAAAAGTTAAAGTGGTTTTCTCCATTTTTGGAGTTTTAAAGGTGAAATGAATGTGGATGTGATTTTTGGGGAGATGAAGGATCAATCTTAGAGATGCCACATGTGCCACACTATTGTACAATCTATACAACCTTAAAAACTCTTCTTTTTTCAATTGATCCTCTTGATTTCAATGTGGAACCTACAAATTTTAAGTTAAAAAATTGAAAATTGACTCTTCCTAACCTAATACACGTTGAATAACACATTTGAAACACTTTTATTTTCACATGAACCATACACTTTCACTTAAGTGACTAAAAAATAATATAATGTGATATAAGGATAACTTAGATAAAGGTGACTAATATCAAGACATATTTTATGACCCTAGTAAGACCATGGTGGACATTTATCAACCTAGGATCCCATATGTAAGTTTTAGATTACATGGGGGCTTACATATTTGACTAGGGGGTAAAAATAGTCAATAATTTGGCAATTTCCCAGGGGTAACATGCTTGTTATCCTAAAAATTAGTTGTCTTCTCTGATCCTCTAGAAATGGAGTAACATGTACACCTCATTTGACACTTAAGAACCTCTAATTAGACAAAAAAACATACACCAAAAATAAAATGGAATAAAACATATAAATCAAGATAAAGACACACATACTTTTTTTCTCAAGAACACTTAGGGAAAGACACAAACAACACTTAAGCAAAATAATTATGTACAAACTAACCTAAAATAAGTTTCCCCTCATAGATAAACAGGGAAATTTACAACATATATTTCTTCATGAGATAGAGGAATGCATGAAAAAAAATTCCAATTGAGCATGGACTTTGATGTCTTCAGCTTCTTGATGTTTACCAACCTCTTTAACATGACCTCATTTAATGCAATCAAGGAAGATTCAAACATAAAACCTATGAATTTGAATTCTTAAAGCTCTTAAACCATCTCAATATTTTCATTATACTAATTAGATGTAACCTCCAATGGTTATCTAACAATGCATGTTCTCTTGACCTCTATGGTAATCTCAATGAGATCAAGTTTCTCCTTAGCTACAAGTTCCTCAAGCTCATCAATAATATTTGTGTACTCAATTCAATCCTATTCATTATCTTCCATTTGGACTTCTTCCTCTACATTCTTATGCACTTGACCTTCCATCTTACAAATCTCTTTAGGTTCTTCAAACAACTCAATCTACTACAACCAATCATCTTTATTTTTTTCCTCTTTGAGAGCCACCACTTCTTCAAAGTCACTTTATTGATAAAAATAATGAATATCATAATCATCATATATTGCCTCAATATTTTTCTCTTTCTCTCTTTCAAGGACTAAAATTTTAAGACATTCATACTCATTGAACATCTCTTGATAGGTCTACCACATACCTTGATCAAAATCCTAATGAACAACTGCAACCTCATCTACATATTCACTTTATTGACACAATAAGGATGAATTGTGTTTTTCCTCACCAAGTGGGGTCCCTATGAGTAAATATTCCTCACCATCACTTGAAACATCTTGATCTGCTACACATCAAGCTTGTTCATCCTTGCTTGTCTCCCATAAGATGAGTTCTCCTTCAATAGGGGATGAGGTGGGAGGGTGGTAGATTGGTTCATGGATTGGAGAGAGAGTATGATGATAAATGGAGGGTTTGTGAATGGGAATTAGGATGGAATGAAAAAATTTAAATAACTCTTAAAGGGAGATAAGGTTCTATTGGATCACAAACATGTCACTTTCCTTAACAAGTACTTCATGATTCTCATAATCTTCTTGAAACTCCTCCATAAATACAATAACTACTTCCACTTATTCTACCAAGGTTTATTTTTCATATTTAAAATCCTATTGTATTTACTTTCAAGATGGTGTGGATTTAGGTTTTTTAAGATTATGTAATGGAGTTTGATCAAAAGTGGGATTTTCTTCATGGGCATACACCTCTTGGTTCTGAGTTGGGAGTTTGAGGCTACTAGGCTCCCTTGAGGATTGGATAGGCTCTCTTGGAGATTGATTGATAATATGAGAGGATTGAAATATATCATATGAAAACACTTGAGGATGGGATGGATATACTTATTCTTCAAATAGAAATTCACTTCCTCCATAGCTTTCATGAGGCTCTTTATTAGTTTTAAGTTGCATCTCAACTTCTTGTCTTTCCCACCTTGCAAGACCATCAACCCACCATTGTATATAACACTTAATTTCATGCAAGTATTCACTAATGTTTTAATTATATTCTTCTTATACCAATATCCATTTACTCAAAAGGAGATGAATTGCCCTTCTCATTTTCTCTATGGAATGACTAGGCATCACAAAAAGCTCTTGATCCCATTTCTTCATCAATTTTTTTGATTCTAATATTTAAAAAATGAGTGTTATTAGTGACCTATCTTGAGGTGTAATTGGATTAGGAGGAGGATATGAGATTTAGTATTGAACTTGAGGATATTGTATAAGAGTTTGGTAGGATGGACAAGGATATTGGGAAGGAAAGTCTTCAAAGATATGTCCCTTAAGAGATTTGTTTTCTTATTGGATAATTTAAAACTTAAGAGATTGGTTTTCATCTTCAAGAGCCCTAATCCTCTCCTCTTGATAGCTTATTCATTTGTTTCTTCACAGTACTCTTGAATAACTTCATGACAATGTGCTGGAAGAATAGGTTGGCTATATGGTAGATAACAACTTTGATAAAGTTGTGTATATCAATAGTTCTCATCATATCCAAACATATTAACTTCATCAATCAAATGAAACACAATAATTTATCTAAATATTTTGAACAAGTACCTAGATCTATTTAAAAACTAGATGATGCATTCAGAGTTGCCATTGGTGTTTAATTGCATGCTTCTAAAAGCTGATAGTAAGAAGAACACACCAATAATTCTTATACTCTATTGGACCTTGGTCCCACAGGGAATGCCAAAACTATTTTTACAAAATATTTCACCCTATATATTGTTTCTCAAGCCTAATCTAAGATTTAGGTAACATTAGATTATCTCTAGGCCCGTGGGTTGCCTATAGTAGAGGTAAACCTCTAGGTTAAAGAGATAGCTCCCTTGATTAGTCTCTTAAACTAACACTACACTAAACCAATCACTTGAGGGTGAAAAGGTAATAAATTAATATAATGTAAACCTATGCTAACAAGGTGATATACCAAAATATTAGTCCACAAACATACTTGCATTTGCACTAAGAATGAAGAATACCAAAACTAACCATAATTCTATAGCCTTTTAGCATTAGCATTTCTTAAAGAGTTAGATTTATATACACATATAGAGGTGGGTGAAAATAAGGTTAGATAATATACTCTACTAGTCCCTCTCACACTTCAATATACACTCAACAAACATATACACTTTATAAGACCTATTAGAAGTGATATTCTTACACAAAACATGCAAAGGGAAGTATAGATGTAAAGAAAGCATGTTCATCACTTAAAAACCAAATACACCACTTAAAACACTTAGGTAAGATATGGTATATCTCAAACAAAATTCATATATCTTATTTAAATGAAAAAATATGGTGCCAAACTAGTAGGGCTTTGCCATACTAGGTGTGTCCTACTTAAAATTTCTAAAAGGGCATGCATTTATAGAGCACTGGAAAGGAGAGCGAAAGAAACAATTGAAAGGGTCACAAATATAGGTGTCTAAATATATAAAATAGTTAAAAATAAATTTAATGAAGTGTAAAATAGGTCAATAAGTCCTCTTAGATAGATTTCCATTCACAAACATGTCATTCTCCCTCAAAGTGGCATAAAGACTCTTCACCTTCCTCTTTAAAATTACCATGATGATGAAGACTTCTATTGACTACTTTAAAATATCATAGGGGTTTTAAACACATTATAATTTTCATGAAAAGGTGGAATCCTAATGGTAATAGTCATCATGCATCTGCCTAGTTGAGGGTTTCTTTCTTAACACTTGTGCTCACTCACTAACAATCACTCATTAGCCTTCTTTAACTTGTCTTCACACTTTTCAACTAGACGGATTTCAGTTATTCATGGATGTGACTTGAATATATATTAGGACACTTTTTTTAAACATTTTTGTTCTCTGGTATATCAAATAGACCTTCATGAAACTCAAAACATCCTTCCCACTTCCACTCCTAGACTATCACCCTACCTACTCATAATATCACTCATATTTATTGTAATGAATGAAATAGAAGAGAGATTTTAATGCAAAATTAGAGTGATAAATGGATATGAGAGGTTGGAATAGGTCTCTATAAACCTCATATAATTATTTTCACCCAAGGATTTTGCTTTGTACATGTAGAAAACATCAAATCTTGAAAGAAACTCAAGTTTTAGTCTATCTATTCAAGTGACCATATGATAAAATTTGATGGTGAAGAGCTTGAGTGAGTTATAAACTAGTTAAAATCACTTTATTGATCATTTTAATCCTTTTTAATCAATTTCCATTCATTTATTTCCAAATTAGGTCTGAATAAGGGTTTTGAGAGGGTTTTAAGTGCCTTAGACTATTAAGGATTATTCATGAAATCATAACGTTAAAACCTTAGACCAATTCCACTAAGAGCATGATAGTCACCCTATTCAATAGTTCCTAAATCTTTAATCCATCATGAAATTTTTTTGTGCTAGTGTGAGTGAAATAAAGTAGCCCTCAAGTTCAATACATGCATTTTGAGTAGGCTTACGAAGGAATTAGACCTAAATGACTAACCTAGTGGTATTACTTGAAAAAAAAAGGTTTAAACATATATCTAAACTCCCCATAAATGATATAAAATTGAAAATGGAGTTCATGTGGTAATTTTAATTGGGTTAGTTATCATTAGGGTATAGACCTAATTTTAGGCCTAAAAACCTAAACTGAGTATGAAAGTATGTGACCACCTGTATAAGTTTTCATTAATTGTGGGTATTCATTTATTATTTTTAACATCTAATTTAACTATATAAATCCTCTCACCATGTTATTTTTATCATTTTTTCATCTATTCATCCTTAATCTCTTAAACCTATAAACTGTGTCATTCATGGAGTGCCCTCTATCTGAGATAGAATAAAGGGCATATCCCCTATTCCCATGCCTTTAAGGATACCATAAGGATATTTTATAGGTCATGTTAGTGATATTAAATAAGTGTCAAATATTTCTTATAATCCTAAGTCATTATACACCTCAAACTCCTCAATACTAGTTCTAGGAAAAAGTAACTATAGGCTATCTTGATACTCTAAGTGTAGGATTGGAACTTTGTTGAATCACATAAAATTTGATGTCATCAAATTTAAATATGTATTCAATATTATTTACCAACCTATATCTTTAACTTCACTAAACCTAAATATTTCATGAGCTAGACCTAGTCTATAGAATTCTTTGATGGTGTCACTTAGAGGTGACCATCAGGGAAGAGGTGAAGATTCTTATAGGTGTAATTTATTATAAAAACACTATGTTTTACTTATTGGTATATAATAAGTCTATTAGACCATTCCATACATGATACTACTCATTTTTCCTCAAGAACCTGTAGTCATTTCACTACCAATGCATTGTAGAAGTATAGGTTACAAGTTTTTCTTTTGGCCTAAAAGTATTGTAGCCCTCATTGAAAGTTTCAAATGGAAACATGTATAAATTAAACTCCACCCATAAATCTTTCTCTTTAACATATTCATCACCTTTTTATTCCAATTAATTATTCCTAGGTCTAAGCTATTAGTATGAATAATTAGAATTACTCCAACTTTAATAATTCTTCATCAACAGATGTCTTTTGTGCTATCAAATACCTTGTTTAGAGAGTTTAAGGTAATATAGCCCTGTTTGTAACTTTTCTCAATCTTGCATCAAAGACATTGCTTGGACTAATATAGAACCAAAACAATAAACATAAAAGACTTGAGAAATATCATTCAAGTCATGGACTAAATATAACATATCTCTTGGGGTTTTATAGCTCCTCCACATTCTGTACAAGTCTATATATGATTATAGATGATTATGTACATTGTAAACATGATTAGTTTCTTGCTCACTCTCTTGAGAAGCTCATCTCAAAAAACTTCCAAGACTTTAAATACAATTCCTCCATGGATAATATCGTAACCATGATCTAATGAGTTTATAACAAGTGTTTTGCCTTTATTTGGAGCCATTTCATAGAAGACAAACTCTGCAATTATGGAAACATACATTGTAAACCATTGTATACACTTACAACACAAAGGGAGTGATCCTACTTATAAAATCATGGTAAGATGTGAAAAAAAAAGATAGAACCAAAATTAATAGGGTGAAACATCTCTGTAAGAACCCACACAATGCTTGGAAACACTAGATCAATGCAATAAATGAGAACACATGTAGGTGATAAGAATTTGTAGTCAATTTTGAGTCACTATCCTTATTATAGTTTGTTCATGAAGCACACTTCATAAATATAACAAATAATTTTATGGAGTGATAAATAATATATATTACTCTAATCCCTCAAATTCATTCTTCTTAACTCTACCTCTCTAATCCATATAGAAGGAAAATTGAAGGACTAGTTTGACTTTGCATGAGAGAGCGATGGAGAAGGTAAACTAGTTTTTTATATTTTTGGAGTTATCAAGGTGAAATTAATGTAGAAGTGAGTTTTGGTGAGTTTAAGGGTCACTCCTATAACTACCACACTATGATACAATCTGCACAACCTCATAAACCCTTCTTTTTTCAATTGATTTGCTTTATTTCAATGTGGAACCTAAGAGTTTTCAATTACAAAATTGACAACTAAATTTTCCTGGCCTCATACACATTAAATAACACATTTGAAATAATTTTATTTTCACATGATACAATGTGACATAAGGACAACTTAGATAAAGGTGACTAATATCAAGACATATTTTATGACCCTAGTAAGACCATGATGGATATTTATCAACCTAGGGGCCCATATAGAAGTTTGATCTTATATGCGAGGTTGACTTATTTGACCAGGGTGTCAAATTAGTCAATATATATGTCTTATAAAAACCCAAATATTTATGTAGGTGTCAACACTTACAATAATCAAACAACTATAGGTCTCTAAGAGATTTAGCTTTCATTCTCAAATTCTATGTTTTTAAGTTTGTAAGGCTCTAGACCTAGTTGTTGCTCCAATAGGTCAGATTATAAAAATATATTTTTTAGGTATTAAAAATTATATTTTTAGTATTATTTTATAAATTATAACATGTTATAACCCTTACCCAAGTTTATATAACTCAAATCAACCAAAAATGCATCTTACCTTATGCACAACTTTGTCAAAAATGGTCTTTTATAGGTGTACATTAAAATAGTCCTCTATACCTAAAATTTAAAACCTATTATCAAACCAATGATACTAATAATAAGTTATAATATCAATTCCCAAACATATCACAAATTTTTAGACCTTATTGTTCAATCATTTGGGTTTTAGAGGGGTTTTACTCATGAAACCCTTACTTCATATTTACTCAAAATTTCTACAGGTCGAGAGCTAATTATCGATAGTTCAGAGAGCTTGTTGGGATTTTATATGATATAAAACATTTATATTAGTATCAAAAAACCTCTTAAAATATTTTAATACTCCAATTGGGTTCATATAATAGTTTCCACATGTAAATAAGCCTCTAAACATGACTATAATAGTCAGAATACAAAATTCTTTAGGGTTTCACAAATATGATTGAGATTTAAGCTTGAAACCAATATAAAAGGATTAGATTAATATATAAAAGTATATTATAATTTAAAATATGTAATAATACTAATAAATCTTTATTATGTCCAACACTAAATCATCTACACAGTCCTTATCCACTGAGATAGACCTACAACATATGCTCTAACCTCTTCAAAAATGATATTTTTTGTCCTTTTAAGCTCTATGGTTGGGTTTGTATAGTTCATCTTCATTAGGAGTGAGTATTATCATTATTTTAGATTATAAACCAATATTATTAATTTAATAAACTTTCTCATATTCTTTCTTACTCATTCAAATTAAACTTAATAAACTAGCCTAGTTTATAGGTCTTAATAATTACATTAGATATTTAGGACAAAAGTGATAATCAAGACCTCTATAAGTTTTATGAAACTTTTAATACATTTCACACATTCATAGGAACCTAACATAGCTTTTATAACTCAATAAAACCTTATAAAAGTGATATCTACTCATAAATATATACTAAGAACATTTGAAAAAATAATTTTAACAATTTTGAGGGAAACTCTCCAAACATCACAAATGACTCTAAACACACTTATATTTCCCAAATAAGGACTTATTGAGAGTAAGTAGATTTCCTAAGACTATTTTCAACATAAATTCTACATGTATTTGGTGATGCTCGTGCATCACCTTTGTTATCCTTCAACCTGCCCCTTTTGTCATTCACTCTTAACACTCTCTCACTATACAATCCCTAGGATTAACTATGCCTATTTGCCTTCCTCTTCTTTAATACTTTCAAGAACACTTCCTCTATCTCTTATATCCACCTATCAAACCTTCATTCAACCCACTCAAACTAATTTCAAAGGACTCCACACTCATTTACACTTTTTTGCAATTTTGCCCTTAAAGGATATTTGGCCTAATAGGACTAATTCACATTCTTGAAATTGGTTTCTAACCCTTTAAAACCTCACTCTTCAACTCCCCATTAAGGTATTTAGACCCAAGTTAATGACCATTAATAATTATATTTATTTATAAGCATGTCCCTTAAGGGTGTTACACCTCTACAACTAATCTATGACAATTGATCTTTGATAATATCACAAACCTATTATATCCTCCAAATCACCTTAAACACTTAAAACACACTTACATGCAAAAATGGTTGAGAAAAGGGAGATAAAGAGAGTTTCTTGGGGGTATATGGTTTAAGAGAGTAGGTGGAACTAGTATGAGTTAGTAGATTAGGTAGTAGGTTTATGAAATAGGGATATATGGATTAAGAATATGGAAAATTATGTGGAGGATTGAGTGGTTGTAGGCAGACAGAGAGGTAGTTTCACCCTCAAGTAAAAGTGGTTTGAGGAATAACAATCATTGAGATACAATTTAGTACAATCCTATGGAAATATTTTGATTGAAATTTTGGAATTCAAAGCTTTTATTGATGCTTAAAACTAGAAAATTTAATCTTCTACCCAAAGATTCCTTACATCGTTAAAAAAGCAATTAATTTCCATTCAACCACATAAAGATTAATAATAAGTGCAAGTAAAAAATATTAGTTCCAAGTGTCAATATAAAAAGACCTCATCTTGAATGAAAATTATCACTTCTAACACATTATGGGGGTAGACAAAATCTAGGACCAAGTTCTTGGTCTCTCATTAGGCCCGATTGATAAACCCACCACCCATTCCAGCCTCAAGAATGCCCTTCCTAATACAAGAAAAATGAAAATTTTTAGCCTAAGTTCAAACATGCATAAAATAAAACTTTTAACTTATTTATGAAAACTATCAAATCCATCCCCTACCTCTTTAATCCCTCTAATTTCACCTTAGAGCACTCAGATGCAACTTAGAGAGTAATTTTTTGGACAAGTTGCATTGACAGGTCCTAAAATTCAAGTTTTTTTGCATTTAATAGGCAAATTCTTGAGCTCCAACTGCCATTTCTACCTCTGGGGCATCCAATTGAGAATATATCACTTTTAAAATGTCTATATAGTAAAATTACATGTGATCAGAATACCATGATGTTCAAATCAACCTAGAAGTGCATTTTCACTACCATTCAAGAGTATGAAAATACTGACAATAAATGTTATCAAAGTTTAAGTTATGGTTGTAGAACTCTAAATTTGATGATTATTGACCAAAAAAAAGCACTATCAACATGTATTAATGGAAATAATGTCCAGGTCCATGTTTTTGGCCTCCTATCAAGCTTGATTAACAAATCCACCACCCAATTTGGCCTCAAGAATGCCCTTCCTAATACAAGAAAAATGTAATTTTTTAGCCTAAGTTCAAACACACATAAAATGAAACCTATAATTCATTTCCAAGAACCTTTAGATCCATAATATACCTATTTAATCAATCTAATCTCACCCTAGAGAATTTAGGTAGAACATTTGAGAGTAATCCGTTGGATAAGTTGTAGTGACAGGTCTTAAAATACAACTTTTTGGCATTGAATAGGAAACTTCTTGAGCTCCAACTGCCATTTATGCCTTCAAGACCTAAAATTGAGAATGTATAACCTTAATCACATAGAGATAGGAAAATTACATGTGATCACACTTCCATGATGTTCAAATCCACTAGAAAGTGCATTTTCACTATCATTTAGGAGCGCATAAACATTGATAACAAATATTGTCAAAGTTTAAGTTGTGGTTGTAGAAATCTTATTTTGATGCTTCCTAACCAAAAAATGGTAGTGAAAACACATTTTTGGGATGGATAATGTCTATTAATATGTTATTACCCTCTCATTAGTCATGATTGAAAAACCCGCCACACATTCTAGCCTCAAGAACGCCCTTCCCATTACAAGAAAAATGTAGTTTTTAGCCTAAGTTCAAACACACATAAAACTAAACATGTAAGTCATTTATATCAATAGTTAGATCCCTCCCATATATTTTTAATCCTTATAATCTCATTTTATATCACTCAAATGTAACCTTCAAGAGTAATATGTTGGACAAGCTACATTGATGGGTCCTAAAATACAACTTTTTGGCATTGAATAGGCAACTTCTTGAGCTCCAACTACCATTTATACCTCTAGGATCTCCACTTGAAAATATATCACTTCGATCACATATATATATGAAAATTACACATTATCATACCGCAATAACATTCAAATCCACCAAGCTCGATTGACAAACCCACCACCCATTTTGTCCTCAAGAACACCCTTCCTAATACAAGAAAAATGCAATTTTTTAGCCTAAGTTAAAATGCACATAAAATAAAACCTATCAATCATTTCCATGAACCTTTATATCACTATCCTACCTATTTAATCCCTCTAATTTCACTATATCACTCAATTAAAACCTTTGAGAGTAATCCATTGGACAAGTTACATTAACAGATTTTGAAATACAACTTTTTAGCATTGAATAGGTGTAGTCAAGAATCAAGAAGAGTTACTTGCCTCTCCAAATAAATATGTCTCTAATTTGAGGGTTTTATCAGATTTTAAGATGTAATAAGACTTTAAAAGATACCTAAACTTAATTTCAATTATTAATGTGGAGTAATGGCCATAAGTGGGGATCTTACATTTAAAATCATGCAATATCATGAATATGTTAATGAACACAATGAGAGAGTGGCAACTTGAGAGTTGATAATTAGTTACATGCAGATAATAAGGAATAAATGTTAAATGGGGAGATATTTAGACCATGACATCCTAGGAAATAGGCTTTCAATAATGTCAAACAAGTTACCTCTATTCCTTGAGAAATCAAACATCCATTTTATGGAGTCAAAGAAGCATTAAAGGTATTTCAAACTACCCTATAATAATGGAAGTACTTTGTGGGATTTGAAAACAAGTTGGTTTAAGAATAAGTGAAGTGTTGAAGGCAAGGACATGGTGAGTTAAGATCAAAATAGAATCAAGGAGACCACCATCCCCAAATATAGGTCAAATCATGAATGTATTTAACCACATTAAACACTTCAAATAGCCATGATGCTCCTTCTATGCCTTCCTTCATTCAAGGAAACCTCATTCTGAGGATAAATGCTAAGAAATTTTAGAAATCTTCTTTTAGATTCAAGAATATGAAATTCTTTACTAAGAGTGTGAACCACATGAAGGTGGAAGCTTATATAGCACCACTAACCTGCAAAAAAATGTTAATAAGTAATTACAAAAGAAATTCATATGTACTACCTAGAAAATTAAAAATATTTAGTAAAATTGATTACATCTACATTTTAAAAGTTAACATACCTGCATATTTCAATCAAATGAGCCACTAAGAACTATTCTAACCTTCATAGTATCAAGAATAGCTTCATGGTCTGACTCCTAAACTTACTATAGTTTCCTATTTAATAGCCTCCCATGATTTTTTTAATTGAATGTTCATTGCAATAATCAAATTTGAATAGTACAATATCTTCCTATTCATTTCAAACTCTTCAAACAACCATTGATCTAAAAAAATTATAGGATATCATTAAAACCAAGTTTTAATGATTACCACTGACCCAGTGGGATAGTCAATGTTTTCTCCATATATAATTGGGGAAGTCAATTTTTTATTTCTCTCTACACACCGACACAAATATTAATATGTTCCCCTTCATTGTCTTCTTTCATCTGCAATAACTATAAAAACATGACCTATATCACAAAAACCCATTTTTAGTGACACTATGAAGATATAATGTGAGAATATATTATACATAATGAAAAATATTCTACCTGGCTGAACTAGATCATATACATGGTCAAAGTCATCTAATAATGTCATATCTATAAGTTGCATTTCTATTGTAACTTGATATGTGTTTATTGGGCTTAGAGGTTTGTAAATACAATCGTCCACCCATTCTTGTGACTCACAATCATTCCAAACAAAGTCCACACATATAGAATATAAATGCCAAGTACCTCATATAAATAATCCAAGAAATTACATTTAAGATACAAAATGAGTGGATCTCACTTAACCTATTAGATTCATATAATCCTCACACTTTACCAAGTTTTATTCCTCCATTAACTAGAAATTTTTATGAATAGTAGAATTTGGTTGAGTTTCATGACACATGTTCTCATTACACCATTCAACCATGGTTTTTGTATCTATCAAATCAACACCCTTTAAAAATTTCAACTCTTCTCTTTCAACAACTCTTTTTACATATGTTTCAGCACCATCATGCTCCCCTTTACCATATCCAGCCTTAGTGAAACTCTAAATGTGTTATACACCAGTGGTAATGTGCATCTTTCTCAACCAATAAAACATTTGTGAATTTTTGAATTATGATGTGCAGTTATCTGACTAAATCTAATGTTGATTGAAAGTAACATACTTTAGACCCAACTATTTATAAAACTTCTAAAAATAAATTTACACATACTCTAAACAATGTGATTGGTTGTCACTAAAATAGAAATGGTAGCCCATTAATATTTTCTCTTGCTTCTTTATATTAGTGCATGTATGAATGTTATATGCAAGAATATGGTAACTTGTGATGAGTTGTAATACTGTGATTGAAATTTAATTTGGGGTTTCAATGTGTAATTTTTAGAAAATTCAACTACTAAAATAATAAAAACAAGTGGGAATGTATACTTGCTTATCTTGAAATGTTCATCCAACCATCTAACCCTGTGTGTGTGCTTTGAATACTCATAAACAAATTTCTCCCTAAATTTGACCAAAAATTTAAAAATAAGTATCTTTTTTGTAACAAGCTCACACCTTTTAAATTATTTTCCATCTTTTATTTGATAAGTCACTGATTTATATTTTATTAAACCAATTAATTCCTATCCAATTGCACTTATACTCTCCTCATGGATACATTTTTTTATTTTTGGCAATCCACCACAAATGTTACAATTTCCATATAAACATAATTGGTTATAAAATAATTGTCCATCCGATATTTTGCAAAAAAATAGTTAGAATAAATTCCCTGGCTAATTTTGGTGTAAATTTAATGCCACACAACTATAAAATATTTTTAGTATGTAAAGTACAAAAAATGTGGTGAAAAACATCATAGTGCATTGAAAATTCAACATGTTGCATACAAAAACAAGTGGTGTGTGTGTGATTTATTTTTACATAAAAAGATTTGGCCATCTCAAAATATCTTTGATGAATAGAAATGTGTGGATGTTTTCTCAAAAACTTAGAGTTAAATTGTGTTTGAGTCATATCTAATAAATATTTTGGATGCAATTCATAGTTAAAATAACCAACTCTTCTTTTCACTACATCTCTTACATTGGTCAAAACTCTTATATTGTCTTTCCAAAATTGAGCAAGTGACTCTTTAAGAGCATCAATTATAGCCTTGTACTTTCATATTATTCTACTAGATAATGGCAAAATCTCATTGGTATTAGGTTTATTAAGTATTTCATGTCTTTTAATTGCTTTCATTAATGTTTTTCTATTTATATTAAGTGTTCAACTTATTTTTGAAAGCATTCATTTTTTTCTCTATTTCGCCTCTTACTACACAAGTTGTTAGTATACATCAGGGAACATTATAATCTTAGGTGTGTGATATTGGGCCTATAGTATGATATGCATCATGTAAATTTTGAAATTTTCATTTTTTTCATCATCCATGTTAGATGTTCTTAGTCCTAATGTGTAATTATAGGTCTCATCTTAATCAATTTTATCAATGAAATAAATAATTGACATATTTGACTATCATAATCTAAATTATGAAAGAAACTATCCCAAATTTGTTGAGCCAGTCTTCATGAATGGTGATCAGACATTTTCTTATGTATTGGTTCTAAATTTTTTTCATCGACTTCAATTAAGTACTTGTATTTTCTACGCACAATTCTTGGAGGTGTTATTAATGGTGGAATTTATTGAGAGGGTGTTTTAAAATTGTTGTTAATTTCATTATTTAGAGGTGGGATGACACTTTATTCATTGTTTATTTCTTCATTATATGTTTTTATGAAATTTTATTGATTGTTAATTTCATCATTATTTGTTTCCATCAAATTGTCTTCATTCATGGGGGCTGAAGCATCATACATAGACTCATCATAAATAAAATCAAAAACCTAGAACTTTGAATGTAAACTTCTAACATTATCTAGTTCATTATTTTCAATTTCATTATTATTCATTTCATTATGGTCAATTTCATCATTATTTAATTCATTATGGTCAAATTCATCATTTTTTAATTCATTATTCTCAATTGGCTCATTATCTATGGTATTTGGTTCATCAGGATTAGGGTTTGTATCTTGTCTACATGAAGTTTTTGCATTTGTATCTTGTGTTTATCTCTCAAATCTTATAATTACTATGGTGTTATGTTCTTCAACATCTTCCTCTTACTCAAACATGATCTATCACCCATTAAGGATAATTGATATCTTTTCAAAGGTGGGGTCAAAAAAAGTACACAAGTCTCACACGTCCCATATAAGTACACAAAGAATGTTTGTGGGGACAAAATTCTTGATTTGTGTTTAACATAGACATTAAAATGTGAGTTTTGTCCATATTAATAATAACATGATCACATTATATAACATGATCATATTATATAACATGATCATGTTATTGAATAATGCAATTGCATTATTATTTATATAAATTGGGGATTAGGGATTAGGGAATTAGTGCATAGGGTTTAGGGATTAGGGATTAGGGCATAGGGCTTATAATTTATGTTTTAGGGTTAGGGATTAGGGATTAGGGCATATGTTTTAAGGTCAATGGTGTATATAATGTCTAATCACTCTATGCCATGTGAACCTAATTCTTACTACAAAGGATGTTAATTAGGGCTAAATCATTTGGTAAATAGGGAAAGTTTATGGTTTATAATTTAGGGTATAATGTTTAGAGTTTATCGATTAGGGCTTAGGGTTTAATGTATATATAGTTTAGGGTGTACATAAGCTCCACTCTATTGTGGGGCTCAATTAGCCACTATATCATCACAAATTGAGCCAATTAGTCAATTGGGACAATGATTAATGTGATTTAGGGCAAATTAAGTAACGTATATACCTAATTATTACTCTAAATGATTTTAATTAGTATTAAATTGATTGGTTTAGGGTTTAAAATATAATTTATATGGTTTAGGTTTTAAGATCTATAAAGTTTAAGGTTTAAGGTACATAGGATCTAATCACAAAGATAATTGAGGATAATTTAAATCACTTGGACCTATTTTTGACTATAGACTCTATTTTAGGGTTGTCGTTATACACCATATCATCATGCATATTAAGTGAGTTAGTTAAATGGGGCAATCAGTCATGTAATTTAGGTCAAATTGAGCCCTATAAACTAATTTTCAGTCTAAATGATGTTAATCTGGGCTAAAATGATTGGTTTAGAGTTTAAAGAGTTTATATTTATGGTTTAAATTTTAGGTATTAGGAATTGTATAGATTAGGGTTTAGATTATAGGTTTTAGGGTATATAAGGTATAATAATGAAGGCAATTAGGGAAAATTTGAGCTCTTAAAACCTATATCTATGAGTAAAGAATGTGATTTTGGGCTCAATTATCCCCCACATCATCACAAATTGAGCTAATTAAGTAAACTACAATAATGAGTGATGCAATTTTGACCAATTTGATCCATATGAACCTAATTCTTACTATATAAAGGATTTTCATTGGGGATAAATTGATTGGTTTATCGTTTAAGGTCTATAATATAAAGGTTTTGGGATTTAGGGCTTATGTCTTAGGGTTTAAGGTAAATGTTACATGGTTTAGGGTTTAAGGTAAATGGTACAGGGTTTAAGGTTTAAGATTTCAAACATAGGATCCAATCACTAAGGTAATTAAATAAAATTTGAGCTACTTGTTGACCTCTTTATGATAATTGCCTTGATGTTTACATTTCTAATAAACTTAGGGTTAGTTAATATATACATGTTACATACATTATATAATTTATTAAGTAATAAATTTGGTTTAGGGGATCAATTTTGCCCAAATCATGCCCCTAATTACACAAATTGACTAATTGGATCAATTCATGATAGAATCAAACTTAAATTTTCCCCAAATCATATCTTGCTCTTAAAGGGTTTCAAATCAACCTCAAATTCCTCTTCGATTAAATCAATCAACTCTTTTTTTTAATAATATAATATGGCATTAGGAATAATATCATTCTAAATCACATCATAAGTGATTTAAAATAGCTTCATTTGGCTCATTTTCACCCTAATTACCCCTATAATTGAACTAATCAACATTTGCATTTAGTAGTTGATAAAATTCAAATTTATTAAACTCAAAACCATATTATATACATGTAAAACTTGCATAAATAAATAACGTTTCTTTACTTCAATTGAGATAATGAAATTGGATCCGATCAACCCCAAAATCACATTTTATAGTCATGTAATTAGGTTGAAGGGTATTGAAATATCCACAATTTACTTTAGATACACCGCTAGATTGATACTCCAAAGGATAATTTTTGGCCATGGGTTCAAAAAATGCATTTTATGACATCTCATGATAAAATCAGTTATATCATAAATTTTATAATGAGTTACACCTCAAAACTAAGTAATTATAAGTAGTCAAATCAACATGTTAAAATGCTTGTAAATTTTTTGAAGTCTAATGTGATGCCATGACACCTTAATTCACTATCCAAGGTTAGGTATATTTACCATTTCACATGAAATAGCACCACTATTATGGATCTCAATAAAGTATAATAGCATATGTAAAACTAGAGCTCAAGAGCAAATTTGCATTTTTGGGTGCTATGAAGATATAATGTGATCACATTATTAACCATCTCGATTGCATTATTAATGAGGTTAATAATGCAATCATGTTAATAACATGATCACATTATTAACATGATTATGTTATTTGAATTTGAATTCAAATTCCAATCTTTTTAGCTAAGGAATGGCTTGGATTCCTAAGCCAAAGGATTGGACCTTTCAATCTATAGTCGAGCCTAAAAGTATTGATAAAAAAAAACAAAATTGAACTTTGATAACCAAATACACTACAAATTTCAAAATTAAAATTTCAAACACTTAATACCATCATGACGATCACACTCTACTCTTTCCAAAAAATATGATTTCTATAAGTTTTGGAATAATTTAAGTTTTCAAACTATGTTTATTTATAATTATACCTTGTTTAGGCCACTACATGCCACAAACATACATGTTCATGTCATTTTTTTTCATTGATACAAGTACAAAATAAGTTATATGGTCACAAACTAGGTCTAGTTCTACACACATTAAAAAAAATGATTTTCATTTTTCTGGAGGTAGTTAGGTGTGTTGCATGGGTGGTTACTCATTTTTTGTCATTTTTCAGGATCTATTTACTTGGAAAATTCATAAAAAAAAGTATTTGTTGAAAACAAAAAAATATAGGTCACTAACTAGAAGATTTTATTTAAATGTTTACCAAAGGGTTTAAAACAAAATTAAATGGTGCACCACATGACCATATGTCTACTCTATTTTATTAAAAAATAGGATTTTATCTTTAAATTTTAGATGTTTGACCTAGTTATACTTATCATTGTTAAAAAAGTAGTGTTTTGGAAACTAGACTCAAAATTATACATTTCATGTTCTTACACCATCGTTAAATTTGGAGTGTAGATAACTTAAATTATCTATAAAAGTACATATTTTTGAAATTTCAAGAAAATCATGTCCATGGGTAGGCCCCTTTTTTCCCCTAACTTTGTGCACTTACCCTAAGAGAGACGAAGATTTCACATAATTCACTATGCATTCTGATTTAATGGTATCTAGAGTATAGGCTACCTTTGAAATGAGATTATCTATTACTTGCCATTTTTTAAAAGGTTAATTAGTAGGTTTTATGAAAAACTATTTGGTAATAAAATTTTATTATTAAAGTAGATATTTCATATGGTATTTAGGAAATTTTGATTACCTTATTATTATGAATGTATTTAATATACCCATGTACTATAAAAGGTACTGCTCAAAGTATGTGTATCCAAGGGCATCCTAAAAATATGTCAAACACTCATATATGACATATACCAATAAATAGAGTGGCCACATGTGATGCACCAACCTGTAGGGGTAAATGTATCTCACCCATAACATGTTGAAATGTTTCATTAAAAACTTTGACTATACTGATCGAAGGATTTAAATCATTGTGAGTATAGTCCAAGTGGGTAAGTAAAGTCATGGTGCATATGTTTTCACTAGAACCATTGTTAATCATGACATTGTAATTAGGCTCATGATAAATATATGATCTAATAAATGATGAATTAATATCCTTGTCATAATCCATAAAAGGACTATTTTGAATAATCTAGACTTATACCCACTAAAGTGGACTGGAGAAAAATTTATCCAAAAATAATTTTTCTATATTCTAAATATTTAAACTATTTCAAACCATTTGGGCATAGATCATTTTGAATAAATTAGACTATTTTGAATAATTTGGACTTATCACCACTAAATTAGAGTGGAGAAAATTTTCTTCAATTTTTTTACTATATTTCAAATAAATTTGACTATTTCAAACCATTTGGGCACAAACCATTTCAAATAAATTGGACTATTTTGAATAATTTAGACTTATACCCACTAAAGTGGAGTGGATAAAAAATTCTCCAAAAAATATTTTTTCTATATTATAAATAAATTGGACTATTTCAAACCATTTGAGCACATATCATTTTGAATAAATTGGTTTTTTTTTAATAATTTGGATTTATACCCATTAGCAAAGCAAATGAATTTTTTTCCAAAAATAATTTTTATATACTCCAAATAAATTGGATTATTTCAAACCATTTGGGCACAAATCATTCAAATAAATCAGACTATTTCAAATAATCTGGACTTATACCCACTAAAGTGTAGTGGAAAAAAAATTATCCTCACATAATTTTTTTATAGTCCAAAAAAAATGAACTATTTCAAACCATTTGGGTACAAATTATTTCATATAAGTTAGACCATTTCAAATAATTTAGAATTATACCCACTAAAGTGGAGTGGAGAAAATATTCTCCAAGAATAATTTTTATATATTCTCAAAAAATTAGACTATTTCAAAGCATTTGGGCATAGATCATTTCTAATAAATTTGACTCTTTTGGATATTTTGGACTTATTCTATATTCCAAATAAATTGGACTATTCCAAACCATTTGGATGGAGATCACATTCTTACAATATTCTAGGGATAATTTTAATATTTTAGACATGACTACAATGAAACATTTGCATCTATATCAAGGTTATAAATGATAAGGACAACCATAGCCATTTTTGCTCAACACAAGTGGAAGGTGCATCAAATGGATGTCAAGTCAACCTTATTGAATGAAGTGATAGAAGAAGATGTTTATGTGGGGTAGATACATAAATATGAGATTATTAGTCATGGAAACAAGGTGTATGGGTTGAAAAATGCATTCATGTATGGGCTCAAGCAAGCCCCAAGATCATGGTACAGTTATATAAACTCTTACTTGTTGAGAAACAACTTTAGCAAAATCACTAGTGATCCCACACTCTACATCAAAGTGATCAAAGGTGATAATATAATTTTATCTTTTTATGTGGATGATTTAATATTCACTTGAAATACAAATCAGTCAATAGAAGAGTTCAAAACAACCATGAAGAAGGAGTTTGAAATGGCTGGTTTAGGCTTCATGAAGTACTTTTTTTTAAAAGAATTCAAGAAAATGGCTAGTGGCATGTACATATTATAATATAAGTATGTAAAGGATATTTTAGAGAGTTTATTATTTTGGAAAAGAAGTCAAAAGCTACACCAATTGAGACTATCTTGAAGTTGTGTGAAGATGATTGTAGCAGTAAGATAGACCCCACACGATATAAGAGCTTAGTGGGAAGATTAATGTATTTGACAACAACTAGGTTAGACATCATATATGTAGTCAGCCTCATATATAGATTCATGGAGATGTCAAAGAAGAGACATTTTCAAGTGGTGAAGATTATATTGAGGTATGTGAATGAAACAAGAGATTATGGAGTTTTATATACAACAGTAAATGAGTTTCAGCGAGTAGGTTACACTAATAGTGATTGGACTAGTAGCCTTAATGATCAAAAGGGAACTTTGGGATATGTATTTTATCTTGGGTTAGGATCCATATCTTGGACTATAAATAAGAAACCTATAGTTTCACTTTTTACAGTTGAAGTAGAGTACATAGTAGCCAATGTAGCAGCATACCAAGCTATATGGTTGAGAAGTATATTTTTAGATTTGAATAAAGAGAAAAAAGGAGATTCTAAGGTCTATTATGACAATATATCCTACATAGAATTATCAAATAACCTATATTTCATGTTAGGAGCAAACACATTATAATCAAGTATCACTTCATTTGAGAGTTAGATGAGAAACATGTGATAGAGCTTAGTTTTTGTAAGTCAAATTAGTAGTTAACTGATATTTTTACTAAGATAGTGTTAAAAGACATTTTAATGTACTCAAAAGGAAGGTTAGGTGTCATTAATTCTTTAGCATTGGGCCTATAAGGTTTTATGTTAGTTTTGAACTCCAATAGGCCAACTCTATACTCCAACAGTCCAACTT
Organism: Torreya grandis; assembly: GCA_037957365.1. NCBI lineage: Eukaryota > Viridiplantae > Streptophyta > Pinopsida > Cupressales > Taxaceae > Torreya > Torreya grandis. The sequence continues at coordinate 2,435,309 of JARHVA010002574.1, read as the reverse complement.
TGCACTCCAACAGGCTAGCTCTAAACTCTAATAGCCCAACTCTAAACTCCAACAAGTCAGATGTAAACTCCAAAAGGATAGATCAAAACTTTAACATTATATCTATAGACTTCAATATATTAGTTATGGAATTTGAAAGTCTATCTATGAATATCCACAGTTTAGTTATAGACATTAATAGTCTCACTACCAACTTCAACAAGGAAGCTTCAAACTTGAACAGAAGAGATGCAAAAGTATATGGATAGGTAAAGATAAGTTACAAGGATTTTTTAGTGGTTAAAATAGGTTAATAAAATCATTATAACGTTAGGGATAAGGGGGAGTGTTAAAATATGATATCCCTACCCCTATTTTCACCTGCCTAGTCAGCTAGAACTTCCACAACAAGATTATTTGAATGAATTAAATGCACAACAGGTTCAAATTTGAATTGTGTGGACTATTTGGAATTTTGGAGGCAAAAAACATAGTAGGTGAGAATCTTATTAGTAAATACAAAAAGGGAAAAAGTGGCAGAAAAATAAAGAAGCAACCCCTAGATTTTTTATGCAGTAGTAGTCAAAGGAAGAGCAGATCATAAAGCCTACAAAAGAAAGTGAAAGGTAGAAGAAAAGATAGAAACAGAGGAGAATAACACAACAACAAAATATGGACAAAAGGAAGGAAAAAAATAAGAATAATAATATCAAGAAAATATAAAAATATAGAGGAATGCTTGTTGGCAACAGTCAGAGGAGAATGAGGACAAAATCTCAGTTTGTAAGAGTTTTTTCAAAAGTGTTAGTTATGTAATTTTATGCTTTATAGTTAGTTTGTAATAGGAAGTCTTAAGTATACTTAATACAATAAGTTCTATATTTTCATATACAACTCTACCTCCCCTATTTTCTCTATTTTAAGCTTGTTGTAAGTGTACACTTTTACGCATTTTGGTAGCTATGAGACTAGTATGGAACTCCATAATTTTAGTGTTATATACTACTTATTTTCCCTTCTAGGCCTACATTTTATTTTATTCCAATAATTATTATTAAATTAAAATCCATAAATTTGAAAAAAAAAGGATTGCATTTGTAATAATTTAGATTTGATTTGTATGAAATTGATGATAATGTTGTTATAATTGTAATTTACAATTAATAAATACACTTGAAAAAATTAGATGGTGAAATTACATCCTTCTAAACAATGTTTCATAGCTAATGGCATGGCTTTTTTGGTTTCTCCCAAGAATATGATGATAGACATCATTTTGATTCTCCAATCCTTTTTGTCTTTCCAACTTCTATTTCCACTATATCTACTTGTGGTAGCATAACTCATTTGCATTTTTTTAAACACATTTTTTAGTATTACAATCAATAAAAATCATGTTGGTAATTAAAAAGTCATCTACAAAGGTCTTTTTCAAAATAACTTCATCTGATTTATATATATTTTTATTGAAGGGCTTAGAATATTTTTTCCCCAAACAAACATAAATTTTAAACTTGTGTAATCCATGGCTTGAAGAAACAGCTTCAAATAGTTATCTTATATCATTGAACAAAGGCCAATGTGAGTAAAATACTACAGTGCCACCTTAAATTTTTTTTTTAAATGATCTCGAATATAGTATGTCATATTTCCTATTATATAATCTTCTTGTCTTCCCATAACATTCATTTACATATCTTATGTTTTATGCACAATAAATAATAATTCATCCAACCCCAAAATTAATAATTTTTTAGAATTTAGTTTTAGCTCCTCCTTTGAAATGTCTATAATTTGTTAATAAAAATTAATTAATTATTAATAGTATTTAGGAACTAGTTTTGAGATGTCAAAGTAAAATGAAGGTGAAGGTATAAAACTAGGTAAAAGTTAAGAACTGACTAGTAAAGATGAAGGAGGGGAAGATGAGGATGATGAAGACCTAATATCAAGTTGACTAGCCTAAGTCTTCCTCCTGGTCGATATATGAGACTCATTGGCATATCCTAGAACTATTTTCACATATCTCAAACACTAGGTGTCCAAAGAGCCTGGGGTTACATCGAGACCTATACAAACCACCCCTTATCTCACCTAAAAAGGATGTGGCATTAGTTGTATGTGATGATCAGAGGTTTGGGTTGGGTTTTGAAAATATATAAACTATGGTTGGTGTCTAGATAGGTGGTAGAGGAGGATAAACCTAAGTTTCATTTGGTAGAAAATGGGGACACACATCTACAATTTTAATCCACTATTGAGGGTTTATGTTTTAAGCTTGACATAAGTGGAAGACATGAAGGTTTTATTGTTTCATGACACGATCATCATGTTATGGCATGGGGCCTAAATCTACTCTAATATTGACTGGTGTGTGAATTTAGATGCTCTAAAATTTTGGTTGGATTCTACAAGAACCCCAACTCACAGACAAAATGGGTTTGTTTGGGGTTTCTCAAGCAAAGAATCAAATGTTGCAAGAGTTGCTTCTAAGGTAGATATAAATTGAATGGAACCCCTTATTACCCAAACAAGGGAGGATAATAGAGTTCCTACATTGAGTTCAACATTTCACACATGCTTCCATCTTATTATCCATCTAGCTTGTGTCAAAGATAGAGGAATCCATAGAGTGGCTATCTTGACCTATGTTGATGATAGAGGAATCCATGGAGTGATTTATTCAAGGAGACCAACCCCTTGTTTTAATAGTAATTATGGATGTTATAGGATTTCATATTACTTTTGTTTACATTTTTATGAATGGTAGAGGTGTCCATTTGGTCTCTACAAGCACTAGGAGTGCTCTATTTGTTAAATTTTAGGTTTCAAGGAAGGTCTAGCATGGTATAAGAAATGATGAATCCCATATCCTTACAAGGTTATATGGTGTCTTGGTGAAGACCAAACCTATGGAAGATCGGACTTAACACTAATCAGTTTTGATTATGGTGAATAGAGGAAACCAAATCAAAACTAGTCTTATCAGAGTGGATGATAGAAGATTCCACCCTTGTCTTTTTTAGGGTCAAGGGTGTACCTTTGAAGTTCACACATTTTATTCATGTTTGATTGGAAAACCCTATTATGTCCCAAGCTATAGCCAGTTCACTGAGGAGGAGATGGCTAGGTTCTTGTTGTGACTTGATGTTGATAGGTTTAGTGGGAGAACAATCCCACTTTTTGTGTCTCAGATTCATGAAGGTTGTGTAAAAGTACAAGGAGGTATAATTCCTACTCCTAGTAGATTCTTATTATACAATGTAAGTTCCAGGTTAGTTCTATTAAAGGGCTTCCACTTTTCAAATTTTATTTGAATTGTATCATCTTTTTAATCCTAAGGTTGTGGGAGCCACAAAATATTCATGGTGCTATGGTTGAGGGATCCTTAAAACCCTTTTGTTGTGTTAATCTAAGATTGCAAGATCCTCCAAACCTTCGTGTTCTACTTGTATAGTTGTGGTAACCTTAAAACCCTCTATATGTGCCTTGTAAAGGTTGGGGGAGCCTCCAAACCCTCTTAGTTGTGGGACCATTTATCAAAACCCTCATTTATTTGATTCATAGCTCTAACTTCAAAAGCATTCACCCTATCAAATAACTTTTCTATTAATAATAATATATTATAAGAAATATGACATGGCAATTTTCTAATAAAATGTTTCAAACGTTAGATTGATCATTGATGCACTTTTGATTTGAATTTTATATTGTAACATATAAACATATTGCATTTGAATCATTTGATGCATTTTTTATTTACATTTCCTTAAATCTTATAAAGATTCATATAAATATATACATGCTCAGGCACATGTAACTATACTCACTATACATATATCTACAAATTCTATTTCTAGTTTTATAACATACATACACATATATATGTTTATAATGAATCCTCATAACTTGACCAGAACGGACACTTCTTATGTGTTTATTAAAATAAATGTAACTCGTCATATTTTGAAACAAAAAATATATGATTACTTCTATAATTTGTTTGTCATTTAACATATTCACACATATATTATATTGCATCTTTCTGTGTGTGTGTGTGTGTGTGTGTGTGTGTGTGTGTGTGTGTGTGTGCGCGCGCGCGCCCTTTTGTTACTAAAGTGGCTTTGCAATAAAGATCATGTATAATTTGAAAACATTTTTTTGTCTTCAAGACATAGTATATCACATATTGATTTATTTTAGATGGGGTGAGTTCAACATTTAAACAACATTTAAATGGGTAAATACAACCACATTCAAGTTGACACAACAATAAATTGAACCTGTACTTCCAAATCCTAAGCTAGTGCACTATATTTTATTATATTCTACTCTCGCCTATCAATAAAGAAAAAATCAATTGTAATGTGTTTAAATAAATAAATATAATTTATATATTTTGGTATAATAAATTGCTTAATTACACATTCATTGAAAAGGGATTTTCCCATTTTTGTTATTTTTGTAGTTTGTCCAGCTACACTCTTTTGTTGAAGCTTTTGTTTTTTATACCTTGAAAGGTATTATGTAATGTAGTAAAAAAAAAATTATCATCATCATTTGATTTGATATTTGTATTTAAAAAAGGTGTTTTTTTGTAGAGTTTTACCTTGACATGTTATTTTTGTGGAGGCTACAAGCCGCAAATTTGTGTCTTGGGTTGTTTTGTTTGAGACACAAAGTTGTAGAGTTGTGTTGTCAACTATTTTAATTGAGACATAAATATACGAAAAAATATTTTGTCAGTATTATAAGTAATTGATAAATAAAAAATTATATAATTGTAAAAATATGCATGGTCTTATCTTACCTTCTTCAACTTACAATTTATCATGTTTATTGATTTTATTTTCTATTATTATTATTTCTTCACTTTCATTCAATGACATATTTGCTACACACCAAAATATTGCTAAACTATTAGGTGTGGAAAATAAAGCATACACACCAAAATATTGTTAAGATGTTTTATTTGAAAAATGAAACTTGATTATAAAATAAATTGAAAATGTTATGCACCTGGTAGTGGTCGAAGAAGTTGTTTTGGTATTGGTTGCCATGAATGTATCAAACATTTTTGAAATTCAACATTAAAAACTATTTATTTATTTTTTGTAATGTAAGATAAATTCCTTTGAATTTGCATATAAGCATGTCCCAATCTAACTCCTGTATATACCCCTATCACTTCACATGTATCTAAATTGTTAAAAGTAGAGATAATTTTATCCCAAGAGAAGTTATCTAATTCTTTTTTGAATGGACTTCCTATTTTATGTGAACCAATCAATTGAAATGTTGGTACGTCTTCATTTATGTCAACACCTTCGTCTAATTTACTTTTTTTTGAATGGATGATGAAATCTTTAAGATAAAAATTAGTGGAATCTTGAATAAAAATGATACCTATAATATGAGTCCAATTGAATCCATAACTATCTAGACCCCATAGTATAAAACCCATATTTTGCATATAATAAAAAGGACCAACACAACTTTTCAAGAGAGTTTTAAATGCTAGAAAAATGGTCAATTTTATGAATGATGAATAAATTAAAATCCCCAATAATAAATTTATCAATCAATTCCTAAATAAATAGGCAAAAAAATTCATCCTTAAAATCTTCAATGACAATCAAAGGATCAATAATTATCAAATCAACATTCACACCAACAATGAACATTTCCCTAATATCATCTAAAATGAATTGCCAAAGACATGACAGGCCATAATGGTAGCTAAAGATTTCTATATCTATCTTGGGAAGCTAACCTCCATCACTATATGCATAGTTCTCAATATGCTTATTTAATATTGAGATAATGTTTCCCAACATTTTTTATTTTCTAAAATACTTTCATTCTGGACACACAAATCTTCAAACATTTTTGTAGAAATTTTGTAAGATTTTGTTGCTTCTTCAGGTGTGATTGTGTTATCTGATGGAAGTGTCAAATCATGATTGGTGAAAAAATATACAATTTTTTATAATATGTTACTTTCTAGCTTCATTTTTTTCACCAAGTGACCATGTTGTTCTACCCATGGGTTTTCATGAAGGAAATAGACCATTTTTCCAATAAATCTGCTAGTTCTATTTTTTATTGTCTAAAATCCCTTGAATATTTATTATTAATATTATACTAATCATATTTAAATCTTGTTTATCTAAAACTAGTAAATTACCACTTTAAAATAAATCAAACACCTTATCAAAACAATCCCAAATAGGTTGTTCCATGAAAATGATACATTTTCTCTCTTGCAATTGTTGTGTTGAGCAATTCATTTGTGTGAACAAGTGTCTATCTTGTTCATGTATTTATTCTTCCTTTTTCCTTATTTTAATATTATTCCAATCTATTAGTTGGATAAGGTCACATGCAAATTGAACTCTTTCTACAAATAAAGCCTTATAAATTGGTTCTTTACTTCATTATATTGGTTACATATTTTGTGAATAATATGAAATAGAGTAACTATTTGTCCTTTTAATAGAACATTTATTTCTCAATGATAGTGAATTGTATTTCTCATCTAAAAGAGTTCTCTATTATGTTGTAATTGTGTGTTGGCCATCTATAATTTTTAACCTTAGAATTTTTTTCTCCATCATATCTTCAAGGACTTATTTTGATTTGATAATACTTTGAAGGTTATTTGGATCAAAAGGAATTAACAAAGCATCCTTCATTATAACCTCATTATATTTTACTAATAAATGAGTTATAGCATTCACCCCTCTTTCATTCAGATTTCTTATTTTGATATTAGTATCTCCCAATTCATAGAGATTTACAGGAATGCTCAAGGCATAATTGTTAGAGGAAATATACCATGTAGATAATTCATTATGTGTCTAACCAAAACTTTGTACTTACAAAAGTGTATCAATCTTTTATTTGATCTTATATTTCTCCATTGGTGTGAGTAATTTTATAGCCTTTTTCAAATTTTTAGACAAATGGTTTGCCCTTGTTTGTCTTATGTTCTTCAATATTTTTTCTATCATGATTACAAGGCATCTTAAATGCATATTTACATGGTGGCAATTAAAAGAATTTGATGCCCTTTTTAATGTTTTTCTTTCAACATATTATGTGCTCTAAGGACCAAATTGTATCTATCTATTAACCTAGACATTTCAAAGTTGTCATAGTTATTCAAATGAAATCAAAAAAGTTTCACAAGAAGTAGAAACATTCATTTTTGTTGATTTGATTTTAATGGGTGTAAATTTATTAAAATTAATTGTACTACGATGGAGAATTCCCTCTTCTCCATTCCATACTTCTAGTTAGAATTGAATGACATCTTCAAGTTCATCTTTATCATAGGTAAGGATTATTCCAATCAGAGATGATTTTTTTCTAGATATAGTGCTAAACAAATAAATATTTTCAGGCATATTTGTAGGTATAAACAATTCAAAATACCAATCAATGAGAGGAATTTTATCGATATTGTAAATTGGAAGATGGTGATGTGGATTTAATTTTAATTTTAGTATTTTAAATGGCACTATAGTCAAATCTTCTTTGATTGAGGACTTATTATGCCTTTTAAGTGTGATAATTTATTTATCACCTAAAGAAATTTTGCAAAGCCACTGAAATGATTTAATTATTGATCTTTTGTAAAATCTAAGTTGTATATTGTATCACTTATGAAATTATTTGTGATTAACTAGTGATTATTTTTATATCTATAAATGTGAATTATAATCTACAATATAAAATACATATCAAATCTTTGTAAGATATACACTTAGACATAGGTTTAAAATGTATGAAAAACTGAAAATAAATAATATATAGATAAATGTAATACTCATTCAAAGGGGATTTCCTAATATCTAACTGTGTATTTCTAATATATCAATCACTTACTAAGCATATCCTAAAATTATAACACCATACTTACTTAGGGTTCTACTTTAGTGAGCTAGATGTACTTTTCTTAAATAATAATTATTAGTGTTCTAGATCTGCACCCTAACTAAGAAGGGGATTGTTCAGATATTCCTACTCAAATATAGTTTAACATAGGACTGATCTTAGGCTATGGGTATGCTAATGGATCAAACCTCTGGAGAAGGCTAGCCTCCTTCTAGATATATCACCTAAACTAGACTTAATCTATCACTTACTTAAAAAAGGGGAGAGAGAACAACAATAATATTTGAAATCATGTAAATGGGGTGATGCACTAGTAGTTGGAACACTTATACTTTGCACAAGACACACTATGAAACACATTCAATACCAAATAATATCAATCTCACATAAATATTTTATAATAAGGCATGAATCAATTATTAAACTAGTATGAGAGGGTAGATATCCACTTTCAAGATAAATAAAAAATTGTAAATTGTGCTTATAATGACTTGTGAGAACTATAAAGCACTTCATGAAGGTGAGAAAACTCATACATAGACAAGGAAAATACATGAATTCATAGAAAACACTTCAATCTATCTTACAAAATGGTGAAATTTAGTCCTTATTACATCAAAAGGTGTTACAGTGCAAATTTTGGCATAGCCTAAGTAAGAAAATGCATAAGAGTCTATTTATCTAAAAATTGCTATAGATTTCTTTCTAAAACTTACAAAGAGTGTTACATGTGGTAGAAGTTGGAACATATACAGAAAGAGGAAGAGAGAGGGGAACTGTGATGTATTAGCACAAGTTCGAGGATGTTGACTCATGACCTTATCAATAAGGAACAAATTATATAAAAGAATTTAATGCTCTTTTTCCTTATCCATCCACCCAGTGTCCTTTTTGGAACTCCATATCATTATCTATTTGATCTTCTGATGAGGACCATGTCCTGGAATTGATAAAATTGTGCCACATTTGCTTTGAGTAGCCTTCGATACCTGTTTATCAAAAATGTGACCTTAATGATAGGCAAGACACCCCTCCATGGTCATGTTTATGTTTGTATTTTCTCCAATATTGAACACAAGTCCATTATAGGTGAAAATCAATCCAATCATTAGTCTTCACATAGTCACAATATCCATGAAAACCTATAAACTGATTGACCTTGCTTCATAGTCACTAGTCCATCTTTGTACTCTATATTAGGCCATAAGAGACTTGTTTTGTATTTAAAACCTATGAGAGCCAATAAGGATAGTCCCTATAAAAGAAACAATCATGCCAATAGAATGACTCTACAACAAGGTTGACAGGTTCCAAATTATTGACTAAAAGTCGTGTCTAACTTTAATGGTGATGGGGCCTTAATCTTAACCATCTTACTTGTATGACTACAACTATAATTTCATTGGTCATCAATTGTCAAATTAGACCATTTACATTATACTCAACTATATTTATTCTTATTGGTCTTGTAATATCCTATTTGTTAGATCTTGACTTTTTAACCTTTTGTGCACTATTAAATCAAACTATACAAATGCACATGATCCCTTGATTTCTTGCCAGAAGATCCCTTTAACATGTTGACTTGTTCATGCACCATCAAATCAATTTGTAAAAAGTAACATGAGCCTTTGAATTCCTTGGTCCCACTTTCTTAATAATTTTTGTGTATCATCAAATCTTTGGTATGAATGACCATTGATCATTGATCTAGCTCAGACGCACCTTATTTTTAGTAAATATGCACCATTGAATCTCTGCTCAATGAAATTACACCATCAGATCTTATCAATTTGTATCCTTTTAAAGAATTTAACCTAGGGACATTTTGACTAGTTTAACCCCAACGTGAACCATTAGATCTCATGTGTTAGTATGTGATCTCACACAGAGCATTAGATATCTATTAACTTTAAACCTTTTAAGGACCTTTTAAACCCAAATAGTTACTTTATGGAGTTCAAACTTTGACATATGCATGCTTGTATTTGATGTTTACATGAATTTATTTAACATTGGCATGATCATCACTACATTTTGGAAAAGCAACAGTCATTTACCATGACTTAATTTTACATTTGTACACATATTAATTGACATCTATGGGAATGTTAATGATGTATGCACGACTATGAACCATTAGACCACAATGAATGATTTTTGAGCTTAAACTTTGACATTTTCATGAATGTCAATAACATCCACATACCCATCACTATATTTTAAATTTTAATGGTTACTTGATGTGGCCTGAATTTGACACTTACGTGAACATCTCCATCTTCTTCACATGCATTTTCCTTGCAACAAACATTTCTTTTGGACTTTGTGTTTTGGACCTTTTCCCACAGACCATTTTGACTTGATTTTGTTTCAAAAAATTTGTATCAAATAATTTATCCAACCAAAATTTTTTTGGATTTTGACTAGCCCCTTTTGTTTCATAAATTTTGTCTGACTAAAATGTGTCTTCAAAAATATTGTCTTGGACACTTTGTCCAAAAGAATTTGCCTTTGGGACTTAAAGTCATAGAAAAAATGTCTGATAGAATTTATCTCCCCTTTTCCCATGAAAAAATGTTTTAAAGAATTATGTACTTATAAAAATAAATAGGTCCATAAGATTTTAGGCTTAGTAAAATAAAATACTGAAAGATTTTGACAAGTGAGAACTTAGCCAAAAATAAAGGTTTGTATTTGGCTTTTGGCTTGAAATCTCTCCCAAACTTGTACTTGAACTACTAAATGCTCAAACAAATTTATAATGCTTATAAAACTTGTTCCTAACCTTTGATCTACTTGGTTTCACCATGAAACTTGACTAGGAACCTTCTCTTTACTCTGATCTTCAAGACACCACACTATATTTAGGCAAGTTTACTATGTAGGCCAAAAATTGGATAATATATTTAGTGACTCAAATAGGTAGCATGCCTATTATGCTTAAGATTTCAAACCATTTTAATGATACAAGGACCATTTATAGATAATACATTTGTTCCATGACTAAAAAACCTCTTGACTAAAAAGACAAAAGAAGTCTACCAAAACAAGGAAGGAAACAAAATAAAAATAGGGAAACTACTTAACAAATTAAATGTGTAAACAAAGAACTTATTTGGGATAAAATAGAAAGAAACTAATGTGTTAAAACAACACTTAGAGAAAAACAAGACCAACTAATTATGTATAGAGAACTTAGCTTCCTTAATAATAGTGCTTTAGATGTAACCCCTTGACTGGGATAGGAAGCTCCTAACCATCCATCTTTGTAAGATAGAAAGCATTGTGGGATTTACAACTAGAAATTGTATATGGACCACTCCAAATAAATTCAAAATTTGTATGCCTTCTTGGATTAGCTCTATCCTCATCCCACTTGAGGACCAAATCTCCTTCTTGAAAACTTCTTGAAGAAATTCCTTTGTTAAAATATTTATTTACCATGGCTTGATGGGCCTCCATATCCAATATCGATTGATGCCTTGTCTCTTCTAGCTCCATGAGTTTGGCATACTTTATTTCCACTGACTCATTCTATAAAATATCAAGTTGATGCATTAGTTCCAAAGCAAGGAATTCAAGATAAATAGGCATTCTTACTTCCTTACCATATACTACCTTGTATGGAAAATTAGCTATTGACCTTTTATAGGTGATCCTATTAGCCCGCATAGCTAACTTCACTTTGAGATGTCATGACCTATGATTCTCTTTAATAATCCTCCTAATTATCTTCAACAAATTCTTGTTAATAGAAAAACATTATGTTGAACTACCCACTGGATAATCTTAAACCCCAAAAAAGCCATAGAATTATCATAAATAATAGTTTAAGGGACTCCAAATATAGTAAGTAAACCTTCATAGAATTCTAGAACATTGTTTTCATTAACTTCTTTTAGTGTCATTGCTTCCATCCATCTAGTAAAATAATCTTTGGTAGTTAGGATCCATTTGTGTCTTGAGCTTGAAGGGGGGTTAGTGAGACTAATAAATTCCAATCCCCATTGGAAAAAATGTTGATTCACTAAAATTGGTTGGATATTTAAGGTTGAAATATTAACTTTCCCAACAAACAGAGCACATTTTCTAAATTTCTTAGTCCATGCATGACAATCACAAAATATACTTGGATAGTAATACCCACCTCTCATGATCTAGTGGAATATGATCCTTGCTAAATAATAACCTCCAACATGTCCATCATGGAAATGCTCAAGCAATCTCTATATTTGACCTGGTTATATGCACCTTAACAACATGCAATTGATATCCTTTTTAAATAATACATCATCAACAAGGAGAAACGGAATTGATTGTAATTTGAAATATATCCTCTTTAAAGGGGTCAGATGAGAAGGATAAATAACATCTTATAAGTATATTACCATATCTTGGAACCATTTGGAAGATGAGGTCTAATTAGTTACAATTTCTTCATCATTTCATATAGTAACCATTGCATTGGCCTCTTATAAGTCTTGGGCTAGATGTTCACAAAGTCCCTTGCCTCTAACCAGTTTTGTGACCTTGATATCAACATCATATTTCATGACTTTAGTTATCCAACTAGCTCTCTTGTCATTTATATCCTTGCTTAAGAGGAAATCATTAACACTTGGATGTGCAACCATCAAATGTATCTTATTATTGGACAAGTACCTAAACCTTTTAGAGACTTTATAACTAAAAGTACATGCATTTTAACAAAAGAATACCTTGTTTCATATTCTTCTAAACCTTGACTAGAAAATTCTATTGGTTTCTATAAGGTCTATTTATTATACTACATGAGAATATCTGAAATAATGTCGATGTTAGCATAGTTATACAATAATAAATCCTCTGTGAAATTAGGGTTCAAGAGTGTAGGAGCACTGGTTATAGCTTTCTTGATATCTTCAAGGATTCTTACTCCTTTGGACCAACTAAAACTCTGACCCTTCTTTATCATGGATGTGAGTGGCCTAGCTAAAGTAGCAAACTCTAAAATTTATTTACTTATGAAATTGATCTTGCCTAAAAAGCTTTGAAAGGTTTTCTTCTATTTAAGCAAAAACATTAAAAGAATTGAATCTAGCCTATCAAGATCTATACTCATACCATGCTTTAAAATCACATTTCCAAGAAGTTTACCCTCATGAATAGAGAAATCACACTTTTTGGGATTCAAAGACACCCCAAATTATTTGTACCTTTTAAACACTTGTTTGAGGTGAATTATATGCTTATCTACACTATTAGAGAGCATTGTTATGTCATCCAGATAAACAAGTATAAACTTGTTAAGGAGACCTTCAAATGCCATGTCCATAGCTTTTAGAAAAGTTGCTCCAACATTGGATAAGCCAAAAAACATCTTTATATATACAAATGTCCCCCACTTTGTGGTGAAGGTTTTTTTGAATTGGTCTTCTTCTTTGACCAAAATATAAGTGTAACCATTGTAGCCATCCAACAAGGAGAACCTTTTTAAACGTATAATCAACTATAGAATTTTTTCCATAGATGGCAATAGATGGTGGTCTTTAAGAGAGGTCTTGTTCAAGTCACTAAATTTGACACATAGTCTAGTTTCACCACTCTTTTTCTAAAATAGATCAAGGATTGCCACCCAAGTTGAGTCCTTAATTAGAAATATTATAGTAAACTCAATGAGCATATGCATCTCAGCTCTCATCAAAGGTTTTAGCTTTGGGTTAATTGGCCTTTGTCTTTGTCTGACTAGCCTAGTTTCATTCTCTAACTCAATGGTTTGTTGAGTTGTAGTTAGATCAAATCCTAAGGTCACTATACTTCCAAGCAAATACATCTACAAAATAGTTTTTTTATCTGAAGATGTGAAAACTTTACCCATCTTCAAGCTTTTACTAGTTTCAATATCTATATTTTATAGTGTTGTTCCTTGGTTGACAAAGAAAACGTTTCTTTTCTCAATTCATCATCTCTGATGAATATGTTCTCAAGGGTTACCAACCCTTTAGGCAACTTCTTTGTCTTTAATTGCATAATCTGGTCACCATACTATTGTAAATGCTTGCCTTGGTTCCTTGAGGAGAATTTAGCTTCATCTTATAAGAACTTGATAATCTAACTGTTATCTTCAAATATTTTCCAATTGTCATGGTTGTCTGGGATAGAAGTCCTTAAAATCACCTTGATGTTGATGTGTGATTGAACCTTTTCCTTCTTTATGTCATCTGGGATACTAAATTGTGACCCAATGGCAGCCAACCTATTTACATGCTTGTTATTATTTCTTGATATGGCACAAATGTTGAAATCTTAAAATTCTTCAAATAAGTCCTATACTCTATGATTATAGGACCTAAGCAGTGGGTTCTTACATACATTAAGGTCTCTTACTTAGTGAACTATTAGTTCAATGTCACCAAACACTTGCAAGGTATTTACCTTCATCTTTCTTACTCATTGCAAACCATGAAGTAATGATTCATATTCCGCAACATTATTAGAATAGACAAACTAAAAATTGAGAGAAGAGAAGTACCTTTGATTGGTTGGAGAAATTAACATCATTTCAGCCCCAGTGTCATGTTTTGTCTTGATCCTTCAAAGTATAGTTGCTACAAGGAATCACTAGGCTCATTATCCTTCATCAAGGCAATAGACAACAAGTCCCTCTTATTGAATTAAACTATAGGAATCATGCTCATTTAATTATATGCCCACCCATCAAGTAAAATATTTGGAATTCCATCTAGAGGTGAGTTAGTTACCACCTCACTATTTTCTAGTACCTTGTATCAGATAATATAATTAGTATTCACCATACTTGGCATATCCAACCCCAAATGAAATATTTATATAGGTTCATAACATATTTTTAGATTAGTACCATACATGGTCTTGAACATTAAATATTTCCAATCAAATGACAAATATCCTCCAATATTTAAGGTAAAGTATCTTGATAAACACATGGCAAAATAGGGAGGCAAGTCCACTACTACTACATCTTATTGAATGCTAACACTAGGGAAAAAATGTAATATAAAATTTAGATCCTTGATTATGCCTATTGTCTTTATTGGTGACCCATCCAATTGTAATACATATTTATTAGTTGGTTCATAGAAAAGACCAAACTTGTTTGCAATTTACTTTGGCATGGCAGTGATAATAGCTCCACTATCTAACATACAATTATGGACTAAAAAATCACCTAATATAAAAGATAGATAAAATGGAGTGGTTTTAATTTATTTTAAATTATTATTTTTCACCTTTGTCATGTTATGTACCTATTGATAATGTTATTTGATTTGCTAGTCTAAATTAACCAAGACATCTTCTTGTTTCTCAACTAGTTCTTGAGACACTTTGAGAGATGAAATATCTTGAATGAGCATGTATTTTTTCCCTATACTATTAATTTAATCCCATATTCTAATTATAACATTTGATTTATTCATTTGATCTATGATGCTGAATGAGGCTCCACTAGCTTTTGGCTACAAATTTTGAACCACTAGTTGTTCTCTAATTAGAGGCATTTGGGGAACCTTCCCTACTTCTACATTTTGGTTCTTATATTCTATAAAGATAAAAATTTGATGCTTGACACTCTTAGGATTAATTTTAGGAACACTATAAAAATTATTCACATCTTGATCTTCCTCAAATGCTCTTCTTTTATCTCTAGTCAAAGTTGTAACTTGACCACTTGTCTTACTAGTCTCACCAATCTGATTGAATACAATATGATCATCTATTTACCAATTTACATTAATGGTAGTAGGCTATCTTGAAAAAAATTTATCCTCTCCTTGAGATTCCATATTCATATCTTGGTACTGACCACTTTGAAAAGAAAACTCTTCTTATGTCATTTGTGGCATAGTAATATCTTATGATACTAAGGATTCATTTTGAATGTCATTTGGATTAAAAGGCTACCAACCTAAATCTTGCATCAAGTTATTTTGAGGAATAATCAATTTTGAACTAGAAGGTACCTTAGGATCAAGGGCCACTTATGGTTTAGCTTGGGTTATGGCTCCTTGGTTTTGGTAAGGTTGCATATTACCTTTGAAACCTTAATAAGGGTTTTTTTATTATTGAAGGACTGATAAGCATTCTAGTTTTGTTGCTAATAAGTTCTACCTTGGTATTGTTCTCTCTTGAGTTAAACTATCTCATTTCCAAAAGCTTGTAACATACTCTTCAAATCTCCAACCTCACTAGCTTGATTAGAAGGGGCTAGAACTTGGAATTTTGGAGATGGAATATGAGGTATGGATGGAATCTAGGGAACTTGAGGAGGAGGAACATGTTAAAATTCTTGGAATATGGGCATTAAAGGCCTTGAAGTAAGTTTACTAGCTTATATCAAGTTATTTTATACTCTTATTGCAAGTTCATAGGCATTTGGAAAAGTATGACCACCCATGGACTGTATCATGACGCTAATATCAAAATTGATGGCCTTTAGATAGTACAAAACTGCATACTCTAGAAATGGTATAACCAGTGTTGATATTCTATTCAATGGCTTTTCGAATCTGAGGTTGAAATCTAACAGAACTTGTGGGGGTACCTTTGTATGGTACTCAGTTATTCAACCAAAGATTGATGATTAGACTTGTCTTTAAATTTATTAAATAAGGTTGCACATAACTCATCCCAAGTGTCAATGGATGTAAAAATAAGATTCCTATACCATTCAATGATTTTACCTTGAAGGAAGCAAGAAGTAGTCTGAAAACCACATTATCTTGAGTAACATTATGAATAGAACATAGGTTGGTAACATCTTGAATATGCTCAATATTATTAGTTTTATTCCATCCTCCCAAGAAAAAAGGGATACTATTTAAGGTAGACATAGGAATATCATAATATTAGGCTAAATCTAGGGGATTACCCCTATTGAATGGAATAAAAACTTGATTATTGATAACCATTGGGCAAAAGGGATTTGGCTTATTGGAACAATTGATTGTACTAAAACAATGGGATGACCAAGAGGTGAATGATTCTTTTGAGGATAAGGATTTATCCTATTAAATCTTGATTTTTTATAAAAAAAATAGAAGGTAATTTAATGTGTTCAAAAGGAGTACCTTTACTTGATATTCTTGTTGTAACCTTTGGCATGAAAGCATTATTTGGAAGATGTTATGAGTTCTGAAACTTGAAGGATCCTCTACTTTTGATGATGATAGATCTCTCTTGATGATGTAATTTCTTCCTTTAAATATTTAAACTTCAATTATACCAAGAAAACTTAGTCCCACTGGGCATGCCAAAACTATTGGTATTCCAAATTTACACCCTAGCTAAGAAGGGAATTGTTCATATCTTCCTAGTCACATCTAGTCTAATATGGGACTGATCCTACATTATGGGTATCCTAATAATGGATGAAACATCTAGAGAAGGTTGACTTCCTTCTAGATCTATCACCTAAACTAGACTTAATTTAACACTTACTTGAAAAAGGGGAGAGAGAATAACAACAATAAATTAAAGCATGTAAATGGGCTGATGCAAAAGTAATTGGAACACTTATACTTTGCAAAGGACACACTATGAGACACATTCAATACTAAATAATATCAATCTCACATAAATATTTCACAATAAGGCATGAATTAGTTATTAAACTAGCATGAGAGGGTAGATATCCACTTTCAATCTAAACAAAAAATTGTAAATTACACTTATAATGACCTATGAGAACTATCAAGCACTTCATGAAGGTGAGAAAACTCAAAAATAGACAAGGAGAATACATTCATTTAACGACAGTACATGAATTCATATAACACACTTCAATCTAGCTTGTAAAATGGTGTAATTCAGTCTTTATTGCATCAAAAGGTGTTACAATGCAAATTTTATCATAGCCTAAGTAATCCAAAGCATAAGAGTCTATTTCTCTAAAAATTGATAGAGATTTATTTCTAAAACTTTTAGATAGTGTTACATGTGGAAAAAGTTGGAACATATATAGAAAGAGGAAGAGAGAAGGGGAACTATGATGTTTTAGTACAAGTTCGAGGATGCTGACTCATGACCTTATCAATAAGGAATAAATTTTGTAAAAGAATTGAATGCTCTTTTTCCTTATCCATCCACCTAGTGTCCTTTTTGGAACTCCATATCATTATCTATTGATTTGCTAATGAGGACAGTGTCTTGAAATTGATATAATTATGCCACATTTACTTTAGGTGGCCTTCGATACCTAATTAACAAAAATGTAACCCTAATGATAGGTGATACAACCATACATAATCATATTTATGTCTGTATTTGTTTTAATATCGAACATAGGTCCATTATAGGTGAAAACCAATCTCATCATTGGTTTTCACATAGTCACAATATCCATGAAAACATGCAAATTTCTTAACCTTGCTTCATAATCACTGGTCCATCTTCAAACTCTATATTAGGCCATGAGAGACCTATTCTACATTTAAAACATGTGAGAGCCAATGAGGATCCTCCCTCTTAAATCAATGATCATGTCAATGGAATGACTCTGTAACAAGGTCGATATGTTCCAAATTATTGACCAAAGGTCTTATTTAACTTTAATGGTGATGGGGGCCTATTATTAAGCATCTTTCTTGCATGACTACATCTGTTGTGCCCTTTTCATGACATTCAAATGAGCTTTAATGGTGATATGTGACCTTCAAAAATCTTACTCTAGTTTGACCTCGATCATGTGTTCTATCTCTAAGATGTTCCATAGTTTCTTGACTTTTAATTTCATTGGTTGTCGATTTCCAACTTGGATCATTTACATTATGCTAAACTATATTTATTCTTATTGGTCCCATAGGATCCTATTTGTTAGATCTTGACTTTTTGACCTCTTTTGTACCATTAGATCAAATTATATGATTACACATGATCACTTGATTTCTTTATAGAAGATCTGTTTGACACGTTGACTTGTTTGTGCACCATCAAATCAAAATGTATGAAGTAACACGATCCTTTTATTTTTTTGGTCCCACTTTCTTGTCAATTCTTGTGCACCATTAGATCTTTGGTATAAATGAGCACTAATTATTGATATAACTCAGACCCACCTTTTTTTCATTAAATCCACACCATCAAAACTATGCTCGATGAACCCACACCATCAGAACTTATCAATTTGTAGCCTTTTAAAGACCTTAACCTAGGGACCTTTTGACTAGTTTGACCCCAATGTGAATTGTTAGATCTCATGTGTTAGTATGTGAGCTCATGTGGATCGTTAGATCTCAATCAACTTTAAACCTTTTAAGGACCTTTTAAACCCAAAAAATTACTTTATATATCTCAAACCTTGATGCTTGCATGCCCGTATTTGATGTTTTTACAAATGTATTTTACATCCACATGACCATCACTGAATTTTTGAAAACCAATGATAATTTTCTATTACTTAATTTGACACTTTTTTACCCATCAATTGATGTTCACAAGAACATCAATGATGTCTACATGACTATTAATATTTTGATCCCAATGGATGACTATTGAGCTTGAACTTTGATGTTTGCATGAATGTCAATGACTTTTGTGCACCCATCACTACATTTTGAATTTCAATAGTTACTTGATGAGGCCTAAATTTGACACTTGTGTGAACATCTTCATTTTTTTCCCATGAATTTTCCCTACAACAAACATTTCTTTTGTACTTTATGTTTTGGACCTTTTCCCATGGAACCTTTTGACTTGTTTTTATTTTCTACTTTTTGTATCATAAAAATTTTCTGATGTAAATCTCTTCATATTTTGACCAAGCCATTTTATTTCAAATATTTTGTTTGACTAAAGTGTGTCTTCAAGAAAGATTTTCTTGGACACTTTGTCCAATAGAATTTGCCTTCAGGACTTAATGTTGTGAACAAAATGTTTGATAGAATTTAGCTCTTCTCTTTTCCCTTTGATAAAATGTCTAAAATAATTATGTACTTAGCAAAATAAAAATGTGCACAATAATTTAGGCTTATAAAAATAAAAGCGTGAAATATTTTGATAAGTGAGGACTTAGCCAAAAATAAAGGTTTTATACTTAGCTTTTGGCTTGTGGGCTCTCCCAGACTTATGATTAAACTATTGAATGCTCAAATGAATTTTCAATGATTGTACAACTTTTTCTTGACCTTTTATCTATTTTGTTTCACCATGAAACTTGATTTGGAACCTTTTCTTTTCTCTGATCTTTAGGACACTACACTGTATTCAAGCAAGTTTGCTATGTAGGCTAAATATTGGCTAATAGTAACTATTGACCTATCCTTTTCACTGATAAACATGTTGAAGGTATCTCTTAGGAGATAACTTAAACATCCCATTGAATTTATGATAATGCCCACAAAGAAATATCATAGCCAAAGTAGGACTAACCAAAGGAAAGTGGAGGGCATTTTAAATACAAGTATTAAGTTTGTCAAGGATTATAAGTAAATAAAAACACTAGCTAATATAAATTAATAGGTAAAGGAATATACACACATTTATTTTGAAGGATAAATAAGGGAAGTATGTTTTAAATATTCAACTTAAGGGATCTAAGGTGAGGTTTTAAAACATTGGACAAATGTGGAAGATCTATAGCTTGAGGCTTCATCATTGTTTCAAAAAGATAAGCCAACCTCCATGTGTGGGGTGAGGCATCAACACTCATCATGATAAATGATATGATGTATAAATATTGAAGTATGATGCAT
The DNA here is from genome assembly GCA_037957365.1 of Torreya grandis. NCBI lineage: Eukaryota > Viridiplantae > Streptophyta > Pinopsida > Cupressales > Taxaceae > Torreya > Torreya grandis. The sequence goes on along the minus strand of JARHVA010002574.1, from coordinate 2,414,721 downwards.
ATCAATCAACACTAAATTCTTACACACACTATGAACTGTGGGAAGCTCCAATCCATTTCATTCAATGAATGACTAACATTCGATGATAAGAGACAAAAGGTTGAATGGATTACAATGTTTGCTAACTTATCTAAGTTTAAAAAAACTATCACAACCACCACCAAGACCCAAGAAGATAAAAACAAAATAAACAAAAAACCTTACAACTATTCATGTATTGTAAATTCAAATAAAAAGGTCTTAATGAACCATTGAGTGAGGTTCAATGTGTATACACATAATATTTTCAAACTTTTATTGATTACTGATGATTTTATCTTATATGAACCCATCGAGTCTCAATCCCTTTAAGTACACACCTTAAGGGGTGTACTAAGAAAGGGGTGGGTAGATTATTGGTGCTTCATAGGATTGTTATCCCTTTTTACACTTGTTATCTACACACTTGTCTCCTAAAAACCATTCCACTAAGCTTGTTCTTATTTATTACACACTCTTCAGTCATTTTCTACCTTTTGTCCCCATTTTCATAACCTTAACTCCTTTTTAATTTTTCACTATACTAGGTCGACTAGGTCGACCCTATAAAGTTTTGGGTAAAATTCATTTAGGGTCTAGGTCAGTTCTTGGCTGACCTAGCCTATGACCTAGTGAATTATTATCCATAATTGTGTTAATTCAACTGGGCTAACCCTATCAATTAAAATTTTTGGAAGGGCTTAGGGTTAAATACACTTATATATACAAGTTCATTTCACCATTATATAGAGAAGAGAAGAATAAGTAAGAGCTATTACACATCTACTTATCACCATTGTACTTAAGGGGTAAGATTAGGGTTTCATACTTTCTTTGGAGATACAGATCTTGTCTTATGGATAAGTCTTTTGGATGAATTGATAGGTTATGTAGCCTATATTTAATTTATCCTTATCATCCTTACATACCACAACAACATTTTATAATACACCTTGGTCAAGGAAGAGATTGAGCCTTGATGGGTTCATCTTCAAGATAAGTATTCCTAACTTTGTTTTTCCTTTGTAAGAGTAGATAAATATGCATTTGTACTTTTCTTCCATTCATTAGTATCTTATATACATTTATGTGAGTATATGTATCTTATGCATGTTTCCTTTTTTTTTATTACCCCCACTTTGTGCCACAAGCTTTGGTGAGCACTAGATTAGACTATACTTTACTTGTTATTAGTTTAGTGAATATAAAATATAGGACCTAGCTAGGGTTATTTCATGATTGTGTTTGACTAGAGGTTTTTGAACCCTCCCTAGAATTGTGTATTGTGATAAGAGATCCCCTAATTGGGTCTAGTTAATCCCATTATTGGTCATGTTTTTTATTATCTAATGTATCCCCAATCAGAAGTATATGGTTTGATTTATCTTCTCCAAGTTAGGATTGATTTATAAAAATGATGCATTTCTAATTTCATACATTCTGATGAACTTGACATGAATCTAACCCTTGTAGGTTTTACTTCTCATTTTTTTATTTTATCATTTTATTTCTCTATATTTGTGATATTGGGTTGACAGTGTCGATATAGTTCTAAATTTTATGCACAAGTTTAACACACAGTCACATCAATATGAATTTTTTCTATTTGTGAAAGTTTTTCATTAGGTACATGTTACTAGGTTGACTATGTTAACACAGTACACTTTCAAACTTCAAAATAGACTACTAGGTCAACCCTGTTAACATGGTACATTTCTAGACTTCTATAAAACATACTAGGCCGACCAAATTGACATAGTTGGTAGAATTTACAAGTATAAATTAGGGTACTTCAACAAAAATCTCATTTTCCTTTGCATCCTCCAACCCACCAAGGTTCCTTTATCTCTTTTTATGTCAATTCTATTATTCATTATAATTCTATTTTTCATAGTTTATAGTCTTTAAAACTACCCTTATATAGTAAACTAGGTCCACTATGTCAACCTAGTTCTACATTATGTCTTCTATATATACAAATAAGTCAACACCATCAACGTAGTTCTTTTTTAGACCCTTGCTTCAGTAGTATAGTAGCAACATTGTCGACTCTATTATGTAATCTCTACATACACTATCATCTAAACTAACATTGTATTGAGTTTTAAAGTTAGAATTAACACTTATATGATAGTACTAAGCTCACACTTTCACTTTCAGTTACCTTCATGCTTAGAATAGATCACATAGTCTAATTAGATGGTTTTTTAATATACTATTTAGCTACACTATTTTTATCTTTTATGCACACACTACCAAATCACATCACTTTATAATGCATTTTAATAATTATCTACCCAAGGCCTACCTACATGTATTTCATCACCAAGGGGGAAGCCAACTTGGTTTTCTAGCCAATTATAAACATGTGGTTAATGGTATTTATTATAAAATCACTTGACACCCTTATCATTGTAGAGTGTAAAATGAGGGGATAGGCCCCAATACCAAGCCAATACCATTACCAACACAAATTTATTTTAGCTTAAACATCTTGAAACCATCCATATATTAATTTCTATTTCCTTTCTTATAGACAAATCCCTATTACATCTAGAACCATATTCTAATAATCTAACAACATTCAAGATGACCACTTAGTTAAGATTTACTTTCCAAGTTAATTGATTGCTCTTTGATCAAATTGTATGTTGTATTGAAAAAACTTACATTGGCCAGCATTAGTGCAAGGTTTTGTGCTATGTACCTCAATTGGATCATCCTCATTGACCTAATTAATTGTGTGTTTCCTTTCATTTATTGCTTTAAAAATTACTTGTAAATTTTTTTATGTTTTAGTACACAATCGTTCTTCTTGACACAGTCTCTTATAGACTATCTATTTTCCCTACTTAAAGTACTTGGTCGACCATGTTGATACATTACTCTTTTCTACTTCCTAGGGTATATAACTAGGTCAACCCTATCGATTCTATATCCTTTTCTTCCTATTTGTTTCTTAGGTTATATAACTAGGTCGACACAATCGACTCTATATTCCTATTTTCTTAGCTTTTATACCTTATTTTTTGTATTAGGTCGACCCAATTGACTCTATACTATTATCTTCCTCTTCATATTTCCTTGCTTTCACATCACTCTTGCCTTATCTAGTCCTTCTCCTTCATCATGAACTTCTTATTTGAAGATAAAACTAAGTTGAATTCAATGGATATGATGAGTCTTACCAACCCTCATAGGGTTTCCCATATGTATATTAGGGCTCCTTTCCTAAATGAGAGTAATGTTCATATATCCACCAAGAAAATGAATTATGGGACCCTTCCTCATTCACGTTCATTGTATTATCCCCTCTTCTCACTTGAAGATCAGCTTGAATTAGACTATACCCCTGAAATGCTCTTCTTTATCTCTGAATTTCCTCAACATCATGGAAATTATCCTTATACCATTTACCATATCATGATTAGTGGTCAAATTAAATAGCCTCATTCACCTTCTCATATGTTTTCACACAAAATTGGGGATCCTAGTTTATTTTATTCTTAGCCTCTTCCCTCTATTTTGATCCCTTCTCATACCATGACTTCTTCTTCTTTAACTTCTACCTCCATGCCTAGTATATCCACTAACATGGCATTCTCTACATCTAGTGGGCCTCTCCCAAGACCTAATATCCTTAATTCTTCCACTAGTGCATCATTTTCTACCCATGGTAATCATGATTGTAAATCTTCCTCTTATCATCCCTCAACTAGTCCATCTTTTTCCACAAGAAAATTTTTCCACTAGTGCCTCACATTATAACAAATCTTCTCAAGCTCCTACCAATAAGTGGTACCCAAGCCACTACTTCCAATTCTAAAGCTGTAAATAATTTCAATAATGCAACTCAAACCCATTAACTCTTATTAAAAACCCTTAATCAAATGAATAATTTTCAATATCATAATAGAAATAAAATGATATGAATTCAAAACCACCTTATCCATCTTCAAATCCACCCTCAACAAATCCATGTGACATGCATGATCAAAATGTTCCCCCACCTCCTCTTCAAGATGCCTATGGTAACCTCAACCCTCAACCTCCTCTTGTCAACAATATAATCAAGCATATTCAAAATAAACCTCTTACATATCAGATAACTAATATCAATATAGGAGGTATCACCCCTATCATTTATTACAATGGGTCAATTGATCCTACTCTTCATCTAATAACATTTGGAAATTTATATAAAGATTCGGTCAAATTAAATACCTTTGATGCTATGAAGCTATTAGACAAAACCCTCATAGGTGATGCTTTCGATTGATACAACTAGCTTAAAACTCATTCTATTACTACTTTGGAAGATTTAGTAAATTCTCTAGTCCAAGACTTCCAAACTAGTGATCTTCTCGAGAATACCTTGGACCATTTTATCAATTATAAGCAACTTGAAAATGAATATTCCCAAGATTTTTTTAAAAGGTGGAAAACATTGTCCAACAAATGTGAACATAACATGGCTGATGATAACCTTTTCCATCTCTTTGCTAATGTTCTTTTTCCCAAGTTGCAATATTAGGTTTGTAATCTCTCTCCATGTACCATAGAGGAGACCATTGACCAAACAAAATGTCAATATTTATTTATTCATCAATTCAAGCCACCTCAACCTTCTACGGTTACTCATATCTTACTTAAGAATAAAAATCATCATGATACCAATGATGGTGTCACATAATCTTATTACACTATTCATACTATTCAAGTTGTTGCTCCTAACCAATATTTGGAACCAACTCCCCCTTCTCAACAATTCACCAATCCTCATTTATATTTACCTAATAACATCAATGTTCACAAACCTTTATCTTCAACTGAATTACTCAAATGTCTACTTAGGCCTCTTCCTCAAAAACTTGATCCCACTAAATTTTGTTGGTTTCATGTTAGTTAGGGTCATTCTCATGAGACATGAAGGCAACTTCATAATTTGGCTATGGATTTTCTTCTTGATCCTAATTTTGATCATGATTATATTATTCAAAAACACCAACAAGTCTATGACATTGATTTCAAATCCCATTAAGCTAATACTAAATCTCAAGCTTTGAATCAAGCTAATGCTCATTTTTCCATCTATAATTATCTTCTTCTAAATCACCAAGATAACCAAGATAAGCCCACCCCTTCCACTAAAAATGTAGATAGTCTTATTGACCAAACTCTAAAAAATAATGTGGTTAATATGACTAATATGTGAAGGGTGATTTATTTCATTGATGCTCAACCTATCTACACCCCTCCATTATCTTGCACATTTTGTGTTATCAAAGATTATTCTCCAACTCACTTTAATTATTTGGGTAAAAATGAACTCATAACTTTTGATAAACTAATTCCAACTCCTTTGGACAACACTTCCCATTTTATTTCTACCATCTCTCCATCTTCTTTACCTATCACCAATGACACTCAAACCTCTCTTAACACATCTTCTATTTCTTCTAAAAACCAATATGCATCAACTGATTCATCTTCTCAACATATTTTAAAACCTTGTTCTAAACATTCTACCTCTTATCAACATAAATTCCAATGTACATCAACTCCTCCTTTTGAGGACCTCCTTCAACACTATGCACATATTTCTAACAACCTTATTATGGGTTATGATGAGTAGGATCCCATCATGGAACTCACTAATATCCCATATTAAATTACATTTCTTAAGCTTATGAGGACCTCTCTACATCATCAAAACTATTTCATGTAAGTTTTCTTTGAAATTAACATCCCTCATCCTTTGTTAGTAGGATGCAAAGCACCCTTATCTAGATCTAAAGATAGCATATTATAACAATGCAAAGAGATGTCCATACATGTTGATGAAACAATGGAAACTCCTCTTTCCCTCAATTTTTCCATCACCTCTATGATTCCCAATGAGATTATACTTTGTGTAGATGATCCTCCTTTATTTATTAGTGTCCAAATTGGTGATATCCAAGTTAAGAGTGCCTTGATTGATGAGATTTTTGGAACTTGTGTTACCTCTCTTGATTTTATCAAAACCCTTATATATTATAAATTTAATGTTAAATCCATACATAACACATTTCAAGGATGTGATCAAAGTAAAATGCCTCTTTTAGGTTGTGTGTGGTTTCCCATTATGATCCCACCTATTACCTTTCATGTAAAGGTGATGATATTTAACTTTATTCTATCTTACAACATCCTAATTGGTAGGCCATATACTCATCACATACGATAATTTGTTTCTTCTACTTGATAATGTGTTAAATTACCTCATAATGGAGCTATTTATATGATTCAAGGTGACACTAGCCCTTGGAATTTTGAACAATTCCAAGACTCTGGTGTCTTGAAAATTCCTACACTTGAACCTTTGCCCAGTGTTCTATTTTTTGAGTCTCAATGATTTAACTTTCCCATCAATTACACTCAAGGTTACAATGGTCATCCTAAACCATTGGGAATATTTCCCTTAACATCCTATATTATGATGATGATGAGCCTAATGAGATCAATCTCAAGATTAAAACTTATGATCTCTCACCTCATTTCATCTCTCGGCTTCCTACTTATTTACAACATCATTCTCACAAACCACCTTGTGATGACATCCCCATTGTCTTAACTAAGATTTAGCATTCCATTCATCACACCTTATTGGATGACAATTTCATCTATACCTACGTCATTGTTCTTCATACACCTGATTATGATGATGGTTATACCTTAGATGATCCATTCTTAGGTGGTCTTATTCAGGCTTGTAATGCTAAGATTATCCATTATGATTCCTCTTTACTTTAATATTTTAGTGAATCTTCCTACATTTTATCATATATCATTCCTAATTTTAGTATTTTTCTCTTTAATGCAAGGTAGAGATGGTGTGAACACCTCTTGTTTCTAAAAAACCTCATAGGAGTATGTTTATAGATCATGATATGATTGGGCACTATCACTTTACTAGGTACCATGACCCATATAGCCTAATTATTCTTGAGATGCATAAAACTCTCCTTCAACCTTTTATAGACCCTTCCCTTCCCTCAGTAGAGCTCACTTTGAATCCCATTCATGCTCTTGATTTAGCTAAGTCTATTCCTATTTTTTATCCCGTCACTCCTTTCATCAAGCCTAGTCTAGTCCCTTCACCACCACCACCTTTTATTGGTGATGGTTTATTTCCTTTACCTCATATGACTTTGTTTCCCACAAAATAGTTTGATGATCCTTCCCAAGATCCTTCTATTTCTATTACAACTCCTCTTATGAGTACACCTACCAAGACTACTCGCATGCATATCTATTGCTTTCATGATATAGATAATCATTCATCCTTGCATTATCATAAGCTTTGATAATTTATTAACACTTTGCATCCTTCTACCCCTCAGTCTTTAGACAAGGCCATACCTCCCTTGAAGGTACTACCTGAGTATATTCCTAAGTATGGAGAGGTGTATTGTCTTTGGCACCAATGTGGGACACATCACACTGATCATTATTTCATCCTTTAGTAGCACCTTAAAGATCATATTTTAAATTTTCCTACACCTTATACCATTCCTATCACAATTCAATCCCACAAGAAGGCTCCCCCTTCTTCTCCCATAGATCCACCTCCTATGGTTCCATCCCCTTCTATGGTCCCTTTTTCACCTCCTATTCCTTCACCTGTGAATCCTTCACCAATGTACCTTCCCTCACTTGTGTATCATTCTCCACCTATGAGTCCCTTATTTATGTATCCTTCTCCATCAATGATCCCTTCATATCTTATAAACTCCACTCCCATGAATTCTTCTAAGCATCCCTTCCCTAATAGTCTTCTTCATCATGATCCATCAATCATTCTTACCTTTTTGGTTGAGGATATTAGACATGAAATATTTTCCTAGTTTTTGATAAAGAAAGATGAGACATTAGTTATAGTTTACATCCAACTTCATAGAGACTTATTAGATGTTATAGATAATGTTTATGGGTAAATCTATCATTAATTATGAAAAAATACATGGTGTTCTTACATTTTCATTTTGTATTGGATGTGTGCTCCAATCTTATCTTTATCCTTTTATTACATCATTTGACATTGTGTCAAATTCTTATTTATCTTACATAGTGACTTTGATTTTGCACTTTATAGTGCTTATAAATTTCATTTATGTTTGATAATGGATTTTTTTTATCATTGATTTATTTTTCTTCTTAAGTTTCTTTCTTAAAAACTCACTTATTCTATTTTCATGATTGTTTGCTTTTTTATCTCTATATACATGGATAATTGTCATTGTGACTTGGTTATACCAACCTTGTTCACTTTAGTCATTCCTTATTTACCATGTGATTAGTCAGTAAACAATTAATCTCATTGTAATCTCATTTTATTGGTCCACTTTGGATCTCCTTTATTCCCATTATTCCCTTTTGTAAAACTAAGCATATACATGGTTAAGACTTGAGATAACATGTTGGTTCATTATTAAGCCTAAGTGTTCTAATCAGTATTGTCTTTGGTTACTCAACTTACTTTAGCCTAAGCCTATAGTTCATTCATGTGTACCAATCTATCTCTCATGATTGGTCATTCAAATTCCGTATGGAGGAGGAATCTTAAAAAAATCTTTAAAAGCATTCAAAGGCCAAATCATTTAACAAAAGGCAAAAATATTAAAATTCGAATCAGACTAAAAGATGTGATTTAAAGCACATCTCCTTCTTATAGTTAAATCTCAAACTCCACAATTAGCCTCATGATAAATTTGAGCTCCATAAGGGTGTGGTAGGCTAGTAGATTAGAAAAGGAGAATTTTAAAAAAAAATAGTGTTACCTACTTTTTCATTTAAGTACGCAATCCTCGAGTAGACCAATAGATATATAAGGGGTTATGAGCAATAGGGAGCACATTGTGGGAAGGTAAGTCCATTTTAATTTTCTTGTACCAATATACCTTCATGAATTAATCTTAGTAACATGCTTATTTTCCTATACAACTTTGTGTCTATAACAAACAAGTTTCCTTTGTACATTGATGATCACTAGTCACATGGTGTCTTCTCATGTCCTTAGTATGCCTCTTATCTCCTAAGGTATTCTCATAAGACACCTAATTTATGCTTTTTACATCCCATTTTTCACTCCTTATAGTCCTAATATTTCCCTTTGATAAATATTTCTTTGTTCATTGATCACTCCCCTAGGGATTCCATTTGTGAGTTGCACTGTAAGACCATGGATAAGACCTAACCTTCCTCACAAATTACCACAATTTAAAATTCCTATTACCAACATCCATTTTTACTAGATTTTTCCATTTTTCCACCTCATTGGTGTTCCATTTGTTAGTTGTAGTGTCAGACCATGGATAGGAATTGGCCTTCCTCACAAAATTATATAATAATCCAAGTCACAACAAAAATTACATGTGTCAAATATGAGATAAGATGTTTATTATTAAGTTACACATCATTGAAATGATTCCCATCTTAATTTAGTATGTTTTATTCTTAATTCATTACTTTTTCACTTTTATCATATTATTTTCTGATTGCATGTAAGAATCCAACCATTTTTTTTAATTTTTCATACTTCCTAGCTTGAACTAGTGTGATAAATTTAAGACCAATTTTGCCAATTTTTTTTTTATTTTATACATCCCAACATGATTTAGTATGAGTTATTGACTTAATTAATTTATTTATATATTATTTGTTATTTTACACATTTTCCACTTTATCACATTATTTTCATACTTCCCAATGTCATTTAGTGTGATTTTACTTGTATTAATTTGGTGCTATTTTTTTTCTTGGTTTAAAAACAAACTTTTGTCTATCTTGTTTACCACCCTTTGGTTCTTTATACTTAGTCATTTTCTTGTTATTACACATTTCCCAACATGAAATAGGATGTAGTACATTTTTTGATTAATTATACTTAGCCAAAATCTTTTTTGCCTATTTATTTTTAACCATGCATGTATCCTACGTAATGCTAGAAAAGAAACCACAACTCATATATTTCTTATAGCATATACAAAAATAGCCAAATACATGTGCTAGAAATAAATATATCCAAGCATCCACAACCATAACCATCATGAAAAGACATAAGATCAACATCCAATTGCCAAAATGACATATATATATATATATATATATATATATATATATATATATATATATATATATATATATATATCATGTTTTTTGATACAAAGTACAATAATATACATCATCCCAACTCTACAAATGAGCTCTATCCTATTTATCTCATGGCCTAACCATGTTGCCCATAGATGCCTTAAATAATCCCCTATAAATAATATGTTGCAAAGAGGTTGTCTGAGATCTCAGTATTATCACCTATCCCTATAGGTTGGCCACTTGGGCTTGTACCTATGCTAGTTAGGCATGTGCCTATGCCAGCTAGGTCATGGTAGTCATATGCATGGCTCTCTCCTCAGCCAAGGCCTACCATGTCTATTTTTTTTCCTTCTCCCACCCTTGTTAGAGGCTGTGGCTCTTCCCTACACACCCACACTTGCCTCACAACCTCTCCTACTAGTTTGAACCAATTCCCTAGGGTAGACACTATCATAGTATCATCTAGTATCGTTGGGTCATATAGCATTAGTGTCTCATCAAAGATCTCATGAAATTACCCTATCACTATGGATCCCCATCCAATTTCCTCCTCTACAAGATATATAAAATTCAAATTAGATAGATATTAGATCATAGATATATCTCAAAATTTTATCTATATATAATCTATCTCAAATAACTTATGCAAATTTCAAACCATCTACTATTACCTATCTGTGTATCACCTACTACCATCTCACCATCTATGTAACTACTGAGCACAGTCTCTCCATCACTACATCCTCTGAGTACCTCATATATAGGTTATCACCCAATTTTAAATCCCTAGGTTACCACTCATGCCCATCTCAATCCATACTTGAGTGGTACCTATATCCTAGCCCATCTGATGGGTCATTTGGGATGAACACCATATCTACTCTCTCCTATTACTAGTGTCTCCATCGATGGTCTAATTAAGGTGGTTTTTATTCCTCCTATTATGGTGTTGAATTCGGTACCTTTGTCATTCTTTCATCCACATCCATCTCCTCTCTATATGTTTCCTATAATGATTGACCATATCACAGTCTCTCATATCATTATATGATCATTGGCCTAGAAATTGGTGGTCCTAATCCTCCTCCCCCACTTGGCTCTCTCACATGCCTAGCCTAAAAATTGATCACCATTATTGACACTACAAGATGAATAAGTCCCATATATCCTAGTATATGTACCACTTGATGTGGTTCTATTCACCAGGTATAGTGGTATGTAATCTATGTCTATGCCAATATTGGTGTCACTATCTCCTAGCTTCGCCATACCATAGTAATGTGCCCATATCGCTACCACATGATGTATACCCTCTTATTTATCTATAATTTTGGCACATGAGGCCTAGACCATGCTACTTAACCCTGCCACTACATCTATACCTGAGGTAACCAATCATCGACCACATGGGGCAACCCAATTAGCTAATACATAGGGAACCTCTCATATATCCATGAACTCAACAAGATAATAGGACCCATGCTCTTCTACCCTCTGGAAAACATCCCATACATGTCTTGTATAAGTTGGACCCATATGATAGAACCTACATCATACACTACCTTGTGCTCTAAAATAGTCTAGCATAAGGCTATCATGTATAATGGTACCTTATCATCCAACTTATGACACTACACCTATGTTTCCATAAATCATATAATCTCTTTCCAAATATCTAGAATATAAGATGTATAAATGTTAAATAGGCTAACTCTTAGCCCAAGATATATCCTCTCTAAGCCCATTACCCACATGACTAACACTTTCCTCTCCTCATGTCCATTTGATACTCCCATATTCATGGGCATACCTCCTATCGGTAGCCCAAGAATCACATGGACATCCTCTAGGGTGATACCCACCTTAATGGTATCCCCATCCACCTCCCACCAAAATGTGTTAGTCAATCATTCTCAAAATCCTAGGAACATGACTATCAGATCTAAACTACACATAATTCTAAACATATATACAATCCCTTCTAGACCTAATGCAACCAATATTGCTCGATCCTCAACTATCAATCACTCTAAGAGTTCTGGGAGCCATGATGCATCCACTAATCTCTAAAATCTTGGATTCCCCTACAACCATAAAACAACAAAGATGTATTTGATCCTCCATGTCATTTATAATCAAAATACATTCTTTTCAATTTTTAACAAAAATAAGCCTAATTTACTTTAATCTATTCATTTTTTGTCTATGTGACCTATTTTTAACTTACTCAACCATTTTAGTCCTTAGTGGGCCATTTTGGGCCTTTCTAGCACTCTTTTGGCCTATTTCAAATAATTTCTTATTATTTTGATCACTTAGTCAAACACCAAGTTGACCAAAATTTCCTCATTTTGACCAAGTTAACTTAACAAACTAAATCGACCCTTTACTTTTTCCCCCTTAGTACTAAGTCATCATAGTGTATTTTTCTACTAAGTTGGAAGTAATGTACTAAGTCGGCAACATGAAAAATAAACTAAGTTAGCACACACCTACTAAGCTGACAGTGTGGATTTCACAATTTTTCAGCCTACTAGGTCAACTAGGTTGACCTAGTTGGTTTTGACTATCGACCCCTTTCATTGCCTATAATAAATTTTTTTGATAATTGTTACTTCAATCCCTTTTAACCCATTTCCCCTTTTTTTTTCTACTAACCTTAACATCTTTATCAAATTAATTTTGATTCCTAAAATTTCTCTAAATTACAAATTTCTATAAAACACTTAATTTTAATAAAATATTCAAAAACAAGTTCAAGATTCTCAGTTGCCTACCTTTACTGCACAAATTGGGCATCCCTCTCATCTCAACTATCATCTCCTCACCATCCTCACTCTATTGCCTCTTGTTTGATCTCTCAGAGCTCTTTTTCTCTCACCCACAAGTCAAAAATAAAAAATGACTTCCCCTTCAACCTAGTTAAACTTACTTCTCCACAATTATTTACCTCTCAAAAAAAATTCATCAGATTCCTTATTTTATTCATATCTTTATTTTTACTCATTTTTCAAACTTCAAAATGTATGATGTCATAGAGAATATTTTCCACTACTATATGCCTACATTCTATTTGGATATTTTTTGCACTAAACTCTACAAGTTAACCGAATGTTCTTCACATTAGATGCCTTCACTTCTCTTACAGTCTCCTTTATCTACAACACTAAAGAAAGTGAAGGTATGTTTTTTTCAATTATGTCCTTCCATTTTTATTATTTGATCTTTGCTAAATTTTACTTAGCATTAACATTATGTTTTATCATGTTGTACTCCTAAAACACCATCCCATCTTCCACTCATGTGACATGTGATGAGCTTCGACTGGGACATATGTATACCCATAATATTTTCAAACTTTTATTGATACTAATGATCTTTATATTGAAATAACCCATCGAGTCTCAATCTCTCTATGTGCACGCCTTAAGGGGTGCACTAAAAAAGGGGTGGGTAGACCATTAGTGTTTCACAGGATTGTTGTCCCTTTTTCAAGTTGTTATCTTCACACTTGTCTCTTAAAAACTACTCCCCTAAGCTTGTTATTCTCTATTGCACACTCCTCCAATTATTTTATACCTTTTTTCCCCCTTTTCCTAACCTTAACGACCTTTTGACTATTCACTATACTAGGTCGACTAGGTCAACCCTATATAGTTTTGGGTAAAATTTATTTAGGGTCTAGGTCAGCTCTTAGCTGACTTAACCCATGACCTAGTGAATTATTATCCATAACTATGCTAGGTTGATTGGGTTGACCCTATCAGCCAAAACTTTCAAAAGGGCTTAGGGTTAAATTTGACTATAAATATAATTTCATTTCACCATTATTTAGAGAGTAGAATAAAAAGTAAGAACTATTACGTATTTGCTTATCCACCATTCTACTTGAGGAGCAAGCTTACCATTTCATACTTTGTTTGGACATATAGATAGTTTCTTGTAGAGAATTCTCTTGGATGCATTGATATGTTATGTATCCTAGAGTTAATTTATCCCTGTCATCCTTAATGCCACAACAACCTCTTGTGAAGCAGCTTGGCCAAGGAGAGATTGAGGCTCGGTGGCTTTGTCTTAAAGGTAAGTATTCCTAACTTTGTTCCTCCTTTGTAATAGTAGATAGATATGTGTATTCATGTAAAATGTGAAATTTTAAAACTTAAGTATGGATAAGAAACCTAATTGATAGGTCCTCCTATTGGCTTACACAACCCTTCTAAGCTAATTCTTTCACTAATTCCCATTTATCCAAAGCTTTCTAGACTTAGATTTTTTAGACCCAGGTAGCCCTTCCAAGCCTAGATCCATCCCCCTAGGTCTTTTTCCCTCTAGACAATATCACCCAAATAGGACAAGAACATTGAAACCCAGGGTGTCCTATTTTTGGTGTTGTTGTCCAAGTTCACTTTTTGTCTTAATGGTCATATTCTTTCAGTTCCTTATCTTTTCCCTTATCGACCTAATGCAAATTCATTTACCCCATGATCATCTTTTTCCCTATAAAAGTCCATTCTAAGTCCATTTAGAGGCGTTGGAACTCATTTTAAACAGAGACACAAGAATATAAGTACACTCAAGCACTCCTCTCTATTCATTACATATAGCCTTCCAATATTATTCAAAGCCTACTCAAGTCATTACACCAGTCCCTAGCTAGCTAAAGCACATCCAATTTTTCATTATAGTTTCATTGATCATACACAAATTTCACCAAGCACTTCAATGGGAGAACTACATTAGCTTGATCCCTCTTCAGAGTATTGGTATGTAGGTAGTGCGCCCACACATAGGGTGTGAAGTGCGTCTAGTGTATCCTTTACACACTAACTCCTCTCTCTTTCACAAGTTTGCATTCAATTTCAAGCACCAAGAGATCTTAAGATTTTTAAATACTAAAATAGTCACACAACAAGCTCTGTGAGGTCCCAACCCCTAAAATTTTAGTCATAGGGTAACATAAGCATTTTGAACAAAACCCAAAAAGCTTTCAACCTCAGGACAACAATGCTAGAATAAGACTATAGTGTCAGATAGTAGAGTGTCTTAGTTTTGGTGATCCTATATAGTCAAGAAACAAAGTCTAGAGACCTATTTCCAACTATTTCTTAGTCTTGTTCCTCAAGTATCAGACCTTATATTAGTCCAAATCAGTTAGAATAAGCTAAGTTCTAATCTCTCTCACTTCCTACTATATTTAGAAAAGGTAAAAATACAATCTATTTACACAAATGAGTAGGTTAATTCTTTCATATTTATTTACTAATTTACATTGCTTATCCCCTTTATTATTTAGAAATATAACTCTAATATTCCAAAAATAATAAAATATTTGGTGAACCCGACTTACTTTGAATTTTTGCACAAAAACCCAAGAAACCCTAAGGCTAATTATTTATAATTTTTTGAAATATTTTTTTTGTTTTCATTGAATTTAAGAATTAAAAAATATAAATTAATTAAAACATTTTTAATAAATTCACCCAAACCCTAGTTTGCACATACTAGGTCTTATTTACATACAAACACTTTCAAACCATTAGGAAAAATAAATTGCTAATTTTAGAAATATTTTTAGATTTTTCTTAAAATTTTCAAGCTAAATTCTATAAATTCATAGTAAAATTTTCAAATTATTAAACTAATTTCAAATATTTTTATTTTCAAACCCTAGTTGCATTAACTAGTTCCTAGTTATTTTTCAAACATATTCCAATCATTTTTTTGCATTTTAGTTGAATATCTAACTTAAAAAATCAATTTCAAAATTAAAAATTCATGGTATTTTGCACAAGTACTTTTGAAAAAATCCTAGTTGCATGTACTAGCTCCTTTCTAATTTTTGAGGTATCACCTTACATTCATAGCTAGATTACAAAAACGATGCTCGATTATCTACAAATTCTTCTTACATTTCTTGCAAATAACAAAGAAACCATAATGGACTTATCATTCACATGAATGATGAATTATATTGTATGTTAGTACAAAGTTTCATTCTCTACATTTAATTTTATTTTTCATTATATGTGATGATGTTAAACAATTTCTTCTTAAAAATATTAATCCATCTCTTGCACTACCTCCCTTAGAGCCTCTTCCCCGAACTGAATCATGTTGTATGGTCCATTTTACTCTTCCCTGAGTCACTACCCATTGCCAGAGAGCCCGATTGACACTTTTTATTCCTCCACCTCCTCAATCCATTGATTATCTTTACTCTCCTCCCGTAACAACTAAAACTCCTATATAGATTGTAGATAATGTGGTTAGAGCTATTACTCAATGTGTATCTATTTCTCCTCCTCCTACCTAGGAACCCCATCACCCTACTATTCCAACTTGTCCTAAGATCGGCTCAACCAACTAGCATAAGCAAATTCACACAAGGCATATGACATTGTTGATGAGTTGAGTAACACTCTAACTAAAATTTCCATGTTAAAACTACTTTAGAAAAATAATGTATCCAAGGATATTCTTTATCAAGCACTCACTTAGACTTCTATACCTCTTGATTTGGAACTTTCTTATTTTGCATCAATGGTCAATACTCTAAAAATTATAGAAGATGCAATTTCTTTTGATAGTGAGGACATGCCTTCTCAAATGGTTATTAATAAAAAAATTCCACTATTCATACAAGTATAAGTCAAAACCAATGAAGTCAAGAGAGTTCTCATTGATAGTGGTTCTAGAATAATATTATGTAATATCAAATTCTCACAAGCCATGGGTATAGATTTGACATCAATGCAAAATAAATATAAGAACATCTGAGGGTTTGATGATGTACCAAAATAGACTTTGGGTACTATTACTTTGGATATCATGGTGGGACCAAAAACCCTCTACACACAATAAGAAGTCATGTTAGGTCCTCTCCACTATAATATTTTACTTGAACGACCTTGGATACATGCCATGGCTGTTAAACCTTCCACTCTCCATCAATGTATTAAGTTTCTCCATGAGGGATATTTATAAACATGTCTGACAGACAACCAACCACTCAGATATTGTTAACTTACAGAGTCATATTTGATTATTTCATCATATAGGACACCATATTTTATAGTACAACCACCACTTCATAGCATTTGTCTTGATTAGATACATACACATGAAGTTGGAAAGACTAATACTTTTGACACTACTTCATTTATAGTCACATCATTAGCACCAACGCTTTTTCTAGCCACAATAGCTTCTACCATTCCATCTACTCCATCGGTCATAGTTCAAACACTAATTACACATTCAACATCATCGATAGTAGCACCAATAGTTTTAGTTAATTCCATAGTTACTCTACTAGTTATAGATATTTTAGTAGCAGTACCATCTTTTACTACTACAGATGATGAGACTCCTATATCATAGTTATCCTTGGTGGTAAATTCTAAGTTACCATATGTACATGATGTTGATATAGATTCATTGGCTTTTGTTATGCCTATTTCTACACCCCTCCAAAAATTTTAATTTTATACGTACTGTCATAGAGATGACTCTATCATAAAACCTACAACTATGTTGGGGACCCTATTGATTGATGATATTTGTAAGTGCATATTTGATTATGAAATTGTAATGATTTATTTATGATTTTATATATGTTTCAGTGATTTTGAAAATCATGATGGATAAATGAATTAAATATGCACATATGTTATAGATAGAATCAGATTCAACTTATTTGACATTTGCATTAAACTTACTTTCTCAGTTCTTAGTCATTTTGATGATATATTTGAAGTGGTATTGAAATTCAATTCTAAATGGATGATTCAATTTGACTTTGATGGCTCAGTGGTGCTCAGTTGATTGGTTCATTCTTGTATCAGTTAATTCATAAAAGTTTAATTGGTATTCAAGGATTGAATTTGATCAGTTTATTTGGTTTATAATGTTGTTTTCAATTGATATATCTCTTGAAATAGAATAGATGATGGTGTTATGGTTGAGATATTTGAAGTATGATCTATTCCTTTGGATTGGATGATTATGTTGCACTCCTTCATATAGCTTACAAGTTATATTTCCTACTTAATTACCCAAATTCATAGTTGTTTCATTAGAATTCCAAGTTAGTTGTTCAAGATTCAAAGAATAATAAAATTTGATGATCACTATTATCACCATGAGTATTTATTTATTTTTATGTATAAATAATTATTTGGTTGATGAGAGGTTAGTGACATACAATCCTTTGGAAAACATGATAATCATTTTTAGAATCATTTTTACTAGTTTCATTTGATTAAGATTTCTTGAAGCATGCTAAAGAGGACTTATGGTTATTACAATCTTTATTTCCTAGGGTCATGATGATTAACACATAGTATTAAGGATTTAATTTGTTTCATCATGACTTATGCTTGATATAAGGAACATGTGTAGTTTCAAAGAGTTTTGTTTAGGGTGACTTAAGTTAATTTATGGTCTTGGTAAATGAATAAATCCTAAGGCTCTAACGTAGCATGGTTGGTTTCTAATTTGGACATCTAATAGGATTGGATCCATCAAAACTTGGTCAATTTAGCATAGGCATTAATCTTTGAAACATGTCTCGATGCTTCAAGATTATGGTGGATTTAGGGGCATGTTGGCATTAAATGCTAATTGATCACCTCGAGTCATAGAAGTTGGTGAAGGATTTGGCAAGAATATTAGCATCTTAATAGATTTGTCAAGTCATAAAATATTTGGAGGGATCATTAAGTATGCAATTGGTAATTATGAACCATTGTAAAAAGAGCACGTCACTCAAATAGTTATGGCTCAGAGGGTGGTAAATAAAATATTTATTGTATTCATTCATTGTGTCATTTTGTAAGCTTCAAGTAGAAGCAAAGTTCTAGTGTGACATAATTTGAGTTGTAAAGGAAATTCGAGTGCAAATTGTGAAGAAGAGATTTGGATTTGAAACTAGGTATGTGTGTTTCATTTTCTTGTGGAAATATGGAGTTTCATGAATGTTAAGAAAATATTTGTTCAGTTTGGAATCTAGATTTCTTTGTAGAAATTTTGGAAGCTCGAAAGAATTTAAAATTTTCTTATATGTGAATATGTGGTTGAATTTTGATATGAGAAGTGATAAATTTTCATGAATGAGAGATCTCTGGATAGTCTAAGAGTTTGCATGAAATGGTTATCTACAAATTCGCATAAGTTTTTGAAATTTTGAGTTAGTTTGCATAAATTATAATAGTTTTGGGTCCATGTAGATGATTATCATGAATTAATTCATAGGTTTTGGTGAGTTTAAGTTTGTTATTATGTGGTTCTTTGAGATTAGAATGTTTTTAAATATATTTGAGAATTGCCGTATATTGTGAAATGGTAAATGGGTTGTGATAAGTTGAAAATGGGAAAAAAAAAAAATCTTAAAATATGCAGAATGTGTTTTACGAATTATTTAAAATTTTAGAAACAAGGAGTAGTTAAGAGTATAAAATATATTCCTCCATATTGGACAATTTATATCAGTTTGGTATGTGATCAATTTGCAAATTTTATGACAGTTAATTGTGAATAAGCATTCATAAGTGTTCGAATGGTTATGATTTTTGAAATTGATTTTTTATGCTTAAATCATAAAAAATAGGATTTTTATGATTCAAATGAGTACAGTGATATAGTTTATTTTTGGATTCATATAGCAAATGAGATCATGTTCTCAGGGTTTTAAATGATTGACATTTTTCTTAGATTTAGTACTCTCAATATGTCTGGGTGAGATCAACCAATTGAAAATAGTAATGATGGAGGATGGGGATAAAATTATAATGAGGTGGTAATTATTCAAGCCATAGAATAGGTTCTAATAGGGTTGGGTTCTATGTTGGACATTTTGGGCCTAGATTTCTTAGGGGCACAAGAATTTTTGTTCACTTTGATGCATCTAACCCTACTTTTTGAAATTTTTTGAATACTTTTCCTTTCCAAAGAGGCTATAGTGGTTATAGAGGCTATATAGGTCATAGCTATTTTTGACGTCAAAGGTTTGGAACCCATTATAAATCCCAAAATAGTTCTTCTCATTTCCTTGAGCATCATCTTGAGCATGATCCTTACTTGCAACTATGACCCCCTTTTTTTAGAGGAGAACCAATTGATGAATCATTTCCAACTAATCAGTTGCCCAATGATCAGCCCAATAAATAGCTTGAAATAAAAACAACTCATGCCAAGGACCTTAGGAAAGTAGCCACTCTTTTAGACACACATGTTCCATCTAATACAAACCTTGGTGGAAAGTGTAGAAGGTTAAGCTTGTCAAGATCCCATAGTGAACCCCTTTGAGGTCGGAAAGGATAAATTTGTGAGGCCAAGGATATATCAACAAAAGGAAAACCATAGATGTTCCAGATCATACTGTTGGAAAGAGTTCTGATATGAAGAGAACTGAACATGAAGCATCTAATGAACTGAGGAAGATTAAGAGGGTTAAGCTGGAAACTGAAGATGACACATTTGACATAGGAACCAAATTGTTGCCTTTCACTACTACTAAAATGGAATATAATATTTATCTTAATCATAAGACAAACTAGTAATTAAAGTTTTAACTGATTCAGATGATTACTGGTCATCCAAAGGATAGTTTTTGTTTAGTGTTGAACATTTTCATACAAATTTGATATTTCAGTATGATAATTCAGATTTGATTTTTTTTTAGAGATTTGGTATACTCAGTAATTTGAATTTTGGTATAGTTATATATGCTTAAGTTTAATTTTAATGCATTATGGTTTAAACATAAGTCAAATTTATCAATTTTTGATTTATTATTTTATGATTATTATGTATCTTACTTTATTATTAATTAATATGGGTCCCCACCTATTAAGGTTAGTACCTAGTCTATTATCCTAAATTTCTTGATCAAATTAAGACTTTAAATTCTTAACTAATTTATCTTTAATATTTTAGTTAATTAATTGACTTTGTTAAAGGTCAATTAGTTAACATTAACTAATAACTAACTAAAGCTGGTTATAACTTATTTCATAAATAAAGTTGAAGATATAAAATGAGATCAAACATTCATTTGAAGATAGACGTACAACAGGCATTGAATACTGAAGTATTTTTTGAAGTCAATCATTTATATCTTCTTTTTATGAAATTTCTCTAAGATAATACAACTTTTGTAGATAGACCTAATGGTACTTTATCTGATGGTTGAGTAATCACTTATGGAACATAGGTATATCCAGCCATATTTGTCATCTATTACTGATTATCTAAATTTTGATAAGTCTAAAATAATTTGATGATTATTATTTATAGTCCTATGCATAGAATTCAAGTATTTAGCCTAAAAATGATGATCATTTTGCATTTTTCTGACACTTCATTGATCTATTCAATTGTAGAGTTGTCATTTCAAGTTTTGTAGTGAAAGATTGTTGGTTTTTTCATAAAAATTTCCTCTATATGCTAAGATGACTCTCATTTTTTAGATTCACAACTCTTTGTAAATGATTAACTCTAATTTTAATTAATAGACTTTCAGTTTTCTTCTAGATCTTTTCTCTTATTAAATATGTTTTAATTTATTGTCTTATTTTATATAGTTTAAGTTGTTTTCTTAAGAATATTTATTATTTTATAGACTAGTAGAATTTGTTTACATAAATTCTTTAATTTGGATCTATTTTAGTTTTTGCATTGTTATTCGGTTTATATCTAGCCTTTTCCTTGTCAAGTTTATAGTTTACTTTCCATTTTAGTAAAAATTAGTTTTTTTTAATTATCTTTAGTTTGTTTTAATTTTCATCATTTAAATAGAACGTTTATTACTTAGTTTCTTTATTTTATCTTAATTTTATGTTTTTATTTTGGTTTACTTTTTTTATTCTTAAGTTTTAGTATTATCCTAATTATTTGTCATTAGAATAGTTTAGATTTTAAAAGGCTTTAAATCTTAGTTAAGTTTTGTTTTAGTTTCATCGCTATTGTTGGATTTTCTTTTTCTTATATTTTCTTTATTAGTTTCTTTCATTCTTTGGTTTAGTTTCTTTTCTATTTAGTTTTATTTCTTTTATCTTTTGTTGTTCTTTTTTATTGTTGTTTGTTGTGTTTGTTGTTTCCTTTCTTAAGCCCTTTCTCTCTTTTCAGTTAATCTCTAAACTATTGTAAATAATGAAGATGTGATTTCATATATATATATATATATATATATATATATATATATATATATATATATATATATATATATATATATATATATATATATATATATATATATATATATATCAGATTTCTATTCTTCAAGATATTGTCTAATTAATAGGTTTTCTCTATCGAATAGAATAGACTACAAATTTTCATTTTAACTAATTTTTATTTTTATAGCAGATTTTTTATTGTGATAATGGAATAAGTTACATAAATAACTTATTGATTATTTTCCTAAAATTTATAAGAAAAACTTTCTCACATCTTTAGGATCGTAAATGAGCCTTCATAACCCCTATGATTAGATTGATATGATTCCAACTTGACCTTTATGATAAGTGAAAGGGTTGATTCATTGACAAAACAATTTTCATCAACCTATTGTTAATGTAGAAGAAGATCAGGTTGATATTGCTTTTAATTTGACATGTTTTTCATGATACAATCATCCTAAAGATCTTCCTCAAGGTATTGAAGTTATCAATGAAAATTTAGAAACTATTGAGTTTGAAATCCATTGGTATTCTAATTTGACATATGAAAATCAACAAGATATAATCAATTTAAATAAGATAATTTGAGAAAATAGAGCAGGAGTGTTAGCTATTAATCTTAATCCTAAAATTTATTATCTTTCTGACTCTTTTTCTCTTGATGATTTTGTTGAGCCTATTACAACTCCTTTGTCTAATCAGCATTTAAGTCAAGAAAATTAGGTACAAAATAATCATCCTTCTCAAATAGAATCTACTGAAATCTCTAAAGGGATATTGAATTATCAGAAATCCACCACCTACGAATCAATTGGAAGGAAATCAACTAGAGGGACAAAAGTTAGTACAAGAATGAAGATTAGAATATCTCCTTCACATATTGTAGAATAATAGAGAAATAGAAGAACTCATAGACAGTGAGGATGAAGAAGAAGTTTATTAAGAACATCAAATAGTTATAGCTCCTTGGATTTCTACAAATCAAATCAATGTCAAAAATCATCCAGGTAAGCTACCTTATTTTAAAGGATTAAATATACCAAAAAAAATTGGTACTATTGGAGAATCTTGAGAACATCACTTATAATCCTTTAGATTAGTTTTTTCCACTCTTAAAATAACTAGTGAGAAGATTTTTTTCACGGTTTTTGCACAAACATTAGAAGGAAAGACTTATCAAGCATTTGTTAGTCTACCTATGAAAGTGATTGATAGTTGGAGTGATGTAGAGGAATTGTTAGAATTATCCTTTGGTAAAGATAAGGAAGACTTTGATTTAGTCAATAATCTTTTAAATATTTCATTAGATCCAGGTGAAACTATGTATCATTTTGTCTCTAGATTAACCAAGTTACGTCAAAAAATTCTATGTGATCTTAGACCTTCTAAAAAATTATCTAGACTCTATTTTTGCAATGCTTTACTCTAAAAATATAAAATGGCATTATAGGATAAACATATAGTTGAATATGATCAAACTATAAAATTTTGTATTGATTATGGAAAAAATTTGAAACGTGTAAGTTTTAAAGATAGATCTACCATAGATTTGAATTCAGATAATGCTAAAATATTAAATGCAATTCAAAGTTTAGACAGTGAGTTGGTCATTGTTAAGAGACAACTTAATGATAAGCCCTCTTCTTCACATAAAAAATTAAAATATGATAATACTATCTATTATTATAATGTATGTGAGCTTGACCATAATCCTAAAACATGTCAAGTTGTTATTAAGTTTAAAAAATATCTTTTACATGAAAAAGATAGCTAAATATTTAGCATATAATGTCAATTCTCTTGATGACTCTTCAGAAAAATAAAATATCTATGTTATATATACTAGGAATAAGGATTATGAATTTCTTCACAATAATAATTTAGAAAATGATAAACTTCATTCAGATGATAAAGGTAAAATAACTCATAATGATAATGATAAAAATGATCAAAATCTTACTTTTGTAATTGGATACAATAACATACAGTATCAACATTATAAATCTAAAAAATTTAGACAAATAGATGCTAAGACTTAAAATATAATTCATGATTTGCCAACAATCAAAGCTAGATTTTTTTGTTGCAGGCTGTTAGTCTTCCTGGACAATTAGATAAAATAAATGAAGTAATTAAAAATCTAAGAACTGATGTAATTCCACAAGAGGAAAATATTTTGAACATATCTATGCTCAATAGTTTAAGCCCCCTACTGATTATATTCCCCCTTCTAAGTCACAATTAAGATTGGTAATAAAATAATTCATAATTATATTTTGGATACCGGTGCTTAAAAGAATATCATGCCTACATATATTGCTAACCAATCAGGTATTTCTAATGAAGCAAATAGGAAAAAACTTAATAGTTTTGATACTAAACAAACTAAAAGTTGTAATTTTTGTGACATAGTTATTAAGATTTCACAAGACAAGTGTATTAGATGTATGACCAATATTCAGGTCTTAGATATTCTTAGTAATTATGTGATGCTATTAGGAAGAGATTGGTCAAAAGCAATTGGAGCATTTGTTGGGAAAGGTGTAACTTGGGTCCCAGTTAATAATGAAATTAAGTTTATTAAAAGAAAAGATTTTTTTGGTACTTCGATTGAATCTATTTCTTCTCTAGTATTTCCTAAATAGAAATGGGTATTGAGACTTATGAATTGTTAAATGTTAATGAATCAAAAAACTAGCATGAAGAAGTTTTTAAAATAATTTTTTTATGGTATCTTTACTTCAATGGATCATGTTCTCAACAAGGAAGTGGTGTTGGTATTTTTCTCATATCTCCCATTGGTAAGATATTTTGTTGTGCTTATAAATTGTCTTTTGAGAACACTAATAACACAATAGAATTTAAAGTGTTATGTTTGAGATTAGAGAAAGCTATATAATTAAATGTTAAACATTTATAAGTTTTTGGAGACTCAGAGTTAATAGTAAGATAGATTTAAAAAATCTATAAGACCAATCAAACCCATTTACATCGTTACACTCAAAAAGCTTGGACATTGATAAAAAAATTTGAAGCCTTCAATATCGCTCATGTTCTTAGATAATTTAATATAAGTTAAAATAAACTTGTAATTTATGCTTCTAATCCTATTCTAAGTGAAGTTAAACCCACTATTAATTTTCCCTTAGCTAAACTTTTTTACCCCAATATTTCTAATTTAAAAGATAATTGGTTATCTTTCATCTGTGATGAGCATATAGATTCATTTTTCAAAGGGAATTACTTTGATCATGATGATTATGTACTTAATTGTGGAGACTATTTACAACTAAGTTTTAACAAATTACCTGTTGGTTTAGTAAGTTTAGAATCTATGTTTTCACCTAATGACCAACCCAAAATCAATAGAGCTAAAGAGACATCAAGAAAAATCATAGGTGAAATTATTCTCATTAATTTAGGCACCAAAGATGATCCTAAATATGTTTATTTAGGGATTCAAGTAACTGAAAATAAAAAAGTTAAGTTCATTAAACTATTTAAAGAGTTTATTAATGTATTTGCATGGTCTTACAAGGATATTAGAGTTTATGATATGGATATTATTAAACATGCCATTCCAATTAAACCGGGCATTAAACCTATTAAAAAATATGACGAATTAGATTTTTTTTAGAAGACACCATTAACAAAGAGCTAGATAAAATGATCAATGTTGGTGTCATTTTAACTGTAACATATTTCAAATGGGTGGTTAATCTATTACCTTTAAGAAAGAAGAATGACAATAATAGACTTTGTGTTGATTTTAGAGATTTAAATAAAGCAAGTGTGAAAGATATTTTTTCTTTATCAATAATAGATCATATTTTACAACAGATTGTAGAATCTAAAATGATGTCTTTATTAGATAATTTTTTAGGTTATAATCAAATTTTCATAAATCTTGATGATAGGCACAAAACTACTTTTACCACACGTAGAGGTACCTTTACTTACAATTAGATGTCTTTTAATTTAATGAATGCATGAGCCACTTTTCAAAGGGCCATGCATGCCATTTTTGATGATTTGATAGGCACAGTCATTCAACTTTACTTAGATGACTTCACTGTTCATTCAAAGAGAAGAAAGAAACATTTGGAACATCTTTGTGAAGTATTCATAAGATGTAGGAAGTTTGGCATTTCTTTAAATCCTAAAATAACTATTTTCATTGTAACCAAAAGAAAATTGTTAGGGAATATAATTTATAAAGAAGGTATTTCTATTTATCATGAATGTGTATAAAAGACTTATCTCCTAAAGATCAGTTAGGTTTAAAGTCTTTCTTTGGTAAAATTAATTTCCTTCTAAAATTTATTTCTGATTTTACTAACAATTCCAATCCATTACAGCTATTATTAAACAAAGATAAGATTTACATTTGGGATGAAAATGTTGATTTAGTTTTTAATTCTATCAAGAATGCTATTACAATTGCACCTATCCTTGCCGAACCTAATTTGATTAAAGATTTTGTCCTTTATGTTAACAATACAAAAAAGGCTATAGAAGTTGTAATTACTCAAGAATTTGAAAATAATGAAGAAAATCTTATTGGTTACATGAGCCAAGTCTTAAAAGACGTAGAAACCAGACCCTCTCATTGAAAATTTTGTTTTCTCACTTGTTTTTTTTATAATTAAGTTTCAATATTTTTTAATGGGAAATAAGGTTCTTGTGTGATTTAATGTACCTATTTTATCATATCTTTTAAAATAGCCAACTATTCAAGGGAGACTCACTAAGTGGATTTTGCGTATTTAAAAATATGACCTTGAATTTGAAACTTCAAAAACTATTAAATAAAATGAGTTAACTATAAACTTAGCTAAAAATGCTACCTCGGACATTAATGTTCTAGTTCTCTCAGTTGATGAAAAATTAAATATAAAACCGCACTTTAAAACTATGAAAGTTGTTGAGTTTGTTGAAAGTTTTAAGTTTGAACATGAAATGAATCATTGGAACTATTTTTTCGCTGAAGATGATTGGTCTCATGATTTGATTTATTATTTTTAAAATCAATCTTGTCTTAATAAATTAAATAAGAAAAAAAGACATTCTTTATGGTTACAGGCATTAAATTTTTGTTTACTAGAAAGCTTTTTTGTTTTATCATAATCATGATGGTGTTTTATTAAGATGTCTTACTCATGATCAAACTTAAAAGGTTATTAGAGGTTGTCATGAAAGAAGTTGCAGTGGACATTATGCTACAAAAATAAAAGCTTATAAGATTTTAAGAGCTAGTTATTATTGACCCACCTTGTTTCAAGATGCTTATAAATTGGTTCATTCTTGTATACCTTGTCAACTTTTTGTTAGAAGAGATAAATTACCTATGATGCCTATAAATCTAGTTATTCTTTAAAAAAATTACTAAATGGGGCATGGACTTTATTTTAGACATTCACCCACCTTCATCTATAGGTCATAGATACATTTTGATAGCCACAAATTATTTCACCAAATGACCTGAAGCCAAGGCTCTTAAAAGTTCAGTGATAAGGGAAGTAATTTCATTTTTAGAAAATCAAATTTTCTCTAGATTTAGAGATCTATATGAGATTATTTTTTATAATGGATGACAATTTATTTCTAATGAGTTCTTAAAAATTTTAGGAAAATATTCTATCATTTTTAGTCATTTGTCAAAATATTATCCACAAAGAAATGGACAATCTAAGTCCACTAATAAAAATTTGATTTCTATTATTGAAAAGTTAGTTTGTAACAATAAAAAGAATTGGCATCTTAAGATTTTTAAAGCCTTATGGGTTGATAGAACTATTGTTAAAGTAGCAACTGGGTACTCTCTTCTCATGTTAACATATAGATTTGAAGCTACTTTACCTATAAAATTTCAAATTTTTTCAGTAAGAATTGCCTTACAATATAAAGTTGAAGATAAAAATTTAATCAAACAAAGGTTGCATGATTTAATATCACTTGATGAATCCAAAGCAATTGCATTATAAAAATTAGAAAAGGCTAAGCAAAAGTTAAAGAAGTTTTTGATAAAAAGGTTTCTAGTAAAAAGTTTAAGATTGGTGATTTAGTGTTATATTAGGATAAAGCTCAAGGGAATCCTAAAAACATCATAAATTTGATGCATTATGGCTTGGACCTTATAGAATTTTTATAGTTCTTGGTAATAATGCTTTTTATCTTAAATATCTTGAAGGAAATTAGCTATGTTATTCAGTAAATGACCATCATGTAAAGTTATTTCATGATTAGTTTTTCATTTGTTTTCTTTTTGTTTTGTTTTTTATTTTTTTCTTTTGTTTTTTTCTTTTTTTTCTATTTTATTTTGTTTTGCTTGTTGTTCTTTATTTTTTGGTTGATCAATGAAGGGTTTCAAGATGAGAAAGATCATGTTATGAAGGAAGAGTACCGGAATCTATGGAGAATGTTGTATCATTCATTTTCAAAAATATTCTTACAAATTAAAACTCATAATAAATGAATAATATAACTAATTTATATTTTATTGTAGGAGTGTTACTTCATCTTCAAATTTTGTTCATATTTAATTTGTAATTGTTTGTGCATCTAGTCCAAATTCCTTTATTATTTATTTTCCCTTCTTCATGCCACTCTAATCAAACACTCCATCCCTTACTAAATTCATCATTTAAGGGGTTCATGCTTACATACTTGAGAAATGATTTTCTTGGATCACACTTTCAAGGCAAAAATTTATGTTATATTTTATAAGAAAATCTATTGCTAATAAAATTTGTTTTACAAAATTGACTAACAAGGTCACTATTTTTATGCCTATTTTCTACACCCCTGCTAAATTTCTAAGTTTATACTTATTTCCATAGAGATGACTTTGTCATAAAGCCTAAAATTGTGTTAGAGACCCTATTGATTGTTGATATTTATATGTGCATATTTGATTATAAAATTGTAATGATTTGTTGATGATTTTAATAATGTTTTAGTGGTTTTAAAAAACATGGTGGAAAAATGAATTAAATATGCATATATGATTATAGATAGAATCAGATTCAGTGAATTTGATAGTTGCAATAAATTTATTTTATCAGTTTTTAGTCATTTTGATGATATATTTGAATTGGTATTAAAATTTAATTCTAAATGGTTGATTCAATTTGACTGATGGCTCAGTGGTGCTCAGTTGATTGGTTCATTCTTGTATTAGTTAATTCATAAAAGTTTAATTGGTATTCAAGGATCAAATTTGATCAATTTAGTTGGTTTCTAATATTGTTTTCAGTTGATATATTTCTTAAAATAAAACAGATGATGGTGTTATGGTTGAGATATTTGAAGTATGATATGTTTCTTTAGATTAGATGATTCTATTGCACTCCTTTGTATAACTTACAAATTATATTTCTTACTTGATTGCCCAAATCCATAGTTGTTTAATTGGCATTCCAAGTTAGTTGTTCAAGATTCAAAGAATAATCAAAGTTGATGATCACTATTATCAACATGAGTGTTTTTTTTTTATGTATTGTAGACACCGAAATCGTGTCTACTCCCTTGGTCATCCTCCTCATCCTCTCCCCCCTTGGTCCCCTTCGTCCCATTTCACTTAACCACTCCTAACCCCCCTACACACTTATTAATTTAAAATAATTAGCTATTTTAAATTAATAAAATCCCTTTTCTCTCTCTCTTTGCCACCTCTCCTCTCCTTGGATTCTTGGTCCTTGGATACCCTCATTTACTACCCTATGACCTATTCCAACTTGCCCTCCACTACCCCTTGCCAAGTCTTAAATGATCTAAGACCCCATTTCCCTTATCCCACTTATTTCCCACGCCTATTAATCCACCTTCGGTTGTTTCTTCCTCAGACTTGCTGACTCGGTAGTAGGGAAAATGGATAAAAGGCTATTTTAGCCTTTTTCCTGCCTTCTAGCCACCGACGTCGGTCAACTGTCGACCGACGTCAACGATATTGCAAGCGTCGATTACCTTCATAATTGCATTTTGCCTCCAGAGTGTGGATCCCTATTTTCTAATCTTTAATCCATTTATCAGTGCTTTCAATCCTCTCCTTCGACCTTAAATCATCTGCCTTTCGACCTTCAACAATTAGCCAATCTTCCAGCCTTCAATCCACCAGACCTCTCATTCTTTCTCTCACAGGCCTTCTGTACCAGCTACAGCAATAGAAGGGACTCTGCATCAGTCTTCTACATCAACAATAGGGCCTTCACACTAGCAGCACTAGTAACGGGTACAACAAGTCTGCAACATTCCTTCTCCAGCGGGTATGAGGTAAGTATTTGCTACTGTTTTCATTTCAGTATTCTCTTTTTAATCTATCTGTTATTCAGCAAGACCAGACTTGACTCCCTCCTGAAAAGTCTGAGAGGCCTTCCCATATCCTTACCACCTCTATCCCCCTTTTTAGAACATACACTCTGCCCAGACCCTGAACATCCAACCAGACCCTTGCACAGACCATTAACAAGGCCCAAACTCCTTCTCAAACCTATCTACAGCCCTAAAACCTATCCAAACCTGAATAGACCTCGTCTAAAGACTACTACCCTGACCGACGCTAGCCGCAAAGACCACTTCCTTCACCGACGTCGGCAGACTAACCGACGTCGGCAGACTAACCGACGTCGGCGACTGTGACCAGGCTGACACCAACATTCAGGTAAGCATTTGCTTCCATTTTTTTTTAGTCTTTTATCATTCTGCCTTGTATCAAACTTTATTTTTATTAATCAGTGGGTTGACATCCCTCAAGGAAGTCTTTGTACTTTTGGGATCAAGCTTTTCCTTGGCAGCCCACCATCTCCTCATCTAACATCTTTTCTTGTTTAAGTCTCTTTCTTTTACAGGTGTCATCCTCCACAACCAAAGAGGAGTTCTCATAACGTCTGAATTTAGTGTGCAAGACTTCATCCAGGTACATACAAGCCTTATACCGTTTCTCTTAGTTTCTCATTTCCTCTTTTGAATTTAGAAAGTGAAAATCATATAGAAACATTCTGGCACGCCCGGTGGGACCCTAGGGTCTTCCTTGGGTTCTTTATTTTTGTTCATATAGGTGCATTAGGTTTCTCCCTTTTCACCTTTTTCTTCTCTTCCAAAAGACATCATAAGCAGGATTAAAAAGAACTCTTCTTTCTTTTCTTGCATCTTAGGCTAGTCAAAAGTCATACTCTTCAACCCTTTCTCAACTTGTCTTCATACGAACTAACATTTCGACTTGGGCTTAAAACACATTGCATTTCACTTCTTCTTGACTGCATTTCTTAGTCCACATCCAGTAATTACAACCGCATCATGAATTAATCATAGTCCACTTTATGTTACACAACCAAATTACTTGCACAAATCAAACATCAAAACTTACTTGAGACAAGGCCCAACTGGGATTTCATCACCCAGCGGATACCTTACCCGTCCCGACAATCCCACTTGGATTTCATCACCAAAGGGAAAGCCCACTCTGTTCTCTGGCAGAGGATAATCTCTAGGGAAAGTATATTTTGGCTAAGCGAGACAAGATTATCACTGGACTCATGAAGTGAGGGGAGCTTGATCCTTATCACCAGGCCATGTACGGAACCTAACACAGAATCTTGAGTGCCTAAACAAACCTGAAACCATCCATAGACTACCTCTTCTAGGACCCGTCTCAAAAGCCAATCTTCCTAAACACATTTTAAGGCATAAGCCACCATGATTCTAATAATTTATTTCTAGGAATTTAACGCTTAGGATCTGCTTGTGTTCTTCATCTTTTCTATTCTTATCTGCTTGTTTGAGCTAGTGAGGACGTTCTTCTTCCTTTTTTCCAAAAACTCTCAAACCTTTTGGGTTTCTGGAAAACACAGTCACCGACATCAGTTTTACCACCAACGTCGCCAACCTTCCCTCGCTGGCATCGGTTATCTGACAGATGTCTGCCATCTTTTCTCACCGACATCGGTTTTTCAACCGATGTCGGTCACTGTCACAGTCCTTTTTTTCAAAATAGCAGCCTTAAAACCCGACCCCTTTTTTTGCCAAAACCACATTCTGAATTTCTAAAACCAAAAAAACATAGTTTCTAAAACCTGACCCTTTCTTGCCTTGAATGGTTTTGACACGCGGTCAAACCAAGGCTCTTCTTGACCAAGCGAGGCATCAACCGCTTCCGCCTTCCCTGTCCATAACTAGTCCTATAATGGAGTTCCACTCAGAGACCGAACGAACTCCAACTTGACCAACCCCGACTCAGACCCCCATTATCCCTGAAGGTGACCAAGATTTTGAAAGATTCTTAGACCTCAATGTCAAAGCCCTCTAAAACTATCTCGCAAGGAACCCAACATGAGACCTTTCAGGTGAAGCAGCGATGACGTCAACACCATCCACTACCCAGCCTTTTGCCTCAACCATTAACCCGACCATGGACAATACACAAATTTTGGCCTCTCCATCTATTTTTAGACCTACCTCCATCAGGGTTTCATTACCCCCTCAACCATACACAATTCAACCAAGTTCTACATCATATCAGAACTTGATTGTCTCGACCCCACACACTCTTGTGCCCATAAATGCAAGAGTGTCTACCTCCCCCTTTGCCAATGCCACCATGCAACCACTTTTGGTGGTACCTAGTCAACTTATGCCTTCTACCTTCACAACTCAACCACCCTTGGCCTCCACTTTTGTCCCAATGACTAGTTATCCATACATTGCACCCTACAAGCACAACCGACTACGTCGTATGCCCCCTCTAGCACCTTTCAAGTGCCCTACAACCTAGGGGATGCTCTACCCACCAATCCGTCAACAGATATAATCAAAATGCTGATGGACAAAATGTCTAGTCTTGAGACCTCTATTTCTGGTTCACGTAATACTCTTTCATATGAGCAAATTTGTAATGAACCCATTCATCCCTCCATCCTGATCTGACCATATCCCAATCAGTGGGAGCTTCCTAAATTTTCTCATTTCTAGAGTAAGGAAGACCCACAACAACATCTATGAGCATTCAGACATGCTTGTTATCTCATAGCCCATGACAATGCGTTATTGTTATGCACCTTCCCCATGTCACTTTCTAGCCTCGCCTTTGACTGGTATAGCTCTCTTACCAGACATTCTATCTTTTCATTCATTCAACTCGCCCAATTATTCCTTGACCACTTCTCAATCAATATCACCAAACAAGTCTCAATCACAGACCTCTACTCTATCAGGCAATTTGACAACGAATCAATAGTCGATTTTGTCGCCTGTTGGAGAGGCTTGATTAACCAGCTCTCCTTCTCCTTACCTCAACCTGAGCTCATCAAGCTCTTTTCTCGAGCATGTGCCAGGCACATCTCTTCTACCTTATGGGTCCAGACATTCTGCACTTTCGACGAAGCTTTCATCATGGCTCGAAAGCTTGAACTCTGTGCCATTAAAGAGGACAAGATCAAATTATGTAATACTAACGCAAGAACCAATGACCCTTCTTCCAAACCTTCTTCTTCTTCGCACTCCAAGTCTAAAGGAGTGGCAAACACTATGGTCATTAGATCACCATCTTCAACAACAACTGATCAATCTCAACCCTCAACATCCCAAAGCATCACCAAACAATTCCAACAATGGTACATCCAGCGTTCATACACTCCACTTGGAGAATCATATGCTTCCATTTTAGAAAAACTTGTCAAGCAGGGGGTCCTCAATCTTCCTCCAATCCAACCACCTCAATTCGACCCTTCAAAATCTCTCCCTACCTGGTATAGGGAGAATGACTTCTGTCACTTCCATTGCATCCAAGGCCATGACATCAACAATTGCCAAACCTTCAAAAACATCATCCAAGACATGATCGACAAGTGTGACCTCGTTCTAGACAACCTGAATGCCCCACCCAACCAACACATCGACATTTTCAAACAACCCTTTCCTAATCACCCGCCTACTCAAAACAATGTCTAGACCATGATCGATAGCTCCCACGAGCATGACATACACACGGTCAACACTGTCTTGCCTCTTGTCCCTGACCAACCTCCTTCACAGGTGGAAGACCCTTCTTCCCCTATTTTTCCTTCACAAGATGAACTTTCTTCTCCTATTAGTCCTCCATCGACCTCTCTCATACTGGAGGACACCTTGACCATGCCAATGCCATTAGCCCCACCTCCAATGGAGGACCCTATCCTTCCTACTCCTCAACCACAAGTAGAGGGCATGATCATCCCTGCCCTCTGCCCTCTTGAGGAACCACACTCCCCTATTTCTTCTCCACCAAGAGAAGAACCAGTCTCTTCACCCATTTCGATCGAGGAAGACCCAGTCATGGTTTCCTCTTGCCTTTTGCCTGAGATTGCTACATCTCACTCAATTTTGTCCGCATCTGAACCCAAACCCGTATCTAACCCCACCTCGCACAATAGTGGCCCTCAACCCAAACCAAAGAAGGCCACTAAACCACACTAGAGGACTCGTCCCCCACCTTCATCATTACCTTCAATTTTGGGCCCACATCCATCCACTTTAATAGGAGTGCTTCCTACTCCCATACTTCACAGAGGCAAGTCACCTCCATTATCCCCTCAACCCATCAGACATATATTTCCTTCAAAACATCTAACACCTATCACCACCAAAGTGTCATCTACACGTGTGGCTACACCAACCACAAAAATGATGGTATGACCAATGCCTCTTACACCTCTTCAACCTAAAGTCATCAACCCCAACTGCAACAAGACATGCAGACCCATTAGCAGGTTCTTATGCCTTACTGTTATGGCAATTGTTGCAGTCTTCTCGCATCAATCTCCCACCTCTTAGACCATACCAATCTCTCGAACCAAAATCGCCCTGGTTCGATGACACTCAAGTTTGTGCGTATCATCGTACACCTAGACACGACACTGAGCATTGTTGTGCCCTCAAGGTTGTCCTTCACCAATGCTTGGGGAACGACACCCTTCTTCTTATCAACAAACCTTCAACACCGCCCCACTCATCAACTCTCGGATCAAGACCATCTTGGTTTGACGACTCTAAATTTTGCCACTATCATCACACTCCAGGACATGACACTGAGCATTGTTGTGCTCTTAAAGCTGTCATTCGTCAACACCAAAAAAAGGATACCCTTCTCATCAAGGATCCTCTTGACCGCCCTTTCACCAAATCATCAATACCGACTCATACTTCTCCAACTTCATCACCTAAATCGGGATCTTCATGCCAGACTATGGTCCCTTTAACCCCCTTATTTGACATCAACATAGTCAATCTAACCACCAAGCCTCAACCAACTTTAACCAATCTGTCAAGCATTTTCTCTAGCCGGTGGGGGAACTCAACATTCATCCAAGCCTTGACCAACCTTTCAACCCAGTCTCGACCAAACCACTCTTTTAATCCTAAACCTTGACCAAGCCTCAAACAAGCATCAACCCGACCTCGACCAAACATTCAACCTATCTTCAACCAAATATTTAGCCTGACCTCGACCATGACATTGACCATGACCTCAACCAAATCTCACCCAAGACATTGACCAGACATTCACCCAGACATTGACCATGACATTGACCATACCATCGACCAGACCATCGACCAGACACTAACCAACCATCAACCAGACCTTGACCCAGCATTGACCAAACATCTTTTTTAATCATGACCATTGACTAGACATTGACCAAACATTGACCAACCATTGATCATATCATCGACCTAGCATCAATCAGCCAAATAATCAACCAAACATTCAACCTATCTTCGACCAAACATTTAGCCTGACCTCGACCATGACATTGACCATGACCTCAACCAAATCTCGCCCAAGACATTGACCAGACATTCACCCAGACATTGACCAGGACATTGACCAGACCATCGACCAGACACTAACCAACCATCAACCAAACCTTGACCCAGCATTGACCAAACATCTTTCTTAATCATGACCATCGACCAGACATTAACCAGACATCGACCAACCATTGATCATATTATCGACCTAGCATCAATCAGCCAAACAATCAACCAAACCTTGACCAATCATCAACCAACCTTTTAATCATGACCAAACACCAATCTCGACCCGACCCTCGACCAGACTTGACAAATCAGTAACCATATCAACCATCCTTCATCTCCAGCATGTGACCAATATGCATCAAAGTAAATGAGGCAAGTTTGCCCCAAATTGGCTCGAGCCTTTCATCATCACGCACAAGTATGGGTCAGGGACTTATCGTCTATCCTCTCTCGACGGACGGTTGGAATTTGAGCCTTTTTATGCCTTGCATTTGTGACCATTCTACTATTAGTCGAGTACTCGTCCACTTGACATTTAACTTGAGCTCATCTCTTGAGCAATCCCCATCCTCTTAATCCTCATTCTTTTCAACCATATTCCCCTAAAGAAATCCTTTATAACCCTTTTATGAAGTATGGATGCTTTGTCCTAATAAAAGGGAGCCTTTAAACTTCCATAGTCTTGTCCATGACTCAAAATTCTATCACAAATAAATCAAGATGTCAAAATATCCAAGGTCACCAAATCAAATCAAAAGGCAGATTGCTTCCTTGAAGGATAGCTGTACTATCATTGCTATAGCTAATAGACTGTTCCCTCAAAGGACAGCTATTCAAAAGCCCTTAAATATATATAAAGCAGAATATAGAACACTCTCTTAAAGGATGGCTATGACTAAATCTTGCTACAAATAGCACTCTCTCAGAAGCTTCCCACATCAATCAGCTTCACAAATGACCACAAAGCAAAATGACATCTCTATGTAGACTTCTCGCATTGATCAGTCTGCTCAAAAAAAAAAAAAGGTCATGGACTTGGCTTGTAGTTGTCTCAGGGTCTCCTATAAAAAGGGGCAAAGTTATCCCTACTAAAAGGGGTTAACCTCTTCTCACATATCACATCACCTACTCAAGGGATTAACCATTACTTGCTGGCACATAAATAGACTCAATTCATCTTTAACATACATCCATCACTTAATATGGACAATTGCTAGGGATGAAAAATCTTGACCAATGTTACAGAATACACCATTTGGAAAAGACTGTGACATTATCTTATCCTTATCATTTCAACACATGACCAAACCAACCTATCAACCTCTTTGACCCCTCTTCGCCTGAACTACATTAGTCTGAGGCCCTAAGACCGGGGCTATGTAGGTAGCACTCAGATGACATGACATCTTTTGGGGTTAGCTCGACTACCATCGTTTGTTCATCTACCTGATGGACAAACTATATTACTTTTGATCGTGACTTGACCTCGACCAAGACCAATTCCATCACTTTGACCATTCCTCCCTCTTGGGAGAACTACATTGGCCTGAGGCCCTTCGATAGGGGCTATGTAGGCAGCACTCAGTCTTCTGAGGTTATCTCAGCCATTTTCTTTCATCCTCCCATTCATTCGACCAATTATCTATCTCGACCTACCTCGACCAATGACCATGGAGATCACGACTATCTCCTCAGACCCCAACCACTTCCAAGACAAACGTTGCCTTCATTGTTTTTACATGTATGCTACCTCATGAATGGTTAGCAAAATTTTGCACAGCCCATATTTTGACCCTCACAAGTATAGGATCGCAAGCCGGTTGTTCCCCATTACTTGTGACATTTTTATGTTTTTAGGAGCACTTCCTGAGCCTGGAATACCTAGAACACGATGACCATTGGAGCTTCAGCTTAGATTAAATAAACTGATCAGCTACAACTAATGCTAGGGCCCAGTTATTTCAATTTTGGCACTCCTCGACCATTGACCTGCGACAATTTGACCTGACCATCTCGTGAAGTGGTATACACGCAATCACAACTTTTGTAGAATTTACACTCTATCTTCACCATCTTCATCCACTCTCTGTCAAATCAGCACCCGATTCTAGGTTCCCTTCCCTCGACTCCTGCTTTTAGGGGGAATACCTCATCCCATAATCGGGGCAACCAACCTCATGTTTTTGTCTTGCAGTTCACTTGAACAACCAACAGGACAAAATCAACTTTATCTCATACCTGGGGCAATCAACTCCTATTTTTGTCTTGCAGTTCATCAGAAAAACTAACAAGACAAAAAGGGGCAAATGTAGACTTCAAAATCGTGTCTACTCCCTTGGTCATCCTCCTCGTCCTCTCCCCCCTTGGTCCCCTTCATCCCATTTCACTTAACCACTCCTAACCCCCCTACACACTTATTAATTTAAAATAATTAGCTATTTTAAATGAATAAAATCACTTTTCTCTCTCTCTTTGCCACCTCTCCTCTCCTTGGATTCTTGGTCCTTGGATACCCTCATTTACTACCCTATGACCTATTCCAACTTGCCCTCCACTACCCCTTGCCAAGTCTTAAATGATCTAAGACCCCATTTCCCTTATCCCACTTATTTCCAATGCCTATTAATCCACCTTCAGCCATTTCTTCCTTGGACTCACTGACCCAGCAGTTTGGAAAACAGATAAAAGGCTATTTTTAGCCTTTTTATTGCCTTCTAGCTGCCGACGTCGGTGATATTGCCGACGTCGGTTACCTTCATAACTGCATTTTGCCTCCAGAGTGTAGATCCCCATTTTACAATCTTTAATCTGTTTATCAACATTTTCAATCCTATCCTTCGACCTTGAATCGATAGCCTTTCGACCTTCAACAATCACCCAATCTTCCAGCATTCAATCCACCAGACCTCTCATTCTCTATCTCATAGGGCTTTTTCACCAGCTACAGCAACAGTAGGGATACTGCATCAGTCTTCTACATCAACAATAGGGCCTTCACACAAGTAGCACCAACAATAGGTACAACCAGTCTGCAACATTCCTTCTCTAACGGGTATGAGGTAAGTATTTGCTACTATTTTCATTTCAGTATTCTCTTTTTAATCTATCTGTTATTCAGCCAGACCAGACTTGAATCTATCTTCAACCCTTTCTCAACTTGTCTTCATACGAACTAACATTTCGACTTGGGCTTAAAACACATTGCATTTCACTTCTTCTTGACTGCATTTCTTAGTCCACATCTAGTAATTACAACCACATCATGAATTAATCATAGTCCACTTTATGTTACATAACCAAATCACTTGCACAAATCGAACATCAAAACTTACTTGAGACAAGGCCCGACTGGGATTTCATCACCCAGCGGATACCTTACCCATCACGGTAATCCCACTTGGATTTCATCACCAAGGGGAAAGACCACTCTGTTCTATGGCAGAGGATAATCTCTAGGAAAAGTATATTTTGGCTAAGCGAGACCAGCTTATCACTGGACTCGTGAAGTGAGGGGAGCTTGCTCCTTAGCACCAGGCCATGTACGAAACCTAACACAGACTCTTGAGCACCGAAACAAACCTAAAACCATCCATAGACTACCTCTTTTAGGACCTGTCTCAAAATCCAATCTTCCTAAACACATTCTAAGGCATAAGCCACCACGATCTTAATAATTTATTTCTAGGAATTTAACGCTTAGGATTTACTTGTGTTCTTCATCTTTTCTATTCTTATCTGCTTGTTTGAGCTAGTGAGGACGTTCTCCTTCCTTTTTTCCAAAAACCCTCAAATCTTTTGGGTTTCTAAGAAACACAGTCACCAGCATCGGTTTTACCACCGACATCGGCAACCTTCCCTCACCGGCATCGGTTATCTGACCGACGTCAGCCATTTTTTCTCACCGACATCAATTTTTCAACTGACGTCGGTCACTATCATAGTCCTTTTTTTCAAAATAGCAGCGTTAGAACCCGACCCCTTTTTCTGCCAAAACCACATTCTAAATTTTTGAAACTGAAAAAACACAGTTTTTGAAACCTGACCCTTTCTTGCCTTGAATGGTTTTGACACGCGGTCAAACCAAGGCTCTTCTTGACCAAGCGAGGCATCAACTACTTCTGCCTTCCCCGTCCATAACCAGTCCTATAATGGAGTTCCGCTCAGAGATCGAATGAACTCCAACTCGACTGACCCTGACTCAGACCCCCATTGTCCCTGAAGGGGATCAAGATTTCAAAAGATTCTTGGACCTCAATGTCAAAGCCCTCCAAAACTATCTCGCAAGGAACCCAACGTGAGACCTTTTGGGTGAAGCGGCGATGGTGTCAACACCATCTGCTACCCAGCCTTTTGCCTCAACCATTAACCTGACCATGGCCAATACACAAAGTTTGGCCTCCCCATCTATTTTTAGACCAACCTCCATCGGGGTTTCATTACGCCCTCAACCATACACAATTCAACCAAGTTTTACATCATATCAAAACTTGATTGTCTCGACCCCACACACTCTTACGCCCATAAATGCAGGAGTGTCTACCTCCCCCTTTGCCAATGCCACCAAACAACCACTTTTGGCGGTACCTAGTCAACTTATGCCTTCTACCTTCATAACTCAACCACCCTTAGCCTCCACTTCTGTCCCAACGACTAGTTATCCATATGTTGCGCCCCTACAAGCGCAACCAACTACGTTGTATGCCCCCTCTAGCACCTTTCAAGCACCCTACAACTTAGGGGGCGCTCCACCCACCAATCTGTCAATAGATATAATCAAAATGCTGATGGACAAAATGTCTAGTCTCGAGACCTCTATTTCTGGTCATCCAATACTCTTTCATATGAGCAAATTTCTAATGAACCCATTCATCCCTCCATCCCAATCCGAACATATCCCAACCAGTGGCAGCTTCCTAAATTTTCTCATTTCCAGAGTAAGGAAGACCCACAACAACATCTACGAGCATTCAGACATGCTTGTTATCTCATAGCCCATGACGATGCGTTATTGTTATGCACCTTCCCCATGTCACTTTTTGGCCTCGCCCTTGACTGGTATAGCTCTCTTACCAGACATTCTATCTTTTCATTCATTCAACTCGCCCAATTATTTCTTGACCACTTCTGAATCAATATCACCAAACAAGTCTCAATCACAAACCTCTACTCCATCAGGCAATTTGACGATGAACTAATAATCGATTTTGTCGCCCATTGAAGAGGCTTGATTAACCAGCTCTCCTTCTCCTTGCCTCAACTTGAGCTCATCGAGCTCTTTTCTCGAGCATGTGTCAGGCACATCTCTTCTACCTTGCGGGTCCAGACATTCCACACTTTTGACAAAGCTTTCTACATGGCTCAAAAGCTTGAACTCTGTGCCATTGAAGAGGACAAGGTCAAATTGCGTAATACTAATGCAAGAACCAATGACCCTTCTTCTTCCAGACCTTCTTCTTCTTCCCACTCCAAGTCTAAAGGAATGGTAAACACTGTGGTCATTAGATCACCATCTTCAACAACAACTGATCAATCTCAACCCTCAACATCCCAAAGCATCACCAAACAATTCCAACAATGGTACATCGAGCGTTCATACACTCCAATTAGAGAATCATACGCTTTCATTTTGGAAAAACTTGTCAAGAAGGGGGTCCTTAATCTTCCTCCAATCCAACCACCTCAATTCGACCCTTAAAAATCTCTCCCTACCTGGTATAGGGAGAATGACTTCTGTCACTTCCATTGCATCCAAGGCCATGACATCAACAATTGCCGAACCTTCAAAAACATCATCCAAGACATGATCGACAACTGTGACCTCGTTTTAGACAACCTGAATGCCCCACCCAACCAACACATCGACATTTTCAAACAACCCTTTCCTAATCACCTGCCTACTCAAAATAATGTCCAGACCATGGCCGATAGCTCCCACGAGCATGACATACACACAGTCAACACTATCTTGCCTCTTGTCCCTGACCAACCTCCTTCACAAGTGGAAGACCCTTCTTCCCCTATTTTTCCTTCACAAGATGAAGAACTTTCTTCTCATATTAGTCCTCCATCGACCTCTCTCATACTGGAGG
This sequence comes from Torreya grandis, assembly GCA_037957365.1. Taxonomy (NCBI): domain Eukaryota; kingdom Viridiplantae; phylum Streptophyta; class Pinopsida; order Cupressales; family Taxaceae; genus Torreya; species Torreya grandis. The sequence goes on along the minus strand of JARHVA010002574.1, from coordinate 2,372,507 downwards.
ACACCTTGACCATGCCAATGCCATTAGCCCCACCTCCAATGGAGGACCCTATCCTTCCTACTCCTCAACCACAAGTAGAGGGCATGATCATCCCTGCCCTCTGCCCTGTTGAGGAGCCGCACTCCCCTATTTCTTCTCCACCAAGAGAAGAACTAGTCTCTTCACCCATTTCAATCAAGGAAGACCCAGTCACGGTTTTCTCTTGACTTTTGCCTGAGATTGCCACATCTCACTCACTTCCGTCCGCATCTGACCCCAAACCTGTATCTAACCTCGCCTCGCACAATGGTGGCCCTCAACCCAAACCAAAGAAGGCCACTAAACCACACCGGAGGTTTCCTCCCCCACCTTCATCATTACCTTCAATTTTGGGCCCACATCCATCCACTTTAATAGGAGTGCTTCCTACTCTCATACTTCATAGAGGCAAGTTGCCTCCATTATCCCCTCAACCCATCAGACATATATTTCCTTCAAAACATCCAACACCTATCACCACCAAAGTGCCATCTACACATGTGGCTACACCACCCACAAAAATGATGGTACGACCAATGCCTCTTACACCTCTCAAACCAAAGTCATCGACCCCCACTGCAACAAGACACGCAGACCCATTAGCAGGTTCTTATGCATTTCTGTTACGACAATTATTGCAATCTTCTCGAATCAATCTCTTGCCTCTTAGACCATACCAATCTCTCGCACCAAAACCACCTTGGTTCGATGACACTCAAGTTTGTACGTATCATCATACACATGGACATGACACAGAGCATTGTTGTGCCCTCAAGGTTGTCATTCACCAATGCTTGGGGAATGACACCCTTCTTATCAACAAACCTTCAACACCGCCCCACTCATCAACTCTCAAATCAAGACCATCTTGGTTCGATGAATCCAAATTTTGCCACTATCATCACACTCCGGGACATGACACTGAGCATTGTTGCGCTCTTAAAGCTGTCATTCATCAACACCGAATAAAGGATACCCTTCTCATCAAGGATCCTCTTGACCGCCCTTTCACCAAATCATCAATACCAACTCATACTTCTCCAACTTCATCACCTAAATCGGGATCTTCACTCCAGACTATGGTCCCTTTAACCCCCTTATTTGACATCAACACAGTCAATCTGACCACCAAGCCTCAACCAACCTTAACCAATCTGTCAAGCATTTTCTCTAGCCGCTGGGGGAACTCAACGTTCATCCAAGCCTTGACCAACTTTTTAACCCAGTCTCAACCAAACCACTCTTTTAATCCTAAACCTTGACCAAGCCTCAAACAAGCATCGACCCGACCTCGACCAAACATTCAACCTATCTTCGACCAAACATTTAGCCCGACCTCAACCATGACATTGACCATGACCTCAACCAAATCTCACCCAAGACATTGACCAGACATTCACCAAGACATTGACCATGACCAGACATTGACCATGACATTGATCAGACCATCAACCAGACCATCGACCAGACACTAACCAACCATCAACCAGACCTTGACCCAACATTGACCAATCATCTTTTTTAATCATGACCATCGACTAGACATTGACTAGACATCGACCAACCATTGATCATATCATCGACCTAGCATCAATCAGCCAAACAATCAATGAAACATTCAACCTATCTTCCACCAAACATTTAGTCCAACCTCGACCATGATATTGACCATGACCTCAATCAAATCTCACCCAAGACATTGACCAAACATTCACCCAGACATTGACCATGACATTGACCAGACCATCGACCAGACTCTAACCAACCATCAACCAGACCTTGACCCAGCATTGACCAAACATCTTTTTTAATCATGACCATCGACCAAACATTGACCAACCATTGATCGTATCATTGACCTATCATCAATCAACCAAAAAATCAACCAAACATTGACCAATCATCAACCAACCTTTTAATCATGACCAAACACCAATCTCGACCTGACCCTGGACCAGTCTCGACAAATCAGCGACCATATCAACCATCCTTCATCTCCAGCATGTGACCAATATGGAGTGAAGTAAACAAGCCAAGTTTTCCCCAAATTGGCTTGGGCCTTTCATCATCACGCACAAGTATGGGTCAGGGACTTATCGTCTGTCCTCTCTCGACGGACGGCCAAAATCTGAGCCTTTTTATGCCTTGCATCTGCGACCATTCTACTATTAGTCGAGTACTCATCCACTTGACATTTAGCTTGAGCTCATCCCTTGAGCAATCCCCATCCTCTTAATCCTCATTCTTTTCAACCCTATTCCCCTAAACAAATCCTCTATAACCCTTTTATGAAGTATGGATGCTTTGTCCTAATAAAAGGGAGCCCTTGAACTTCTATAGTCTTGTCCATGACTCAAAATTCTGTCAAAAATAAATCAAGATGTTAAAATATTCAAGGTCACCAAATCAAATCAAAAGACAGACTACTCCCTCGAAGGACAACTGTACTATCATTGCTATAGCTAATAGATTGTTCCCTCGATGGATAGCAATTCAAAAGCTCTTACATATATATAAATCAGAATATAGACCACTCCCTCGAAGGATGGCTATGACTAAATCTTGCTACAAAGAGCACTCTCTTAGAAGCTTCCCACATCGATCAGCTTCACAAATGACCACAAAGGAAAATGACATCTCTATGTAGACTTCCTGCATTGATCAGTATGCTCAAAAAAAAAACAAAAAAAAAAGGGTCATGGACTTGGCTTGTAGTTGTCTCAGGGTCTCCTATAAAAAGGGGCAAAGTTATCCCTACTAAAAGGGGTTACCCTCTTCTCACATATCACATCACCTACTAAAGGGATTTCGAGCTAATTTTAAATATCAAAGTGATTAGATTACCACTCTAACACAATCAATGGTCAACGACGTAATGCATGAATGGGGCTCTTGGTTCTAACAACCCCTATCTATGCTATCATTCTCGTTCTTGGCAATGAAAGGGCGAATATGCCTTTCACTTCCCTTACACTTTGGTCACATTTAACCACATCATTTGTCAAATCAACTTAATCCCACTCTTTTCATACCACTCACATAAGCCTATTCACACTAGTTTCTATGGACACCAACACACATGGAGACTATGGACTACACAATTTATGTCCAGCATAAACCATTACTTGCTGGCACATAAATAGACTCAATTCATATTTAGCATACATCCATCACCTAATATGGACAATTGCTAGGGATGAAAAACCTTGACCAATGTTACAGAATACACCATTTGGAAAAGAATGTGACATCATCTTATCCTCATCATTTTAACACATGACCAAACCAACCTATCAACCTCTTTGACACCTCTTCGCCTGAACTACATTAGTCTGAGGCCCTAAGATTGGGGCTATGTAGGCAACATTCAGATGACATGATGTCTTCTAGGGTTAGCTCGACTACCCTCATTTGTTCATCTACCTGATGGACAAACTATCTTACCTTTGACCGTGACTTGACCTCGACCAAGACCAATTCCATCACTTTGACCATTCCTCCCTCTTGGGAGAACTACATTGGCCTGAGGCCCTTCAACAGGGGCTATGTAGGTAGCACTCAGTCTTCTGAGGTTAGCTCAGCCATTTTCTTTCATCCTCCCATTCATTCGACTAATCATCTATCTCAACCTACCTCGACCAATGACCATGGAGATCACGACTATCTCCTCAGACCCCAACCACTTCCAAGACAAACGTTGCCTTGATTGTTTTTGCATGTATGCTACCTCATGAATGGTTAGCAAAATTGTGCGCAGCCCATATTTTGACCCTCACAAGTATAGGATTGCAAGCCGGTTGATCCCCATTAGTTGTGACATTTTTGTGTTTCTAGGAGCACTTCCTGAGCCTAGAATACCTGAAACACGATGACCATTGGAGCTTCAGCTTAGATTGAATAACCCGATCAGCTACAACTAATGTTGGGGCCCAATTATTTCAATTTTGGCACTCCTCGACCATTGACCTATGACAATTTGACCTGACCATCTCGTGAAGTGGTATATGCACAATCACAACTTTTGCAATGTTTACACTCCATCTTCATCCACTCTCTGTCAAATCAGCACCCGATTCCAGGTTCCCTTCCCTCGACTCCTGCTTTTAGGGGGAATACCTCATCCCATAATCGGGGAAACCAACCTCATGTTTTTGTCTTGCAGTTCACTTGAACAACTAATAAGACAAAATCAACCTTATCCCATACCTGAGGCAATCAACTCCTATTTTTATCTTGCAGTTCATCAGAAAAACAAACAAGACAAAAAGGGGCAAATGTAGACTTCAAAATCGTGTCTATTCCCTTGGTCATCCTGCTCATCCTCTCCCCACTTGGTCCCCTTCGTCCCATTTCACTTAACCACTCCTAACCCCCCTACACACTTATTAATTTAAAATAATTAGCTAGATCAAATTAATAAAATCTCTTTTCTCTCTCTCTTTGCCACCTCTCCTATCCTTGGATTCTTGGTCCTTGGATAACCTCATTTACTACCCTATGACCTATTCCAACTTGCCCTCCACTACCCCTTGCCAAGTCTTAAATGATCTAAGACGCCATTTCCCTTATCCCACTTATTTTCCAATCTTTAATCTGTTTATCAGTGCTTTCAATCCTCTCCTTCAACCTTGAATCGTCTGCCTTTCAACCTTCAACAATCAGCCAATCTTCCAGCCTTCAATCCACCAGACCTCTCATTCTCTCTCTCACAGGGCTTTTACACCAGCTACAGCAACAACAAGGACTCTACATCAGTCTTCTACATCAACAATAGGGCCTTCACACCAGTAGCACCAGCAACAGGTACAACCAGTCTACAACATTCCTTCTCCAGCGGGTATGAGGTAAGTATTTGCTACTATTTTCATTTTAGTATTCTCTTTTTAATCTATCTGTTATTCAGTCAGACCAGACTTGACTCCCTCTCAGAAAGGCTGAGAGGCCTTCCCATATCCTTACCACCTCTATCCCCCTTTTCAAAACATACACTCTACCCAGACCCTGAACATCCAACCAGACCCTTGTACAGACCATTAACAAGGCCCAAACTCCTCAGACCCATCTACAGCCTTGAAACTCCTCCAGACCTGACCAGACCTTGTCTAAAGACTACTACCCCAATTGACGCCGGCCACAGAGACCACTGCCTTAACTGACGTCGGCAGACTAACCGACGTTGATAGACTTTACCAACCGACGTCAACAGACTAACTTATGTTGGTGACTATGACCAGGCTGACAACAACATTTAGGTAAGCATTTGCTTCCATTTCCTTTTCTGTCTTTAATCATTTTAGTCTTTTATCATTCTACCTTTTATCAGACTTTATTTTTATTAATCAGTGGCTTGACATCCCTCAAGGAAGTCTTTGTACTTCTGGGATCAAGCTTTTGCTTTGCAGCCCACCATCTACTCATCTAACGTCTTTTCTTCTTCAAGTCTCTTTCTTCTACAGGTGTCATCCTCCATAACCAAAGAAGAGTTCTCACAACGTCTGAATTTGGTGTGCAAGACTTCATCTAGGTACATACAAGCCTTAGACCATTTCTCTTAGTTTCTCATTTCCTTTTTTGAATGTATAAAGCAAATATCATATAGAAACATTCTGGCACGCCCGGTGGGACCCTAGGGTCTTCCTTGGGTTCTTTATTTTTGTTCATATAGGTGCATTAGGTTTCTCCCTTTTCACCTTTTTCTTCTCTTCCAAAAGACATCATAAGCAGGATTAAAAAGAACTCTTCTTTCTTTTCTTGCATCTTAGGCTAGTCAAAAGTCATACTCTTCAACCCTTTCTCAACTTGTCTTCATACGAACTAACATTTCGACTTGGGCTTAAAACACATTGCATTTCACTTCTTCTTGACTGCATTTCTTAGTCCACATCTAGTAATTACAACCACATCATGAATTAATCATAGTCCACTTTATGTTACACAACCAAATCACTTGCACAAATCAAACATCAAAACTTACTTGAGACAAGGCCCGACTAGGATTTCATCACCCAGCAGATACCTTACCCGTCCCAGCAATCCCACTTGGATTTCATCACCAAGGGGAAAGCCCACTCTGTTCTTTGGTAGAGGATAATCTCTAGGGAAAGTATATTTTGGCTAAGCAAGACCAGCTTATCACTGGACTCGTGAAGTGAGGGGAGCTTCCTCCTTAGCACCAGGCCATGTACGGAACCTAACACAGACTCTTGAGCACCTAAACAAACATGAAACCATCCATAGACTACCTCTTCTAGGACCCATCTCAAAAGCCAATCTTCCTAAACACATTCTAATGCATAAGCCACCATGATCCTAATAATTTATTTCTAAGAATTTAATGCTTAGGATCTGCTTGTGTTCTTCATCTTTTTTGTTCTTATCTGCTTGTTTGAGCTAGTGAGGACGTTCTTCTTCCTTTTTTCCAAAAACTCTCAAATCTTTTGGGTTTCTAGAAAACACAGTCACTGGGATTGGTTTTACCACTGACGTCGGCAACCTTCCCTAATCGGCATCGGTTATCTAACCAACGTCGACCATCTTTTCTCACCGACATCGGTTTTTCAACCGATGTCGGTCACTATCATAGTCCTTTTTTTCAAAACAGTAACCTTAAAACCTGACCCTTTTTTCTACCAAAACCACATTCTAAATTTCTAAAACTAAAAAAACACAATTTCTGAAACTTGACCCTTTCTTGCCTTGAATGGTTTTGACACGTGGTCAAAGCAAGGCTCTTCTTGACCAAGCGAGGCATCAACCGCTTCCGCCTTCCCCGTCCATAACCAGTCCTATAATGGAGTTTTGCTCAGAGACCAAACAAACTCCAACTCAACTGACCCCAACTCAGACCCCCATTGTCCCTAAAGGGGACCAAGATTTCAAAAGATTCTTGGACCCCAATGTCAAAGCCCTCCAAAACTATCTCGCAAGGAACACAATGCGAGACCTTTCAGGTTAAGCGGCGATGGCATCAACACCATTCGCTAGCCAGCCTTTTGCCTCAACCATTAACCCGACCATGGCCAATACACAAAGTTTGGACTCCCCATCTATTTTTAGAGCAACCTCCATCGGGGTTTCATTACCCCCTCAACCATACACAATTCAACCAAGTTTTACATCATATCAGAACTTGATTGTCTCAACCCCACACACTCTTGCGCCCATAAATGCAGGAGTGTCTACCTCCCCCTTTGCCAATGCCATCATACAACCACTTTTGGTGGTACCTAGTCAACTTATGACTTCTACCTTCACAACTCAACCACCCTTGGCCTCCACTTCTGTCCCAACGACTAGTTATCCATACATTGCGCCCCTACAAGCGCAACTGACTACGCCGTATGCCCCCTCTAGCACCTTTCAAGCACCCTACAACTTGGGGGGGTGCTCCACCCACCAATCCATCAGTAGATATAATCAAATGTTGATGGACAAAATGTCTAGTCTCGAGACCTCTATTTCTGGTTCACGCAATACTCTTTCATATGAGCAAATTTGCAATGAACCCATTCATCCCTCTGTCCCGATCCGACCATATCCCAACCAGTGGGAGCTTCCTAAATTTTCTCATTTCCAGAGTAAAGAAGACCCACAACAACATCTACGAGCATTCAGACATGCTTGTTATCTCATAGCCCATGACGATGCATTATTTTTATGCACCTTCTCCATGTCGCTATCTGGCCCCGCCTTTGACTGGTATAGCTCTCTTACCAGAAATTATATCTTTTCATTCATTCAACTCACCCTATTATTCCTTAACCACTTTTCAATCAATATCACCAAACAAGTATCAATCACAGACCTCTACTCTATCAGGCAATTTGACAATGAATCAATAGTCAATTTTGTCGCCCGTTGGAGAGGCTTGATTAACCAGCTCTCCTTTTCCTTGCCTCAACTTGAGCTCAACGAGCTCTTTTCTGGAGCATGTGCCAGGCACATCTCTTCTACCTTGCGGGTCCAGTCATTCTGTACTTTTGATGAAGCTTCCATCATGGCTCGAAATCTTGAACTCCATGCTATTGAAGAGGACAAGGTCAAATTGCGTAATACTAATGCAAGAACCAATGAACCTTCTTCTTCCAGACCTTCTTCTTCTTCCCACTCCAAGTCTAAAGGAAAGGCAAACACTGTGGTCATTAAATCACCATCTTCAACAACAACTGATCAATCTCAACCCTCAACGTCCCAAAGCATCACCAAATAATTCCAACAACGGTACATCCAGCATTAATACACTCCACTTGGAGAATCATACGCTTCTGTTTTGGAAAAACTTGTCAAGCAGGGGGTCCTCAATCTTCCTCCAATCCAACCACCTCAATTCGACCCTTCAAAAGCTCTCCCTACCTAGTATAGGGAGAATGACTTTTGTCACTTCCATCGTGTCCAAGGCCATGACATCAACAATTGACAAACCTTCAAAAACATCATCCAAGACATGATAGACAAGGGTGACCTCATTCTAGACAACCTGAACACCCCACCCAACCAACACATCGACATTTTCAAACAACAATTTTCTAATCACCCGCCTACTCAAAACAATGTCCAGACCATGGCTGATAGCTCCCACGAGCATGATATACACATGGTCAACATGGTCTTGCCTCTTGTCCCTAACCAACCTCCTTCACAGGTGGAAGAACCTTCTTCCCCTATTTTTCCTTCACAGGATGAAGAACTTTCTTCTCCTATTAGTCCTCCATCGACCTCTCTCATACTGGAGGACACCTTGACCATGCCAATGCCATTAGCCCCACCTCCAATGGAGGACCCTATCCTTCCTACTCCTCAACCACAAGTAGAGGGCATGATCATCGCCACCCTCTGCCCTATTGAGGAGCCACACTCCCCTATTTCTTCTCCACCAAGAGAAGAACCAGTCTCTTCACCCATTTCAATCGAGGTAGACCCAGTCACGGTTTCCTCTTGCCTTTTGCCTGAGATTGCCACATCTCACTCACTTCCATCCGCATCTGACCCCAAACCCGTATCTAACCTCACCTCGCACAATGGTGGCCCTCAACCCAAACCAAAGAAGGTCACTAAACCACACTGGAGGTTTCCTCCCCCACCTTCATCATTACCTTCAATTTTGGGCCCACATCCATCCACTTTAATAGGAGTGCTTCCTACTCCCATACTTCATAGAGGCAAGTTGCCTCCATTATTCCCTCAACCCATCAGACATATATTTCCTTCAAAAAATCCAACACCTATCACCACCAAAGTGCCATCTACACGTGTGGCTACACCACCCACAAAAATGATGGTACGACCAATGCCTCTTACACCTCTCAAACCAAAGTCATCGACCCCCACTGCAACAAGACATGCAGACCCATTAGCAGGTTCTTATGCCTTGCTGTTACGACAATTATTGCAGTCTTCTCGAATCAATCTCTTGCCTCTTAGACCATATCAATCTCTCGCACCAAAACCACCTTGGTTTGATGACACTCAAGTTTGTGCGTATCACCATACACATGGACACAACACAAAGCATTGTTGTGCCCTCAAGGTTGTCATTCACCAATGCTTGGGGAACGACACCCTTCTTATCAACAAACCTTCAACACCGCCCCACTCATCAACTGTCAGATCAAGACCATCTTGGTTCAATGAATCCAAATTTTGCCACTATCATCACACTCCAGGACATGACACTGAGCGTTGTTGTGCTCTTAAAGCTGTCATTCATCAACACTAAAAAAAGGATACCCTTCTCATCAAGGATCCTCTTGACCGCCCTTTCGCCAAATCATCAATACCAACTCATACTTCTCCAACTTCATCACCTAAATCGGGATCTTCACTCCAGACTATGGTCCCTTTAACCCCCTTATTTGACATCAACACAGTCAATCTGACGACCAAGCCTCAACCAACCTTAACCAATCTGTCAAGCATTTTCTCTAGCCACTGGGGGAACTCAACGTTCATCCAAGCCTTGACCAAATTTTTAACCCAGTCTCAACCAAACCACTCTTTTAATCCTAAACCTTGACCAAGCCTCAAACAAGCATCGACCCGACCTCGACCAAACATTCAACCTATCTTCGACCAAACATTTAGCCCGACCTCAACCATGACATTGACCATGACCTCAACCAAATCTCACCCAAGACATTGACCAGACATTCACCCAGACATTGACCATGACCAGACATTGATCAGACCATCAACCAGACCATCGACCAGACACTAACCAACCATCAACCAGACCTTGACCCAACATTGACCAATCATCTTTTTTAATCATGACCATCGACTAGACATTGACCAGACATCGACCAACCATTGATCATATCATCGACCTAGCATCAATCAGCCAAACAATCAATGAAACATTCAACCTATCTTCACCAAACATTTAGTCTAACCTCGACCATGATATTGACCATGACCTCAATCAAATCTCACCCAAGACATTGACCAAACATTCACCCAGACATTGACCATGACTAGACATTGACCATGACATTAACCAGACCATCGACCAGACACTAACCAACCATTAACCAGACCTTGACCTAGCATTGACCAAACATCTTTTTTAATCATGACCATCGACCAGACATTGACCAGACATCAACCAACCATTGATCATATCATCGACCTAGCATCAATCAGCGAAACAATCAACCAAACATTCAACCAAACCTTGACCAATCATCAACCAACCTTTTAATCATGACCAAACACCAATCTTGACCTGACCCTCGACCAGTCTCGACAAATCAGTGACCATATCAACCATCCTTCATCTCCAGCATGTGACCAATATGGAGTGAAGTAAACGAGGAAAGTTTGGCCCAAATTGGCTCGGGCCTTTCATAATCACGCACAAGTATGGATCAGGGACTTATCGTCTGTCCTCTCTCAACGAATGGCCAAAATTTGAGCCTTTTTATGCCTTGCATCTGCGACCATTCTACTATTAGTTGAGTACTCGTCCACTTGACATTTAACTTGAGCTTGTCCCTTGAGCAATCCCCATCCTCTTAATCTTCATTCCTTTCAACCCTATTCCCCTAAACAAATTCTCTATAACCCTTTTATGAAGTATGGATGCTTTGTCCTAATAAAAGGGAGACCTTGAACTTCTATAGTCTTGTCCATGACTCAAAATTTTGTCAAAAATAAATCAAGATGTCAAAAAATCGAAGGTCACCAAATCAAATCAAAAGGCAGACTGCTCCCTGGAAGGATAGTTGTACTATCATTGTTGTAGCTAATAGACTATTCCCTCAAAGGACATCTATTCAAAAGCCCTTAAATATATATAAAGCAGAATATAGACCACTCCCTCGAAGGATGGCTATGACTAAATCTTGCTACAAACAGCACTCTCTCATAAGCTTCCCACATCGATCAGCTTCACAAATGACCACAAAGCAAAATGACATCTCTATGTAGACTTCCCGCATTGATCAGTCTACTAAAAAAAAGGGGGGGTCATGGACTTGGCTTGTAGTTGTCTCAAGGTCTCCTATAAAAAGGGGCAAAGTTATCCCTACTAAAATGGGTCACCCTCTTCTCACATATCACATCACCTACTCAAGGGATTTCAAGCTCATTTTAAATATCAAAGTGATTCGATTACCACTCTAACACAATCAATGGTCAACGATGTAATGCATGAATGGGGCATTTGGTTCTAACAACCCCTATCTATGCTATCATTCTGGTCCTTATCAATGAAAGGGCGAATATGCCTTTCACTTCCTTTACACTTTGGTCACATTCAACCACATAATTTGTCAAATCAACTTAATCCCACTCTTTTCAGACCACTCACATAAGCCTATTCAAACTAGTTTCTATGGACACCAACACACATGGAGACTATGGACTACACAATTTATGTCCGGCATAAACCATTACTTGCTGGCACATAAATAGACTCAATTTATCTTTAGCATACATCCATCACCTAATATGGACAATTGCTAGGGATGAAAAAACTTGACCAATGTTACAGAATACACCATTTGGAAAAGACTGTGACATCATCTTATCCTCATCATTTCAACACATGACCAAACCAACCTATCAACCTCTTTGACCCCTCTTTGCCTGAACTACATTAGTCTGAGGCCCTAAGACCAGGGCTATATAGGCAGCACTCAGATGACATGACGTCTTCTGGGGTTAGCTCGACTACCCTCATTTGTTCATCTACCTGATGGATAAACTATCTTACCTTTGATCGTGACTTGACCTCGACCAAGACCAATTCCATCACTTTGACCATTCCTCCCTCTTGGGAGAACTACATTGGCCTGAGGCCCTTTGACAGGGGCTATGTAGGTAGCACTCAGTCTTTTGGGGTTAGCTCGGCCATTTTCTTTCATCCTCCCATTCATTCGACCAATTATCTATCTCCACCTACCTTGACCAATGACCATGGAGATCGCGACTATCTCCTCAGACCTCGACCACTTTCAAGACAAACATTGCCTTGATTGTTTTTACATGTATGCTACCTAATGAATGGTTAGCAAAATTATGCGCAGCCCGTATTTTGACCCTCACAAGTATAGGATCGCAAGTCGATTGATCCCCATTACTTGTGACATTTTCATGTTTTTAGGAGCACTTCCTGAGCTTGGGATACCTGGAACACGATGACCATTGGAGCTTCAGCTTAGATTGAATAACCTGATCAGCTACGACTAATGTTGGGGCCTAGTTATTTCAATTTTGGCACTCCTCGAGCATTGACCTATGACAATTTGACCTGACCATCTCATGAAGTGGTATATGCGCAATCACAACTTTTACAGCATTTACACTCCATCTTCACCATCTTCATCCACTCTTTCAAATCAACACCTGATTTCAGGTTCCCTTCCCTCGACTCCTACTTTGAGGGGGAATACCTCATCCCATAATCGGGGAAACCAACCTCATGTTTTTGTCTCGCAGTTCACTTGAACAACCAACAGGACAAAATCAACCTTATCCCATACCTGGGGCAATCAACTCCTGTTTTTGTCTTACAGTTCGTCAGAACAACCAACAAGACAAAAAGTGGCAAATGTAGACACCGAAATCATGTCTACTCCCTTGGTCATCATCCTCGTCCTCTCCTCCCTTGGTCCCCTTCGTCCCATTTCACTTAACCACTCCTAACCCCCCTACACACTTATTAATTTAAAATAATTAGCTATTTTAAATTAATAAAATCCCTTTTCTCTCTCTCTTTGCCACCTCTCCTCTCCTTGGATTCTTGGTCCTTGGATACCCTCATTTACTACCCTATGACCTATTCCAACTTGCCCTTCACTACCCCTTGCCAAGTCTTAAATGATCTAAGACCCCATTTCCCTTATCCCACTTATTTCTCATGCCTATTAATCCACCTTCGGCCATTTTTTTCGGACTCGCTGACCCGGCAGTTGGGAAAATAGATAAAAGGCTATTTTTAGCCTTTTTCCTGCCTTCCAGCCGTCGACATCGGTCAGCTGTCGACTGACGTCGGTGATATTACCAATGTCGGTTACCTTCATAACTGCATTTCACCTCCAAAATGTGAATCCCTATTTTATAATCTTTAATCCATTTATCAGCGCTTTCAATCCTCTCCTTCGACCTTGAATCATCTGCCTTTCGACCTTCAACAATCAGCCAATATTCTAGCCTTCAATCCACCAGACCTCTCATTCTCTCTCTCACAAGGCTTCTGCACCATCTACAACAATAGTAGGGACTCTGCATCAGTGTTCTACATCAATAACAGGGCCTTCACACCAGCAGCACCAGCAACAGGTACAACCAGTCTGTAACATTCCTTATCCAACAGGTATGAGGTAAGTATTTACTACTATTTTCATTTCAGTATTCTCTTTTTAATCTATCTGTTATTCAGCCAGACCAGACTTGAATCCCTCCCAGAAAGGTTGAGAGGCCTTCCCATATCCTTACCACCTCTATCCCCCTTTTCAGAACATACACTCTGCATAGACCCTGAACATCCAACCAGACCCTTGTACAGACCATTAACAAGGCCCAAACTCCTTCTCAGACCCGTCTACAACCCTGAAACCCGTCTAGACCTGACTAGACCTCGTCTAAAGACTACTACCCTGACCGATGCCAGCCGCAGAGACCACTGCCTTCACTGACGGCGGCAGACTAACCGATGTCGATAGACTTTACCAACTAACGTCAGCAGACTAACCAACGTCGGTGATTGTGACCATGCTGACAGCAACATTCAAGTAAGCATTTGCTTCCATTTCCTTTTCAATCTTTAATCATTTTAGTCTTTTATCATTATACCTTTTATCAGACTTTATTTTTATTAATCAGTGGGTTGACATCCCTCAAAGAAGTCTTTATACTTCTGGGATCAAGCTTTTGCTTGGCAGCCCACCATCTCCTCATCTAACGTCTTTTCTTGTTCAAGTATCTTTCTTCTACAGGTGTCATCCTCCACAACCAAAGAGGAGTTCTCACAATGTCTGAATTTGGTGCGCAAAACTTCATCCAGGTACATACAAGCCTTAGACCATTTCTCTTAGTTTCTCATTTCCTCTTTTGAATGTAGAAAGCAAAAATCGTATAGAAACATGTATAAAGAAGTATTTAGCTGATGAGAGGTTAGTGACATACAATCCTTTGGAAAAGATGATAATCATTTTCAAAATTATTTTTATTACTGTCATTTGATTAAGATTTTTTGAAGCATGCTAAAGGGGACTTATGTTTATTACATTCTCTATTTCCTAGGGTCATGATGATTATCACATTGTATTAAGGATTGAATTTGTTTCATCGTGACTTATGCTTGATATAAGGAACATGTACAGTTTCAAATAGTTTTGTTTGGGGTGACTTAAGTTAATCAGTGGTCTTGGTAAATGAATAAATCCTAAGGCTCTAATGTAGCATAGTTGGTTTCTGAATTGGACATCCAATGGGCTTGGATCCATCAAAACTTGGACAATTTAGCATAGGCATTAATATTTAGATGCACGTATCGATGCTTCAAGATTATGGTGGATTTAGTGGCATGTTACCATTGAATGGTGATTGATCACCTCGACTCATGAAACTTGGTGAAGGATTTGGTAGGAAAATTAGCATGTTGATATATTTGGCAAGTCATCAAATATTTGGAGGGATCATTAAGCACACAATTGATAATTGTGAACCAATCGAAAAAGTGCACATCACTCAAACAGTTATGGCTCAGAGGGTGAAAAATAAAAGCTTTGTTTTCTTCTTTCATTATGTCATTTTACAAGCTTCGAGTAGAAGTGAAGTTCTGGTATAACATAATTTGTGTTATAGAGAAAAGCTGAGTGCAAATTATGAAGAAGATATTTAGATTTGAAGCTAGGTATGTGTGTTTCATTTTCCTATGGAAATATGGAGTTTCATGAAAGAAAATAAAATATTTGTTCGGTTTGGAATCTAGATTTCTTTGTGGGAATTTTGGAAGTTTGAAGGAATTTAAAAAATTCTCATATACAAATATGTGGTTAAATTTTGATCTACAAAGTGATAAATTTGCTTGAATGAGTGATCTCTAGATAGTCTTAGAGTTTGCATGAAATGGTTATATACAAATTCACATAAGTTATTGAATTTTTATGTTCGAAGCCAGCTCTCTTTTCATGGGTATTTTTGTGTTTGTTTTCTGGTAGTGATTACTTTCAGCCTGATGATTTTGTGTAGTCAAATAGTCTCTGCATGTGTATAAATATAAAAATCTAGCATGTGTTTGGGTTTCAGTTGTCATTTTTAGGAACATATCAATTTTTTTGTTGAGGGCTTGTACCCCTCTATACAAAAACCTTTTTGAAAAGGTCAAAGTTATCATTTTGGATTTTCTATTGAAAAGCTTTCTTGGCTTTCTTTAGTTGTTCTCAGTTTTGATTTGGGTGAAGGATGATTTCAGTATGTAACAGTGAGCAATAGTTTTACAGTAATTCAGAATCTAAATTTTTGTCAGTTGGTTTTTATATTTAAGGGTTTTTTTTCAAACTATTACATAACTAAGGTTTTAAGATAAAATAAGAAAATATTGATATATAGTTGTTTTTTCAATATATATAATGATGGTTCAATTTGAGGTGTTATCAATTTGCGTAAATTATAATAGTTTTTGGGTCCATGCAAATGATTATCATGAATTAATTCATAGGTTTTAGTGAGTTTAAGTTTGTTATCATGCCATTCTTTGAGATGAGAATGTTTTTAAATATATTTGACAATTGTAGTATATTTTGAAATGGTAAATAGGTTGTGATAAGTTCAAAATAGCAAAATATTTTTTTTTCTTAAAATATGCAGAATATGTTTTATGAATTATTTAAAGTTTTAGAAACAAGGAGTGGTTAAGAGTATAAAACATATTCTTATATATTGGACAATTTATATCAGTTTGGTATGTGATCAAATTGCAAATTTTATGATAGTTAATTGTGAATAAGTATTCATAAGTGCTCGAATGGTTATGATCTTTGAAATTGATTTTCTTATGCTTGAATCATAAAAAAGGAGATCAAACATTCATTTGAAGATAGAAGCACAATAGGTATTGAAGACTAAAGTATTTTTTGAAGTCAATCATTTATCTCTTCTTTCTATGCAATTTCTCTGAGATAGTACAACTTTTGAAAATAGACCCAATGGTACTTTATCTGATGGTTGAGTAATAACTTATGCAACATAGGTATATCCAGTTATATTTGTCATCTATTACTAATTATCTAAAGTTTTCTAAGTCTAAAATATTTTGATGATTGTTATTTATAGTTCTATGCACAGAATTCAAGTATTCAACCTGAAAATGATGATCATTTCACCTTTTCATGACACTTCACTGAACTATTTAATTACAAAGTTGTCATTTTAAGTTTTGTCATGAAAGATTGTTGGTTTTCTCATAAAAATTTGCTCTTTATGTTAATACAACTCTCATTTTGAGATTTGCAACTCTTTGTAGATGATTAACTCTAATTTTAATTAATAGACTTTCAGTTTTCTTCTAGATCTTTTCTCTTATTAAATACATTTTAATTTATTGTCTTGTTTTAAATAGTTTAAGTTGTTTTATTAAGTAATTTTTTTTTACTTTATAGACTAGTAGAAGTTGTTTAGATAAATTCTTTAGTTTGGATCTGTTCTAATTTTTGCATTGTTATTTGATTTATATTTATCTTTGTCCTAGTCAAGTTTATAGTTTACTTTCCATTTTTGTTAATATTAGTTTTTTTTAAATTATCTTTAGTTTGTTTTAAATTTTCATCATTCAAATAGACCATTTATTACTTAGTTTATTTATTTTATCTTAATTTTAGTTTTTTCCTTTGGTTTAATTTTTTTATTCTTAAGTTTTATTATTATCCTAATTATTTGTCATTACAATAGTTTAGATTTTAAAAGGCTTTAAATGTCAGTTTATTTTTGTTTTAGTTTGATCTCTATTGTTAGATTTTCCTTTTCTTAGATTTTATTTATTAGTTTCCTTCATTTTTAGGTTTAGTTTATTTTCTATTTTAGTTTTATTTCTTTTATCTTTTGTTTGTTGTTCCTTTTTGTTGTTGTTGTTATTTTTTTGTTTGTTGTTTCCTTTCTTGAGCCCTTTCTCTCTTTTCAGTTAATCTATAAACCATTGCAAATAATGAAGTTGTGAGTTCATTTGAATACATATATATTTTAGAATCAGATTTCCATTCTTCAAGATATTGTCTAATTAATAGGTTTTATCTGTCAGATAAAAATGATTACAAATTTCCATTTTAATTGATTCTTATATCTATAAAAAAAATTATTATGATAATGAAATAAGTTACATAAATAAATTATTGATTATTTTCATAAAATTTATAATAAAAACCCTCTCGTGTCTTTAGGATCTTAAATGAGACTTTAGAACCTATATGATTAGACTGGTACAATTCCAACTTGACCTTCATGGTAAGTGAAGGGGTTGATTCAGTGACAAAATAATTTTCGTCATCAATAGATTTTTAAAATGATGATACAACACCCAAATTTATAGATTATTATTTGTGTGGATTGAGCTTTACACCAATTAGCCTAGGAGAGTATCAATATGACTCTAGAGATCTCATACCACATCTTACAGTACTGTTAGCATCTCAAACTACACTCTTAAGACATCCTCCACATTCATGACTACAGTCAGATCACTTAGCACATACAATTCACATGGTTATCTCTATGGATACAGATCCAATTATTCAGATTCAAGTAAGCAGCATAGAAAATCAACTATAATTTATGTTACAAATATTACTTGATCTTGGATTGATCACATTACCTACAGTATGACACATATCTATCAGTAGATTGTCACATCAAGATGGCCACCTATTCTGTACCTTTCATAGAATTATAGGCCATGATACAAACTCATGCACAGCCTTACAATAGAGATTGAATAAACTACAATATTGAGGTATTATTCAGGTTATATCACCACTAGAACCACCAACTCCACCACTTCCACTAAAGTCACTTACCATCAGGGCTAAACATCTAAGAATAGAATCAACATCTCCACCACTAAAACAACCCTTAGTTTGTCTTTGACATGATGACATCAAGAACATAACACTTGTAGCATATGATGATACTTATGATGATGATCTTGATGCATTTGATTATGGATGAGATCCTTTCCTCCATCTCCATCCCCAATAGGCTCCATCTTTGGATCCTTTCCCACCACCAGCCTAGTTTTTTATATTATGATGTATATACTTTTACATAATTTCTTTCCAGCATTGATTGTACATGTTATCTCCTGTTTGATTGTACATAGATTAAATATTTTCAAAATTACAAAAATAAATATAACACTTCAAAAACACAAAAACATTAAAAAAAATTCAAAACAAAAACACCAAAAACATTTTTTGATTATATGCATCATCCATGTTTACATTACTACTATCATGCTAGGACTTAGATTTGTTGTTTCATGCTATTATATGTCAATTTATCTACATTACCATGCTTCACTAAATCTCTTTTGAGTGTGAGTATTGACATCTAGCTCTTTGATTGCTTCATTCTACCCATCGAGGGGGCATTTATACTTCTACATTCAAGACACACACTGATATATATACCCATTAGGGGAATTTTCTACATGACTACACCATCCATGTTATTGTATTCCTACACTACACACTCTGATTTATCATATTGATGTACATTCCTCACTAGGTTACATAAATTAATACATCGACATTTCACTTATACCTAGCACTTGTGTATTTATTAGCATATACCTAGTCTTGTATTATGCATGTTTTGCATACTTTCACATTTGCTTTGATTATTTAGATGTGTTTGTGTCTTCTAGTTATTATTTTTGCTTTCATTCCTTATCATACCTTGTGTGATTAAATTTATAGTAACTACTTGTCTTTATGTTTGTGCCTTAGGACATCTACCAATGTCCTTTGCCTTTATTCATGTATGTGCCTTAGGACATTTGTCAATGTATTTTGTTTGTACTCTTTTATGTGTTTAGGGCTCTTGTTCCAACTTTTATTCTTCTTATTGTATGTGTATGTGGAATTTAAACATCCCTTCCATGTTTGTCTTTTAGTTTGAGTGACATGTGTCCATGTCCCTTGTTTGCATGGCCCCTTGGCCACCCTTGTATGCTTCTTGATTCGTATGCTAATTTTCTTGTTTGCTCCTCACTATGTAATGCCATGATTCTAATCATGAATTTATCTTTCTTCTTGGATGCCATGATGGACATCATGCTTCATCTCTCCATGCTTACTAACAACCAACAACTAATTTTAAGATTACCAGTCTAGTTTAGTTTCATGCATATGCTCTTACATTATTATATCTATCTAGGCATACCATTGTTGATCTAATAATCTATCAATTTAACTATTTTTATATCTTGAAAAATCTTGTCAAATATTCAATGCTATATCATATATCTATACAGTTTAACACACTTTCAAGACTCTTTTCTTCTAAGGGCAGTAATTATTGGTTCATCATTCCCACAGTCAAAAGAGGGGGCATCAAATATGGGTTTGTCACTAAGATCAAACCTCTGAATAGTAAAAATAGTAGCTTTCAAAACACTCATTATAGAATCCAGGGGTCAAATTGGTCAAATTAGAGCAAAACTTAGTGATAGTTTTATATCAATAGTTAGTTTTCACACTAGATAAAAACATCAAAAATGGAAATAAGGACCAAACATAGGGGTGTCCACATTTTGGCACTCTTATCTAGGAAGAAAAATACTCAGGGTTTCTAGAAACAGGCAAAATTTTTAGTTTAGGGATAGTTTTTACACTTCTAGATCAGTCAAATTCAATAGTTTTGATATAGTTTTCTTAGATATAATAGGTTATCATGTGTGGCTTGATGGTTCTCACTTTCAGTTTAGATTAGGAAGTTGGTATAACTTCTAAATCAAAATCTAAGTTCTAGACATCAGTGATTGGAGGGAATGTGTATGGCACATTGATCTTCATTTCTTTCTGAGTTTAGTTTATTCCAGACACTCTCAATAGTTGCATGTCTTACTCCATTTGTAGGTGGTTGGCATCACATTTGAGTTAAACTTTCAAATAAATTTATCTTTTTGAGTACCTGAGCTCTTGATTTGGCTTTCACATAAGCATTTTACATCAATTTCAAATAGGATTTTATACAAGCCTATCCTCCATCTTTCAAAATGGCCAAGAATGACTTAGTTTCTAGCATCTATTCAAGTTATCCATGCCACATTATTAGATTTCTAGAACATCCATGGGCTCCATGAGCCATCTCATATGACATATATTTTATAATGATATCACTTCATAGCTTCACTTCATGGGGAAATGATGGAGCCAAAGGTCTAGTTAACCTTTGTATTCTTGAGCCACCTATTTAGAGGGATTAGACACACAATCTAGACATCGATTAGCACATGCATGATTTTTTAACTTCACATAGTTGGAAATGATTGATCCAAATGATTAACCTTTGCATTCTTGAGCCACTTCTAGGGGAATTAAGCACTTAGCTCTATTTATGATATTACTCTTGATTCAACACACACTTAACATCATCCAACACATTATAGCATCACAATAGGTTTTATATTAGTTCATGTACCTAGTGAGGTGTATTCATTCCTTTCTCTTCCTCTTAATTAGCTCTTTTACATTCTTATTTTAGATATAGTGTATCTAGTAATAACTGATCTACTTTATGTTTTCATTGCAAATTCATAATTCATATTGTGCTCTCTTTATGCATATGTAGCATCACACAGCTTCATTAGCTTTACCCTTGTAGGTATGTTTAGGTGTGCTTCTTATAATCCTTTATCCTAGTATTTCACTTTGTTGCTTCACTAGAATAAAGGGGGGGGGGAACAAATGTAGTCATGTAAAATGTGAAACTATACAACTTCAGTATGGATAAGATACCTAATCTATAGGTCCTCATATTGGCTCACACAATCCTTCTAGGCTACTTTCACTGATTCCTACTCCTCCAAAGCTTTTCTAACTTAGCTTTTTTAGACCTAGGCAACCCTTTCAAGCCTAGATCCATCTACCCAGGTCTTTTTCCCTTTGGATAATAGTGCCCAAATAAGATAGGAGTGCTAGAACCCAAGGTGTCTTATTTTTGGTATTGTTATCCAAGTTCACTTTTTGTCCTAATGGTCAGATTCTTTTAGTTCATTATATTTTCCCTTGTCATCCTAACACAAATTGATTTAACCCACAATTATCTATTTCCCTATAAAAGGACATTCTAGGTCCATTTAGAGGGGTTGACACTCATTTTCAAGAGAGATGCAAGAATCAAGAAAGTAAATTCAAGAACTCCTCCCTATTCTTTACATACATCCTTCCAATATTATTTAAAGCCTACTCAAGTCATTTCACTAGTCCCTATCTAGTTGAAGCACATCCAATTTTGAATTTTAGTTGCATTAATCATACATAAATTACACCAAGCACTTCAATAAGAGAAATACATTAGTTTGATCCCTCTTCAGAGTATTGATATATAAGTAGCATGCCCACACATGGGGTGTGAAGTACGTCTAGCATATCCTTTACACACTAACCCCTTCTCTCTCTTTCCCAAGTTTGTATTCAATTTCAAGCACCAGGAGCTCCTAAGAGTTTTTAAGATTAAAATAGGCACATAGATAGCTCCACAAGGTCTTAGACCTTAAAATTTTAGTGAAAGGGTAACACAAACATTCTGAATAGAACCCAGAAAGATTTTATCCTTAGGACAATAGAACTAGAATAAGACTACAATACCAAAGATTAGGGTGTCTTGTTTTTAGTACTCCTCTCCAATTAAGAAACAAAAACCAAAGACCTATTTTTGACAATTTCTTAATCCTACTCCTCTAGTATTAGACCTTGCCTTAGTCTAGATAAGCTAAAATAAGCTAAGTTCTAATCTCTTACTTATTATATTTATAAAAGGTAAAAATACAATCTATTTACACAAACTAGTAGGTTAATTATTGCATATTTATTTAATGATTTACATTGCTTAGCCCCTTTATTATTTAGAAATATAACTCCAATATTCTAAAAACAATAAAACAATATGCATTTGTACTTATCTTCCATGCATTAGAATTTTGTATACATTGACATGAGTATATGCCTCGTATTCATGTTTATGTTCATTATTTATTACCCCTAATTTTTGCCACAAGATTTGGTGAGCACTAGATTAGACTTTACTTTACTTTTTTTTAATTTAGTGAATATAAAACATAGGACCTAGTTAGGGTTATTGCATGATTGTGCTTAACTGGAGTCTTTATAACCCTCCCTAGCATTATGTATTTTGATAAGAGATCCCCTAATTGGGTTTAGTGGATCCCCATATTGGTCATGTTCCCAATTATCTAATGTATCTCCAATCAGAAGTGTATAGTATGATCTATCTTATCTAAATTAGGATTGATTTATAGACATGATGTATTTATGATTGCATACACAGTGTCCTTAGAGTAGGTGAAATAAATCTTAGGGAAGTGCCCTCACCCATTATTTTTAGAAGTAGATTGTAAATCTTTCTATTAAGAGAGGATTGTAATGGACGAAGACTATCATACCTAGCTTATAATTTATTTTTGTCTTAAAACACCCATCAATAGGTATCTCTTAGGAGATACCTTTCAAACATGCACAAGAGGGAAGTGTTCAATCAATGTATATCCTAAGAGATTCCTTAAAGTTAAACATAAAGGTATTAAAAGGGTATTTAACATCACTTGAAGAAATATCTCAGGAGATACCTAAAAGGGCATTGCCAATGGTGATACATTCATAAGGACTTTGAATGTATCTCCCAGTAGTTATCTTCAACATGCACACGAGTGATTATTTTCTTCACTTTGAAAGCACTATTTGAATGGATTTGTAATACCTTTAAGGGTACCTTCAAAATATCTCTTATGATATACCTTCAAGTTACCCATGAAGGTATTATATAGGTTTTAAACATTCTTCAATAAAATTTAAAAGCTTTGTAACTTGTATTTTGGTTCTCCCAAATCCTTGAAAGTATGACACTTAGAATCCATTTGTTAAAATGGGCTCTATTGATATTTTTTCCTAGAAATATCATTACACCTGATATCCTAAGGATACCCCCTTTTTTTTATTGGGGCAAAAACATGAAAACATAAAGACCCATCTTTCCTTTTTTCAACTATAGAATCCAAAAATTTGGATGCAATTTTTACTTATGTAAATTACTATATGGGTTCCAAATCCCATGGAACACCCCACATTCAAAGACTAACAAAATCTATAACTGACCATGCTCTTTGAAAAAATTTAAACATGCAAAATGTATGGTGATCTCTACATCCCTCCAAGCACCCAAACTAGTAGAATCAAAAACTCGATGTGCACTTTGCATATTTATAAACATGCAAAGTGCACAACAAGCTCTAAATCCAACCAAACATAGATTTCCCCCTTTTCACAAAGTGTGTAACCCTTTGAACACTTTGCATATTTGGAAACATGTAAATTTATCCATAAACTCCATCTTCTACAAAATCAAGTCACCCAACCTTAGTGAAGATTGGACCTGCCTCCATCATATTTGATCTCCACCGCCATACACCATGGGATTGAATTTAATATAGGGTTTTCTATGAAACTAAGAAATTTAGAGATTTCATTATTATTTGATTATTTTATAAGTGTGTTTTTTAGAGATCCATCTACCTATGTCACACCATCAAACCTTGACCATGTGTGAGCAAATACATGTCCAAGCCTACAAACCCTCAAGCCACATCATACATGATATTCCCCTCAAAATCTTCACTATATTCCTATATTTTGAAACATTTTCAAGAATTTTTCCATTTTTTGAGAAGAATTTTCAAAATATATTTCCATAGAGTTATCATGTTTTCTTACAAGTAACATTTTATGGTTTCCTATGTTTTGGCATTGATTTTTCAATTCTTATGGTTGTTTCATTCAAAAAATTAGAGTCATGGGTCTAGGGCATAATCTAGGGTTTTGTTTTCATAGTATGAGTTTTGTATCCCCCCAAAACATTGATTATCTAAAAACCCTAATTTTCCCACCTAGGAATATTCCCAAGCATATACTTCTCATTTGAACCAATGAATATTCCACAAGATCCTCCAACATCCCTGTGAACTTGGGACTTGTCTTAAACACCATTGATCTTTACAAGCCTTCAATATTTCATGGAAATGAACCTACTTCAAGCACCCTCCACCTCCACCAAAAACCCAACCTACTCCAGACACCTTTTATGTCCATAGAATTCCCATTTGCTTCCATCACCTTCTACCCCCATAGAATTTCCACCTACTTCAAGCACCTCCCAGTTCCAAAAGAGATTTGAGCTACTCCAAATACCTATAGACCCCACCAAATTTCATTGTTTATTTCTTACGTATAATAGCTTTAGTTTCCATGTCTCCTAAGGAAAAGAAGTTCAAATATAAAGGCCCTAGAGTGACTCCTAGTTTGGAGTCTAATGTTGCAAAAATAATAGATACAAATTTAGGTCATATTAACCTAAGAGATTTTTGAGCTAAGATCAGCACAAAATTTAAGAATGACTAGATCTAGAGTGTATGCAATCAAAAAAGCATCATGTATATAAATCAATCTTGTATCAGAGAAGATAGAGCATACCTAGACTTCCAAATGAAATACATTTTTCAAATGGGAGCATGACTAAAATGGGTATCTACCAGACCTAATTAGGGGATCACTTATCATAATAAATCATGCTAGGAAGGGTTTCAAATCCTATAGTCTAACACAATTATGTAACAACCCTAAAAGAGTCTTAGATTTTGATATTCACTCGATTCTGATAAACAAGAAATTAATTCTAATATAGTGCACACCAATGCTTATGGTATAAAGTAAGGGTTAGAAACAAAACAAACTAAATTAAGCATTCATATAATACATATAGTCACATCAATGTATATGGAATCCTAATGCATGGGAAAGAAGCACAATTACATTATCTATCTACTCTTACAAATTAGAAATAAAGTTAGGAATACTTACCTTGAAGACAAACCCGTTGATCCTTAATCTTTCCCTTGGCCAAGGTGATTTTCAAGAGATTGTTATGGTATATAAGGATAAAAAATACAAATTAGTTCTAGGATATACAATCTATTTATGCATCCAAAATACTTCTCCACAAGACAAGATCTGTATCTCTAAAGAAAGTATGGAACCTTAAGATTTATTCCTCAAGTAAAATGGTCAATAAGTAGATGTTCATTCACATTTATTCTTATTCACTTTTCTATTCTCAAATGGTTAGAAATTAAATTTTATATATATGTGGATCTTGCCCTAAACCTTTCCAAATATGTTGACTATAAGGGGTCAACCCTGTATGTTTTTGAGAGATAAATCACTAGGTTTCGATCTAGGTCAGTCGAAAGGCTAAAAAAAATCTCAATTGAAAATAACCAAAAATAGTATAGGGTTGACCTACTTGACCCTGTACAGTAATCAAAGGCTAAAAATTGTATAGGGTTGACCTAGTTGACCTAGTAGAGTCAACTAGAAAAAGGGGGTCAAGACAATAAAAAAGAGGATAATGATATGATAAATGTTTGTAATGGTTACAATAGAGAATAATAAGCTTAGGGTAAATGGTTTTAGGACACAAATGTGTAGGTGGAAAGTGTAAAAAGGAATAAAAATCTTAGGAAGCACAAATGGTATGCCCACCCCTTTCCAGGTCCACCCCTTACAACGTGTACTCAGAGAGATTGAGATTCGACAGGTTATTGTAAGATAAAAAGTGTCATTAATTGATAAAAGTTTTAAAATGTTATGTGTATACATATGCCCTACTCGAAGCTCATCACCCATCATGTGAGTGCAACATGGGATAGTGCTTCAAGAATAGAACATGATAACACATAACGTTGATGTTAAGTAAAGTGCAGTAAGCAAAAAATAAGATAAATGAAAAGACAAAATTTTAAAATACATACATTTACTTACTTTAGTGTTGTAGACAAATAAGTAGATTAAAAGATAAGTGAAGGCATCCAATGTGAAGAACACTAGGTGAACCTATAGAAGTTAGTGCAAAAAAAAGCCAAAAATTGAAATTTTTGGAAGATAAGCATATAGAGTAAAAAACGAGTTAGTAAAGACAAATATATGAGGGTCTTTAGGAAAATTGGAAAATTAGGATTGATAAGGTAAGGCTAGAATATTAAAGGCAAATGAATGACAAAATGATGGCAAAATAATGACAAATGATCACAAATGAATGACAAATGAATGTAAATGAATGGAAAATGATTGTAAAACACATTAAACCATGTTGGAAAATATGTAAAACATAAATGAAAAAAAGGAATGTAGAACATACTAAATCATGTTGGGAATCATGTAAAACATGAATGACAAATGAAATATCAATGCAAGAAAACTTGAACAAAGGTATGTAAGAAAGTGAAAAAAAAGCTCATGTAAGATGGGCAAAAATAAATACATGAAAGATGGAAAATGAAATGTAATTGAAGATGTGAGACAAACATGAAGAAGGCATACATAAATAGAAACATGTTATAATGGAAAATCTCATATGTAAGACAAGTGAAGTCTGAAAAATAATCAAATAAGAACATGATGGAGAAATAAAAATCAATAAGTTGTTAAAAGATAAAAATTCACACTTAGTGCTTGTTCTTGGATGCAATGTAAGAAAACACAACCACCTAATGATGTGACTAGTATGACAATGAGGTGGTGTGGTAAATAAATGGCATAATAATGTAATCTATATTTTATTAGACATTTTGTTTTACTGTAAGGATAGACAAAACTGAAACAAAGTAATGCTAGCATGTTTTTAAGAGTTGAATAAGAAGGAATAATAGAAGAGGGAAAATAGGTTTAGAATCACATTTTTCCTATCAATGGGGGAAATGAAATGGGTGGAGGGGATAAATGAAGGGAAAAAAAAGGTATATGAACTCTTTATCAGAGTCAAGACACTCAAATTAGGTTTTTCAAAATAAGAGGATTGTTGACGTTAAGGAATCTGAAAAACTCCTAGACACAAAAGTCTTAGGTCAATAAATGAAGTATGTAGATCATGCCATGAAGGTTATACACATGAAAATTAAAATGGACCTAACTTCCCATAATGTTTTCCCCATTCCTCATGACCCCTTACAGAGCCATCAGTCTACTGTGAAGATTGGGTACTTGCATGAGAAAGTAGGTAGCACCATATAGTTTTTTGAATTCCCCTATTCCAATCTACTAGCCTACCATACCCCAATGGACCTTGTCTCTATGTGATGCCAATTGTGGATTTTGAGATTCAATTAAAGATATGATATGTGCCTTTAATCACATCTTTTGGTATGATTTAACTTTTGATATTTGTATGTTTCCTTTTAGATATCATTGCCTTTTGATTCAAATGATTTGTCTTTTAACTTCCTTGATGGATTTTTCTATTTCTCCTCCATAAATATTTGGAAAATGAAACATGGTTGCTTAATATGACTTTAATTTGAATACTTGGGACTTGGTTGCTAAGAGAGAGAAAATTCAAAGAGCATGGGGTCTAAGAATCTCATAAATCTAGGTAAAATAAAAGTGTTGTCTTGACTTCAACCTTGTTTTATATAATTTGGAGTGAAAGAAAGGGGAAATAAAGAGGAGTGACACATGGAATAATTTGAATTACTTTAAATAAATAAAAATGTGACAAAGGGTAAAAAGGGATACAATGACAGTAAAGTGTGATTCCTGATCATAATAATGAGGGAAATGGAGGAAAACATGATAACATAGATTATTGTGTAAATTCCATCTTATCAAAAAAATTAAGAGCTAAAGTTGAGAATAAAGATTTAAAAAAGGAATAATACAAGATGGTAATTTTATGAGGGTTGGGTCATAGCCACAGTCTTATATTGCAACTCATAAAAGAGAAACCCAAGAGGGTACTAAAAAATAAACATGTGAAAAAATGAGAAAATAAGCAAAGGTGGTATTTTGTGAGGAGGGTCAAGGCCTATCCATGGTCTTATACTTCAAACTCACAAAAGAGAAACCCATGGGGTGAATTCTAAATAAGGAAAAAAATAATCATAAAGCTACTAAGACAAAGAATAACATAAAAAGATAAAAGAAATATATGAGGACAAAAATGAAAGTAAATGCCAAATTCAATGTGAAATAAAACCAAAGAACGTAAATGAAGACAATGATGCTTATAAAGTGAAATTAAAATAAATAAATTACAAAAAAACATGAGACAAAAACAATAAGTAAGATCTATGCTAATGTCTATATCAAAGACTAGCATGTGAAATACAAGTCTATAAGTCTTGAAAGGTTTTTTTGAAGTTTATTTTGTTTATTATTATGTATTGTATAATAAGATTGGGCATCATAAGATGACCCAATGGGTAAGTGGATGTAGGTATGGGCATCACAAGATGCCCTAAATTCTAAAGGGACATGTGGATGGGCATCGCAAGATGCCCCAACATGTGAGGTGGAGTGAAGTAACATTAAACTATTAAAATGGTTTGCATTGGTTTGGTAGGTGCATTCAAAGATAGGAAAATGTGTTGGTTTTGATATTTTAAGGAGGTTAAATGTGACATATGATTGTTAGAATAGATATGAGGATGTAAAGGAGGACCCTATATGATATATATTGGAGTAGGAATCTGAACTAGGTATTCTTTTAGTTCAGGTGTCCTAAGAGGTTGAGGTTCAATAGATGCAATTATATTTTTAAAAAATTTCATGTTGTCTATCCTTTATTTATTGTTTTTGGAAGAAGTATCAATTGTGGTTTGAAAAATATTAGCAAGTAAGGTATGGGTATGGGATAATTATTGTTGATCATTAGGTAGTTGATGTTGATGTGATTGTGGTTCTTGAGATTGAATTTGAGAAGCTTTAAAATAGTCTTGATAACATTATTTTATGAGAGTATCAAGATTTAAATGTGGACCAAGCAAGGAAGAAATAACAAATCAGTGAAGATCATGACAAGACTCATGAGAATGACCTATAGTAGCATGCCACTAAAAAAAATCATCAAGATTGTACCATTTTGGACGAGGTTTAGAAGGATCAAAGCTCATGGGTTTAGAAGGGGGTAATTTATTCTTAAGGTATTATAGATTCAAGGGAGGGTGGGTTATGTTAAAATTGGTTGAATTAGATACTCTATTTTGAGTTTGGGGAGGCTTGGATGAATCAATGTTATGAGAAAATGATTGGAAAGGTTATTTAGTAGTTATTTGAGGTGTTTTAAATTGAGTCATAGGAAAGTCTTACCTTTTTCATTGGTCTAAGGCTTTTTCTAAAGTTTTAAGTGAAAAGATCTGAACTTTGTATTGAAGGGGATTTTTAAGAGTAGTGACAAATAGTTTTAAGAGAGTATCATCCTTCATGTTATGGTCCACTTTATGAGCGAGAGACTTCCATCATTTGATGAAAGTGTGAGTAGATTCATTAGGAAGTTGTTTGAAATTGATAAAATGGATAATGTTATTTTTAGGAAGGTCATCATGTTAGAATTCCTTCACTAGAGCATTGATTAAATCCTCTAGTTGTGAGATGGAATGTCTAGGAATTTAATTGTATCACTCAAGTGCATCACTGACAAACATTTTGGCTAAGAGCTTGATGGTAGTAAAGGTGATAGTTTGGACCCATTCATTATAGATATTACCAAAAGACTTAATAAATATAGTAGGGTCCTTAGTCCCATTATATGTTATAGTTGGAGAAATGTTTCCAATATCTATGGATGCAATGAATAGGGATAAAGGTTCATTTTGAAGATGTTGAAGCATTTTGTTACTTATTTGAGGTTAAGGGATGATATTCCCATTAGCATATCTAGGAGGAGGAGGGAAAATATTTGGATTTGGTTGAGACATGATGACTTGAGGTGGTTAACTAGTCATGTTTAATAAATCTTGTTGCATGTTCATCATTTGAGATTGATTGGTTGTTTGTATGATATTCATTTGTTGAACTACATGTGCAAGAAATTGAGTTGTATCAATAGATGGATTGGTGTTTTTAGGAGGGGTATTCATAATGTTGGTAGGAAGAATATTATTTGTAGGTAGAGGATTCCCAATATTAGTAATCGTTGTCTTACGTGTGGTAAAAGAAGAAGGAAGCTTGGTAAAGCCACCATTCTTGTTAAGAGTGTAAATAGTATTATCATCAAGGTTTTTGAATAATTAAGAATCATCTAGATTATCAATTTGAGTGGTTTCAAACATGATAATTTGGGAATTAATAATACTAGGTGATCTTTTTATGGGAGTAACAAGAGGATTATGAACATTGGTTGTAATAAGTGGAACATAATGTGAGGTTCCAACATTTGATGTAGATGGGAAATCAGTTTACAAATTCAAGGTTTATAAGATGTAAAATTGGTATAAGATATGTGATTTTCATGGTTTGGGATTTTTCTAATAGGATACTCTAGATATACTATATGGTATGGGGTAGATCAAGATTGAGAATATTTAGAACCATGTGATGAAGAGATGCACTATAAAGAGTTGTCATCTATGGTGGACAGGTGAGGTAGGAGAGAATAACCCATGTACATTCAGAATGGGTTGAGCCTATTTATAAATAATTTGATAAGAGGATTCATGATACCAAGTAGGAGTGGATATCATAAGTCTAGAAGGAAAAATAGGGATAAAATTAGCAAATAAGGCAAAAAATAGTACAGGGTCGATTGAGTCAACCCAGTATAGAAAGTAGGGCCTGAAAATAATGTTGGGTCAACTGGGTTAACCCAGTATAGAAAAAAAAGGTTAGAAAAATAGTAAACAAGGTCTAAAAATAGTGCAAGGTTTTCTAGATTGATCCAGTATAGTGAATAGAGGCTAAAAGAGGTATATGGTTGACTAGGTTGACCTAGTACAATAGATAGGGAAGATTAAGAAACCTATAATAGATTATAAATTGAAACAAGATAATTTTTTCAAGTAATTTGAAAAGTAAGAACTGAAGGGAAACAAATAATCAATTAGATCAATGTTGGCTAATCTAATTGAATCACACATCACAAAACCTTGCACCAACATTAGCTAATGCAAGTTTTTGCAAAACAAAATACAATTGAGCAAAGATAAATCAATCAACTTGGAAAGTAAATAGCTAACTAATTAGTCAACCTAAATGTTTATTAGATTATTAGAGTGTGATTTTAGATATGATGGGAATTTGGCTATAAGCAAGGAACTAGAAGGCAATCTAAGGATGGTTTTAGGTAGTTTGGGTTGAAAGAGATTTATAGTGGTAATGATACAAGCTTGGTATTAGGGCTACCCCCTCACTTCACACACTATAGTGATAAGGGTGTCAGGTGGTTGGCCATAATATACCATCAAATATGTTTTATACTTGATCAAAACATTAAGTCGACTTCCCCCTTGGTGATGAAATATAAGTAGGATGGCCTTGGGTAGTCAAATGTTAAAATGCTTGTTTAGATTTTGTGATTTGGTCATGTGTGCATAAAATAGAAAATAGTGAAAACTAAATTATTTATTAAAAACCACATAATTAAGCTATGTGATCTATTCTAATCATGCAAGTAACAAGAATGAAAGTATAAGCTAATTACTAGAATATAAAGGTTGATTCTAACTTTAAAACAAGGTACAATGATGATGTAGTCAAAAATACATCCATAGAATATAGAATAGGTTTGATCTTATACTATAGAAGAACGGTCTAAAAATGAATAGGGTCAGTAGAATTGACCTAGTTATCTAGATAGCACATAGAACACAAAACTAGGTCGATAGGGATTATCTAATTGACTATGCAGGGGCAATTTTAAAGACTACAAACTATAAAAGGAAAGAATTTAAAGAAAGAGACAGAGAAATGGAAAGGAACCTTGGTAGATCAAATATGTAGAAAAATAAGATTGATATTTAAGAACCTTGATATATGCTTGTAAATTCTACTAACTGGGTCGACTTGGTCGATCAAGCTTTACCAAAACCTGTTGCTAAGTGACTAAAATATATAGGGTCAACTGGGTCACCTAGTATGCTTAATAGGATTCCTAAAAGTCTATAAATTGTACTAGGTTGACTAGGTTGATCCATTAGTTTGGGATGGAAGTCTGAAAAGCTAAAAACCTATATTGGGTCATCTGAGTCGATTTAGTAGCTTGTACCTAAAAACCTGCACACAAAAATTGGAAATGGGTTGATGCAATTGACCTAGTATGGAAAATATATGATAAAAATAATGATGAAAAGGATAAAATAAGTTAACAAACCCTGTAAGGGTTAGTTCACATCATGTTTACCAGAATGTATGTAATCAAAAATTCATCATGTCTATAGAACAATCATGGATTGAAGAAGACAAAGCATACCTAAACTTTCGATTGGGAATACATTTGTTAAGTAGGAGCATGACCAATTTGGGGATGTGCTAGACCTGATTAGGGGATCACTTGTCACAATACACCATGCTAAGAAGGCTTTCAAATCTTGCAGTCCAACACAATCACGTAACAACCCTAAAAGAGTCCTAGGTTTTGATACTCACTATATTATAATAAACAAGAAAGTTAATCTAATCTAGTGCACACCAAATCTTGTGTCATAAATTATGGGTTATAAATAAAATAAATTAGACATGCATAAAATACATATATTCACATCAATGTATATAGAATCCTAATGCATGGAAGAGAAGCACAATTGCATTATCTATCTACTCTTACAAAGGAGAAATAAAGTTAGGAATACTTACCTTGAAGATGAACCCATTAAACCTCAATATCTACCTTGGATAAGGTGCTTCGTAATATATTATTGTGGTATTTAAAGATAACATAATAAATATAAATCAAATCTAGGCTACATAGCCTATCTATGCATCCTAAATACTTCTCCATAAGACAAGATCCATATCTCCAAAGAAAGTATAGAACCCTAAGCTTTATTTCTCAATTAGAATGGTTAGTTAGTAGATGTTAGTTCATACTTATTCTTTTTAAATTCTCTAATCTCAAATGGTTGGAAATGAACTCACATATATGTAGGTGGATATTGCCCTAAATCTTTCCAAATATGTCAGTTGTATGGGGTCAATCGAGTTGACCCTATATGTTTTTTGGATATAAATCACTAGGTCCCAATCTAGGTCGGCCAAAGGGCTAAAAAAACTCTCAAGTTAAAATACCCAAAAATACTATAGGGTCAACCTAATCAACCCTGTACAGTAATAAAATGTATAAAACTATGCAGGGTCAACCTAGTAGACCTAGTACAGTCAACTAGAAAAAGGAGGTCAAGGCAAGAAAAAGGAGGATAATGATATGACAACTATTTGTATGGTTGCAAAAGAGAATATTAATCTTAGGGTAAATGGTTTTACGAGACAAGTGTGTAGATGGAAAGTGGCAAAAGTGACAACAATCTTAAAAAGCACCAATGGTCTACCCACCCCTTTCCTAGTACACCCCTTGCGGCATGCACTCAGAGATATTGAGACTTGATGGGTTATTACAAGATACAAAGTGTTATTAATTGATAAAAGGTTGAAAATATTGTGTATGGATAGGTTATTTATGACTCTAGTGTACCACAAGTTGTATCCTTCCCATTTTTAGTTTAAAGCCTCGAGTTGGTCCTCTCAATGGACCAATACTATGATCCCAACAAAAGAGAGGTCTATAATGAGAAAGCGGAAAAGATTATGAATATAGACCTTGACTTTATCAAATCAATATTTTCCATCCCTTAATTTGAGAATTACATGGATATAACTCCATATACATCCACATAATTCTATAAGGATAAATGAGAAGGGTCTTAGAAAATAATCAACAAACAGTGGCTCAAGTTCCCCAAGCATTCCTCTGCCAAGTTACCGAAGACCATGTATAAACCTCATTCCATTGATGAGGTAGGGGGAATTATCATACTATTTCAATGGGCTACTAGAAATCCTAATCCTAAATGTTATCAAGAGTGGATGTACCAATATATTTGGATCATTTGATAAAACAAACAATACATCCATTGGCCTCAGTTAATAACTGATTCCCTCCACAAGCAATTGATGGAGGTGAAAACCATGGGAAAATTCTATATCACCTCCTATATTGTATACATTTGGCCAAAGGAAGGTTGTTCCTAGGCCTCAAAATAGTCCTTGAAGATATAAATATAGTATACAACTACTACCCTAACCTCACATTGTAGGCTAGTAGACAGCATTTTAGGAGAGTCAATGATGCTTTCATCTATAGCATCATTCTCATGTTTGATAAGGATCTTAGGATAATAAGGTTCTCAAAGGCAATAGTAGATGAGATCAGCAAATGGGGTTCCTATTTCATAAAATTCCCCACATTTTATTATATAAGGGTATCTGGATTTAGTGGTTGTCCCTACACACTTCCCCGATATATAAGCGATAAATAGACACTAATGGATTTGGTCATGTAGCTCATAAAGATACACAAAATTAATTCTAATAGACATAAGGTAGGGATACATTTCTAAATTTCCATTGGTTGATATACATGTCAATCTTACCTTCAAGTGTGTCATAACTGAAATGAGCTAGATGACACTAAAATTTTTAGAGTTTAGATAATTGTTTGATGTGTATGTCAAGATTACTAGTACATTGGCACTTGTGACATATGCTCATGTACCATACTATGAAGATTATTGGGAGGATTCTGCCAATGAGGAAGTTGTCAAATGAGGGATTATTATAGGGTGTCCCTTCAACAAATTAAGGATTATGATCTAACACAAGTTCCAAATGACCTGGTAGATGATGATGCTAGAGTGGACCTGATATATTATACACAGGTCATCACACAACCCCTTCCCCTATAGAGGTGGAAAAATCTAGATTCTTTCTCTCTATTTGACATAATGGCCCATGTAATTAATAGAACTATCAATTAGCTAAGGATTAAGGGAGTACAAGTCATCAAGGAAATAACTGGGGTCAAAGAAAAGATTTTAAAGCTTAAGACTAAGGGGATCACTCCATCTAAAGAGGGTCTAGGAAAATCATCAGGAGGAGCCTAAAAATAAGAAGAAAAAGAAAAAAAATATTAAGTCCAAGAAAGGGGAATCTAGTAGAGAGGGAAAAGCTACAGAACAACCAATAAATCTTTCACCTAAAGATATAGTAGCAGCAGAATATTCTATAGATTTTATCCCCATAACTATCATGACAACTCCCATCTTTGTTGTTCTTCATTCCCCTACCTAAATTGCTCTGGAAATGTCAACACCTCCACCTCCTGCTTCTATTCCTCTAATATCTCAGGTCTAAGTACCTCCAATTTTACCTTCCCCTTTCATCCCATTCCCTCTTTCCATTCCATTTATAAACCCTTCCATTTTATCCCCATTAATTTCTAATACCACCCAATAGTACAAGGCCACAGACTCAATCATCCTAACTTCAGTCCAACAAGATACCCCAATTCCTAAGGTAAGTACTATTTTGCTTTCATCTCCATTCACTTTCCTCACATCAACAACCTTGAGTGGTCCCACACACCTAATTGATTCATTTAAAGCCTTGGCTTCCACTCTTCCCCATGTTCCCAAGTTCACAATCCCCATGTTATTCTATCTTCCACTCCCCCAAGAGACATAGTTATTTTTATTACCCCCACCTCTTCCACTTCGACTATTTCCACAACACCTTTAGTAGAGAGTGGAACAACATAGGTGCTTGATGCAAATGTTTATTTGCAATCAAATAATGAGAGTAAAATTTCACATGCACCTCCTAAGAAACTAATATCATCATCTAAATAGGAGTCTACTATGGTCACTATGTCTTTTAGTGTAGCTACATTAGTTGTTGATTCTTTGGTGACAGTGTTAAAATAGCAAGAGGCTACTCCTAGTTGGCTAGCCTAGTTAGTAGAGAAGAAAATAAAGTAGATGATAGACCCTAGCACATTGGACTTTGGTCTCTCAGAGGTCAAGTAAAAGTCCAAACCAACTCCCAAGACCCTTATTAGGATATTCAATGATGATAAGGGGAGAGATATGTTGAAACTGTAGTCCCCCCACCAGACAAATCAAAAGAGAATTCGGTGGTGGGAGATTATCAGATTTTTAAGATCCACCTTAGACAACCAACAAGAGAGTGGCTCAAACATGGTGTGAAATCTAATATCAATTCTCTCTTTAAAATGATTGATCATGACAAGGCCACCAAGGATGAACTGAATAAATAGGTGGAGGAACTTACAGATGCATTAAAATAATTTACATAACCCAGTGAATCATCACAACAACTGTAAGCAGTGCAATCAATTAGTCAATTTCTAGATCAAGCTTTCATTGATTTAATCTACGATATGGATCATATGGGAAGGGATACTAAATAGTGGTTGGAGGAATTAATTACTAAAGGTAATAAATTCATTACAACAATGATGGACCACTATGAGATAATCAGGAAGAGAAGGAATATATTGATAGAACAAGTTAGTCAATACGAAGGAGAGGTTCAAACCCTGAATATATACTATCCAAAAATGATAGTTGTAGGTTCAATCGACATAGATACCCTTGTTCTTGAGAAAATACTGAATAATGAAACTGAGCATGAGGAATTATATAAGGTATATCAATTACAAATAAGAGTCCTAATAGAGTCTGCTCACCAAGCCAAGGTGGCTCATGAAAAAGCTATTGACATGATATATGACATCAAAGGAATGATGAGTATGATTTCATGTCAACCAAAAAATGATTCTAAGAATATCCTATAGTTTGAAGAGGTCTAGAATAAGTTTAAAGAGATTGTTGAGAAGGAATATACAAAAGACATAGTCTTCAACCTAAGTTGCATCCATAGATTTCTTAGGTATGAAAGAGAAATTATGAAAATGACAATGAAAATACAGGGAATAAAAACTTTTAGGAAATAATTATTTGATATACAAGTAGATTGTGCAACTTCTCACATCTACTCATGTGGATCAAATCCAAAACAAGCACAAGAAATTGTTTAAGCCTTTGATGCATATGCTGAAAAAATACAAACCAAGAATGATAAAAAGTATGAAGAGATTTTGGATATTGACTAATTTTCCTCTATTTAATACTTTAAATGTTGTAATGTCATTTGTAATTTCATTTTAAAAATATTATAAGTTGTAATTGTAAAGTATAGACATCTTTTTATAAATCTTTTTGAGAAAGAGAAAATGTACTTTTACACTTTATATTTTGATAATGTGAAAGTGCAAAAGCACGAAGTGCAAATTACACTTTCTATTTTGACAAGAGTGAATTTTTAAAAGTGCAAAAGCATGAAATGAAAATTACAAGGTTCATTCTAGGAAAGTCATAATACTTAAAAGTTGTAAAAGTCTCACTTTTGTTTTTCAAGTTAGGGTTTTGCATGAGAAGAGACTTATCTTTTATTTTTGAAAGTCAAGTTATATTTGGGTGCTACCCATTTACATGAAGAGTTATTTTCAGCTAATGAAGATGAAGAAGCATTGCATGGAGAATCTTTCAGTCTAGCCATGCCATACCATGCCATGTTATATCAAGGATCATTTCGAGCTCTTACATGACACTTTTCAACCATTCCACAAGTCTAAGATGCCAAAAATAGAAGAACTCACATTTTTTACATGAGGGTTTCAAATATGCATGATTTCTTTATTAGGCATTCAAGTTTTGACATTTACTTCTCATCTAGGAGATATTTTGTATAAAGATGGGTAGACCCCGTGGCCTAGTGGATCATTTTTTGTTATTATAGAATAAAAATTTTGCATTTTGGATTGTATTTTATAGAATTTGTAACCTTTGGAACATAAATAAATTGAAGATTTGCCTTTCTCATCTAAGAAATATCTATGTATGTTATTTATTTGAGTATTTATGGAAGTTTTGTTCTTATTCTGGTCACAATAAACTCATCTGTGGTACTTTACCCTTCTAAAAATATTGTTTGATTAAAATAATGAACTCCTTTCCCTTTTGTGAGAATGACTAAATATTGCCTTTGGTTTCTCATTTGTATGAGTTTGAGTTGAACCCATTTCAATATAATTCTCAATTCCATTATGTTTATCAAGTAATCATTAAATACCCATTAATATATCTGATGCAATCATCATTTTAATTTTCATAAAGTTTTATTCTTTCCCTTTTCCCATCAAAAATTTTAGTTTGGGAGAGAACGATACTAAAAGGGTAGAATTTACATAAAACTAGTATATGACTAGTTGCATCAGATATAGTGAAAGGAAGTTGGCCTTATCTAGAGGTTACCCTCAATTTTTCCAAAGTCCCATGACTTAGAGGTTTTGCCATTGTATCATTAGGTATTACACAGTGAGCTATCCCACATCATAATCCATGCAAAACTTACGTGATAACAGTTTTTGGCATTCCTAGTAGAACCCAAAAAATATAAAGAAATTGGTGCTTTTTTTTTCAAACATTGCATCAACTTTTAATGCATTCCAAAGTCACTTGGTGACTCCACTAGTTTATGATTTTAATATTTCAAAGGTTACGTGTGCTAAGCCAATAAAAGAGATCAATTATAAAAGGTAAGAAATCTAATTTTCTAGAATTGTCCTTTCCACTTAAAAAGAGATCAAAATTAGTTGTACTTCATTATAGAGTATATCCAATAATTTTATTCACTTCTCCTGCAATTAATCTTACTCCTATCAATTGTATTACTCCTACAATGGCTAAAATTTTTGAAACCTTCAATGGGGCTATTCCTCTCCAGTTAGCCCAATATGATCAGATACCAACCTCAGCCTTAAAAATCCTACCATAATTCACTAGTGAAACTTCCACTACTCCTATGGAGCACATACAAGATATTGTCAATCTATTCACGATCCACGATGTGGTACAAGATAATGTTATGATTAAGATCTTAGTCTCCTCCCTCAAGGGTAAATTTTTGCAGTAGTATAGAGGTATTTTCCCCAACTCTATTTAGATTTGGGATGATTTAGATTCTGTACTATGTGTTCAATTCAAAAATAAGATTGACCACCTTTCATTGGTTGAATAGTTAACCACCATTCAAGGAGCTCCTCATGAGCTCATGATTAATTTCAATTTCCACTTCTAGAAGACATGGAATAGAATTCTAGTATGATTCAATCCAACTGCATATAATGCCTTCCATATTACTTGAGGACCCAAAATAGTGATATAGTTTTTATGATCTAGTTTATGGGTGATGCAGGAGCATCTGCATTCAAATTCGATTTATTATATTTTCCCTCCCATATGCTTTTACTGAGGGGTAATTGTAAAGAAATAAATAAAAGTAAAGAGGTAAATGTGGGCTGTTGAGAAAATCAAGGAATGGTTGAAATGATTTTTTCAACCTTAGCATATTGTTGTAATTAAAAACTGTATTTTCTTTTCAGCCCAAGTTGGCGTAGAAGTTAGAGGGGAGGTTGTTAAAAGCAAAATATAGCAAAAACAAGAAATATTAAATATAGAGGAGAGGAGGACGCAGAAAGGGAGAAGAGAGAGGAAAAAAAGCTCTCTCATTCAAGACATCAAAGAAGAAGGTGGAAATGAAGAAAAGGAAGAGAGGAAACAGAAGGATGTAAAGAAAAGAACAGAGGTGCAGAAAGAAGACAGGCAGTACAGAAGACACAAAACATGTAATCTCTGGTATATGTCATTATAGGTGTGTATTTATTTTTGAATGTGAGTTCTTTTTGAGATTGTTTCCCTGAAATTGAAAGAGGCGTTGTTATAAGTTGCTGGGCATATGATTTCTGGCCATGTATTGAAATTAATACAAATATGGGGCGCTTAATGTTATATTTTAAATTCTGTACATATTAAATACAGCTTGGGCGCTCAATGAGTAAAAAGAACAAATACCTGTTTTCATCATTCGCCACATATCTTGTTGGCTGGCATGTTTTATATTAAACAAATTGATTGTAATTCTGAGGGACTGTAATTTTGGGTGCGTCTGTGTTAGTTGGGCCGCCCAATGAAGTAATTATAGCCTGATCATCTCAATATCACACTGGGCGTTCATTTTAAGTGTATGAAACAAAACAATGGGTCGATGCTGCTGTGTCCTAAAATAAATATGAGTAGATGAACCCCTGTTCGCCATTTTAAATAAGTCTGTCTATCTATTTTGAAAGATTTGGGTATTCCCAATAAGTGCGTTGGAAGTCTATTTTGACTTTTTTTTGAAAAGCATTGTAATTAGATTGGCCGAGAGGTGAAATTCGGCTAGAGGATCGAGTCAGAGAATGGAGATGTCCATTTATACAAACCGTTTGGGCTGAAGGCATACGTTGGATATAACTTGTACGAAGAAAGACAATTCGGCCTCATTGCTTTGTGAGTACTGTGGAAATAAAAGTAATTGATTTGTACAACGTAGCGACTGCAGCATAGAAGAAATAGTGGAGTTGGGACTTGTTGAGGCACCATTGTCATTGAGGAGAAATTTGAGGAATTCGAGGGACACGGACATTGCCTGTGTTCTTAATAAATGGCTTAATCCTTCAGCTGAACAGTCAACGTACTATCCAACATTATCATGGGGTTCATTTGCCACTTGTGGCCAGAGAGAGACAATGGAAGATACACACTTTTTGTCTCCTCATTTGGGAAATGAGGAAAATGTCTCTGCATTTGGGGTCTTTGATGGTCATCGAGGTGCTGCAGCTGCACAGTTTGCAGCACGAGCTATATCTGGATTTTTGCAATCATCTGGTCCATTCCACAGCCCATCAGAGGCATTGGTACATTCATTTCTTAGAACCGACATCTTGTTTCGAAATGAACTGGAGCTGAAATGTTGTTCACCAAAAGGTTCACAGAAGGATTGGCATCCTGGTTGCACTACTACAGTAGCTTTGATTATAGACAACAGACTTTCTCTTAGCAAGGACCTTTGTATATGTAATGTTCCTTTTGTTTTTAACCACAGCAGTTGTTCACTGGTCTCAAAACCCTAATAATAAGATCCGTTTAGTTATTATTTCATAAAACGAATAGTTGAACGTCTGCCCTGTTTTCAGTCTAAGGTCAGAATTGCACTATTAGGTGAAGTTCATCAATTTTTGTATCAGAGCTTGAAGCTCTTGGGGATTTAGGAATTGATCACAAGTTGTTGCAGAATTTGGAATGGTTGCATTTGTGAATGATGTTACAGTTGTGAAGGATTTGGCAAAGAGATCAACAGGGGACAAGCACTGGAAGACTCTGCTGGAGAAAAGGTATGAGCAACTTTACTTTTGATATGAGTTTATTTTGTTAAGAAGCAAATAGGTGAAAAGAAAGGCAGCCAAGCCATTGA
Source organism: Torreya grandis (assembly GCA_037957365.1). Classification (NCBI taxonomy): domain Eukaryota; kingdom Viridiplantae; phylum Streptophyta; class Pinopsida; order Cupressales; family Taxaceae; genus Torreya; species Torreya grandis. Next base: position 2,330,568 of record JARHVA010002574.1, on the reverse strand, counting down.
GGCTTAAGAAGAGAAGAAGCCAAGGAAGGCTTAGAGAAGAAGATCCAAGAGGAAGCTTGGATAGCTTGCCAAAAGACTAAGGTGAAACAGACTTAGGTGAGGTAAAGATGAAGTTTTGAGAAGAGTGATAGAGGGACTGCCTAGAAGAAGAAGATCCAAAGCAAGGTAAGCTTGGATTGTGATTGTGTTTTGTTGAAGTATTGCATAAAGAGTTGCTGCAGGATTGAGAAGAAGATCAAAAGACTAGGATGCAAAAGGCCTAGGTGAGATCACGTGGATTGTCAAAAGACCAGTCAAGGAGAAAAGGCTTGGGTGAGACAAGGGATCAAGAGACCAAGGTGGAAAAGACTTGGGTGAAGATCTCAGAGATGGAAGCATTGTTGAAGGCACTACAGAGCAGCAAGACATATGAGGGCAGCAAGAGGAAAGCAAGCATCAAAGGTATGACTAATGTTGATTTTGATAAAGAAATTGCTAATTTGAAGAGAGAGTTAGCTAAGATTAAAGATGAATATGAGTCTTGGATGCAGATGGATAAGCAAGCATGGGTATGGCCAATAAAGAAAAGGTTGAAGTGGCCACTAGATCTCCTAAGGAAGAGGAGAAGAAGGCAAAAGAAGATTGCCATGAAGAGGGAAGCCCAAAGAGGCAAGAAAATAAGAAGGTTGCCAAGTGGGCAGCAAGAAGAAGAAGTTGAGAAGAAGGTTCTCATTGAGGAGAACAAGAGAGGAGAAGAGAGAAAAGATGAAGTTCCAGGAAGAACACTTGAGAAGATGAGAGTGTCCATTAAGAGGATACTCATGGAGACATTATGGTCTCTTGTTTTTGTATTTAATGCTGTTTTTGAGAGGGTAAATGCAGGTATGAGCAGCCTATTGAAGGTCAAGAGAAGGGCCTTGGAGAGTAAAGAAATTGGTGTAGGAAAAGACACCAAATGCATGAGTGAATATGCAAGAAAGAGAAGAGAGTTTGCTGCTGTTGATAAGGTTCATTGGTTAATGCATGAGAGAGGAGAAGTAGAAGATGAAGCTGAATTCCATGATGCCATTGAAGGCCAGGAAGAAGAAAGAGGACAGCCAAGCACAAAGGAAGAAAAAGATTGCCCCGTGGAACAAGCTAACAAAGAGGTAAATGAAGTGTTAAGTGCTGATTTTGATTGTTGTTATGAGCATGAAGATATTAATACACAGGTTAAAAGAGGCAAGAAGAAGATGAAGTCCTCACACAAAGCAGTCAATCATGGCTACATAATGCCTAAGTGGATGGTGAAGCACACAAACAAGCAACAAGTAAGCAAGCAGGCAAGTTTACCTTATAAGATTGATTTTTCTCATATGAATGTGCAAGAAAATAAAAAGACAAACAAAGTTGGTTTTTCAGTAGTGTCACAAGAACATGGTTATAGGATGCCTAAATGGCTTGAGAAGAGAAATGATAAGAAGGAGAGTCTAATGTGGGTGCCTAAGAAGGCAAAGAATGAAGCAGATGTGAGTATTGAGACAGCAAGATCAAGAACTCAATGGAGGAAGGTAAAAGATGACACAAGCACATGGAAAGGTAAGACAATTGTTTGCAATGAAAGGGATAATGATTTGTTTGAATCATTTAATGATATTTTTATGAAAACTGAAGAATGGAAAGTGGCTATGAAAGCTAATGTGCAGCAAGGAAAGACTTTCAAATGGATGGATGATAAGGAAAGGAAAGAATGTGCAGCAGAACAAACAAGATGGCTTCAGGCAGCAATTGAAGAAAACAAGGAGACAGAAGGTATGAATACTGCAATTGTTTTTGACGAATATACTGATGTGAATGAAGAAGCTGATTTGTATGAAGAAACTATAAAATGGATGAATATAATTATAGAGGATGAAAGACAATCTGGTCCTAAGTTTGATATAGGACATGAAGATTTGGATGAGTTTGTGTTGTGTGAAGAGTTGAGAATGATAGAGGAGCTGTTTGGTAATTCAAGAGAGTTGTGTGAAGGTACAAGCTATGGTGAAGGCAGCATTGGGAAGAGTGGAACAAGACAAGAGCAAAAGAATGAGACCAAGGCAGTTGTGGTCAAGAAACAAGAACATAAATGTGAAGGCAGCCAAGAGGCTTCATGGCCTCAATGTTTTTTTACTAAGGTTGCTTTTGATGTTTTGAATGCAGGTATGGAAGATGAAAACTTTGGAGACACATATGAAAGTGAAACGTGGAAGTGGGAGATTGCAGCTGAGAAGGAGATGAGGAGAAGAACATACCAAAAGAGGAAGAAAAACAAGATGAGAGACAGAGACTATCAAAGACAAATTCAAGCATTGGCATTGACAAGAAGACCGTGGGATCCAGGCATACAGTAAAGACTAAAGCATGGAGGCAACAGTTCATTTGAACTAAGGTTTAAATCTTTTCTAGAGGGAGAGTATGATGCAGGAGCATCTGCATTCAAATTCGATTTATTATATTTTCCCTCCCATATGCTTTTACTGAGGGGTAATTGTAAAGAAATAAATAAAAGTAAAGAGGTAAATGTGGGCTGTTGAGAAAATCAAGGAATGGTTGAAATGATTTTTTCAACCTTAGCATATTGTTGTAATTAAAAACTGTATTTTCTTTTCAGCCCAAGTTGGCGTAGAAGTTAGAGGGGAGGTTGTTAAAAGCAAAATATAGCAAAAACAAGAAATATTAAATATAGAGGAGAGGAGGACGCAGAAAGGGAGAAGAGAGAGGAAAAAAAGCTCTCTCATTCAAGACATCAAAGAAGAAGGTGGAAATGAAGAAAAGGAAGAGAGGAAACAGAAGGATGTAAAGAAAAGAACAGAGGTGCAGAAAGAAGACAGGCAGTACAGAAGACACAAAACATGTAATCTCTGGTATATGTCATTATAGGTGTGTATTTATTTTTGAATGTGAGTTCTTTTTGAGATTGTTTCCCTGAAATTGAAAGAGGCGTTGTTATAAGTTGCTGGGCATATGATTTCTGGCCATGTATTGAAATTAATACAAATATGGGGCGCTTAATGTTATATTTTAAATTCTGTACATATTAAATACAGCTTGGGCGCTCAATGAGTAAAAAGAACAAATACCTGTTTTCATCATTCGCCACATATCTTGTTGGCTGGCATGTTTTATATTAAACAAATTGATTGTAATTCTGAGGGACTGTAATTTTGGGTGCGTCTGTGTTAGTTGGGCCGCCCAATGAAGTAATTATAGCCTGATCATCTCAATATCACACTGGGCGTTCATTTTAAGTGTATGAAACAAAACAATGGGTCGATGCTGCTGTGTCTTAAAATAAATATGAGTAGATGAACCCCTGTTCGCCATTTTAAATAAGTCTGTCTATCTATTTTGAAAGATTTGGGTATTCCCAATAAGTGCGTTGGAAGTCTATTTTGACTTTTTTTTGAAAAGCATTGTAATTAGATTGGCCGAGAGGTGAAATTCGGCTAGAGGGTCGAGTCAGAGAATGGAGATGTCCATTTATACAAACCGTTTGGGCTGAAGGCATACGTTGGATATAACTTGTACGAAGAAAGACAATTCGGCCTCATTGCTTTGTGAGTACTGTGGAAATAAAAGTAATTGATTTGTACAACGTAGCGACTGCAGCATAGAAGAAATAGTGGAGTTGGGACTTGTTGAGGCACCATTGTCATTGAGGAGAAATTTGAGGAATTCGAGGGACACGGACATTGCCTGTGTTCTTAATAAATGGCTTAATCCTTCAGCTGAACAGTCAACGTACTATCCAACATTATCATGGGGTTCATTTGCCACTTGTGGCCGGAGAGAGACAATGGAAGATACACACTTTTTGTCTCCTCATTTGGGAAATGAGGAAAATGTCTCTGCATTTGGGGTCTTTGATGGTCATCGAGGTGCTGCAGCTGCACAGTTTGCAGCACGAGCTATATCTGGATTTTTGCAATCATCTGGTCCATTCCACAGCCCATCAGAGGCATTGGTACATTCATTTCTTAGAACTGACATCTTGTTTCGAAATGAACTGGAGCTGAAATGTTGTTCACCAAAAGGTTCACAGAAGGATTGGCATCCTGGTTGCACTGCTACAGTAGCTTTGATTATAGACAACAGACTTTCTCTTAGCAAGGACCTTTGTATATGTAATGTTCCTTTTGTTTTTAACCACAGCAGTTGTTCACTGGTCTCGAAACCCTAATAATAAGATCCGTTTAGTTATTATTTCATAAAACGAATAGTTGAACGTCTGCCCTGTTTTCAGTCTAAGGTCAGAATTGCACTATTAGGTGAAGTTCATCAATGGGTGGCAACACACTTCCCATGGCTTATGAAATTACGATAAGGGTAGAGAATTATTTGATTCAAGATAGGAAAATTGCCCCAATACCACCAATTCCTCTATTTATATAAATAGCCCCTATACCACCTATAATTAATTCAATTCCCACTACAAGTAAGACATCAACTTTGACCCCTGATCCTACAGATGAACTACATGAGGTCAAATCACTACTCAAGAGTTTTGACAATGCATTAGCAGCTATTAAGAGGTAGTAATTTTAGATTTATAAACCTTATCAGTAGGATAACTCAATATATCATCCTAATAAGTAACTATATCAGTGAGATAGGCAAAAATACCAAGGCAATCAATAGCTATAAGGTCAAAATACACAACCAAATCCCCTAAATGTTCATGTTTTGCTAGTACTAAGTACTTCCAATGCCATTATACCTATTTAAAATAATTTGTTTTAAGAATATGAGTGGTGTTATCCCTGTTCATAGCCATACAATAAAAATACTTTCCCTAATGTCATCATTAGTCAAGTCTTGATGGTGCAAGGCATGACAAGTACAATTGAACAATAAGAAGAGTCAAATTCCTAATAGGGAGACACAAAAAGACCTGCTTGAGGAGAAGCTACTCTTATAAATTGGAAAAAATAAGACTTTTGTGGAATAAATAAAGAGGAGATATTTTTCAATAGTGGAGGCCAAATGGTAAAAAATACATGATCAAAGAAAAGAGAAATTGAGAGAAACCATCCCCCCAAGACTGAACAAGATTCAACTTCCAAGGTTGTAAAAAAACCTATAAAGAACAACACAGTGCAAAGGCCACCATTTATACCTACCATCTAGCCCAAATTGAGACTACATACACCAAATGTAATGAAAAAAGACATCACTCTAGCAAAGATGCAGCCAAAGTTTGGTAATATCCCTTTTAATTTTTTTGAGAAAATGAAAAAGACTAATTTAAATGTTACTATGTGGGATGCACTATCTATACCAGCACAATGAGATTTATTACAAGAGGCCTTAAATAATTTTCAAATAGTAGATAAGGCTCTAGCCAAGGGACCTAATATTATAATTAATTTGTGTCAGCCAAAAATTGAAGCTAATATGGGAAAAAGTGGTAATTCCCCCGTTTTATCTCTCATTAATATTTAGAAAACATCTAGTTCATAACTACATGGTAAATTCAGGGGCCAACAGTTCTATAATGCCCAAAAAGATAGTTGATGCTCTTGTCATAAAATATAAACTGATGAATAAGGGAGTGGTTTAGTTGGATCAGACTATTATTCAAGTATTAGGAATAATAAAGGATTTGAATCTCACAATCCATGCTTGTCCTATTTTTTCAGTCACTCAAGATATCTCAATAATCAACCTTCCCTCTTATTTCTCCATTTGCTTATCACAAGATTTTACTACAAATATGGGAGGATATTTGTCTATAAATTAGTCTTACATGTTACTTATAACTATGTATGAGACAATATTAATAATAAGATTTGAACCAATAACTAAGGATCATATTGAACCATACACCCCTCCTCCCATGAACATGAACTACATATTACAAGATCAAGAAGAATAAACTGAACATGATGATGCAACCACTATAGAAGATATCCCAAATGTTATTTTGGATGAATGGGGATTAACCTTATATTTTTATCCTTATGATCATGTAAAATAAACTAGGCTGGATATGTATTGCATTCATGAGAATCATGCAATCATTCCCAATGTCTTAAAACCAGCTGAGGATCCCCAAGGTATATGGCAATTATTTTTTGATGGTTCAAGAAGCATAAATGGATATAGTTTAGGTTTTATCCTATTTTCTCCTTAAAATAAGAGATACTTTTATTCTTTTAGACTTTAGTTTAGCTACACTAATAATGTATCTAAATATGAGGCTCTAATTCGAGAACTATGACTAGTCAGAGAAATAGGTATAAAATCTCTACAAATATTTAGTGATAGAGAATTAATTATTCACAAAGTAAGTTCTAGAAGTGTGACTAATAATAATTTATTGATGGATTATAAGCACAGGTTGTGGGACATGTTCAAAGATTTCATGACTCTAAATATTCAGGCAAATACTGAGATCAAAAAATAAAGATGTTAATCATATGGCCTTAGTAGGATCCAAATATAACTTACCTAAGAAAATAAGCAAATAAAATAGCCAGCATGTAAAATTGGTGGTAATACCATGGGTTCTTGATAATGTTACTAATTTTCAAGTTTTTGATAATGACCAACAGATTATAAATGTATTGAGAGAAGAAGTTGAATTCTCAGATAAGAACCAGCCTAAGCTCTAAGATCAATATGAGGATCAGATCATCCAACTAAAGATTAACAAGATACCTATGGGTCTTATTACATTGGAGAACATATTTAACTCATATGTCTATCTAAAAGGTGAGAGAAAGAATAGTTTTGGCAAGAAAGAAAACTATGAGTTGGTGGTCATCTCAGAAAGAAAAACCTTGAAGCTGGGAAAGGTATGTAACAACTTTGAGAAACAAAATTTTATTGAATTGTGTCAAGAATTTGATGATAACTTTTATAGTAGCTATCATGATCTAAGTGGATTTGATTCTAGTCTAGCCCAACATAGAATAGAGTTGGATCTAAATGTTAAGCCTGTCAGACAAAAGTAGGGGCCCATTAATCCAAAGATCAAACCCCTCATGAAAAGTGAGCTTTCTTAATTGATAGAAGCTAATATAGTTTTTCCCATCAAACACTCATCTTTGGTTTCTAATTTGGTTCATGTTATAAATTAAAATGGTGAAATCATGTTGTGTATAGATTTTAGAGACTTAAATAAAGCGTCCCTAAAGGATCACTAGCCTCTTCCACCAATGGAGAAAATTTTATAAATGTTAGTAAGATATAAAAGGTTTTCCATTCTAGATGCTTATTTTAGCTATAACCAAATTTTGGTATAGAAATTAAACTAATATAAAACTACCTTCACTAAAAAATGGGGCATGTATGCATATAAAAAGATGCAATTTGGTTTGACCAATGCTGAAGCAACTTTCCAACAAGCCATGGATATGGAATTCAAAGGGATGATTAAAAAATTATCCTCGTATATTTAGATGATATCACATCTACTCAAAACATGTTAAAGCACATTTTTACCACCTCAAAAAAAAAATTGAAAGATGCAGAGAGTATGAGGTTTCCTTAAACCCAGAAAAATGCATTTTTTTAGTCCATGAAGGGAAAATATTGGGGCTCATAGTGTCAAAGGAAGGTCTTACGATAGACCCAAAAAGAGTTAGTTTTATATCTGCATTGGCACTACCTAGACATAAGAAAGGACTTCAAAGTTTTTTTGGAAAGATTAATTTTTTGATAAGATTCATCCTAAATTTTGCCTCCGTGGTAAAACCCCTCACTGCAATGCTCAAGAAGGGTACCATTTTCAGCTAGACACAAGATGGAAGAGATAGTTCTTAAGCCATAAAACAAGCTATCTCTTAGGCTCCTACCCTAACCAACCCAAATTATGATAAAGACTTCATCCTTTATGTATTTAGAGGGAAATAAATCATCTCATCCATTCTAACTCAGCACAACTAGGAATAATTAGAATAACCAATCTCTTTCTTCAGCCAATCCTTGAAAGGACATGAGAATTATAGTTTTGTGGAGAAGAAGGTATATGTTGTTATCAAATATCTTTAAAAAATTAGGCATATGATCTCTAATAACAAGTTTCATTTGATGGTAAACCATCCAAGTGTTAAAGAGTTCCTGAGCAGCTAGGAGATAAATGAAAAGTGAGCAAGATGGATTACCAAGGTCATGGAATATGACATGACATCAAAGTTTCCAAGCTCATAAGAGGAAAAGGTTTGTGTGAATAATTATCTTCTGATATTAAAATTTTTGAATTAACACCTAAAGTAATATATGCCCAAAATAGATCTTAGCCAACTAACCTCCCTATTTTCAATAGCTAGAACCAAGACATCACCAACGTCTTGTAGACTAATGAGTATCTATATGATCTTCAACAATCTAAGAAAAAGTTACTACAAACTCTAGTATATTCCTTATGTCATTTTTGATGGATTACTATTAAAAAAGGATATGAATGGAATCGTATTAAGGTGTATTGATCAAAATCAAGTTCCTAAGGTACTCCAAGAATTTCATGATAGCCCATTAGAAGGGCATTTATCTACAAAGACCACAACTATTAAAGTAATGTGCGGAGGCAATTATTGGCTTGAATTATTAAAGGATGCCCACCAATGGGTAAAAAACTATAAAAAGTGTGTTAATTTTACTGGCAAACAAAAGTTATCAACTTTTCTTCTTAGGTCCATTCAAGCATATCAACCATTTTTTCAATGGGGCCTAGACTTCATAGGCATGATCAATCTACCCTAAAGTGTAGGACTAAGTGGGTTCTCATGGAAATAAATTATTTCACCTAATAGACTAAAGTATTTTCATTGAGAGATGCTACAAAATCATCTATTCTTGATTTCTTGGAGAGCATAGTGTCAAGGTTTGGTGTGCCACACACCATTATTTTTTATAATGCCAAGGCATTCATAAGCACTCAGGTGATTGAATGGGATGCCAAGAATAATGTGTGTCTATGTATATCTTATAGTTATTACCCTCACGATAATAGCTTGGTTGAGTCAACCAATAATAACCTTATCATAATTATCAAAATAATTATGGAAGATAATGAAATATTTTGGCTTACAAAGTTAAAATCCACACTTTGGGCTAATAGAATCACCCCTAAGAAAGCCATAGGTAATTCACCTTTTATGATAGTATATGGAAGAGAGGCTCAAGTCCTACTATCAATTGAGCTACCATATTTATATCTAAATCACTAATTGGACTTGATTTATAATGATGCAATGACAGTGAGGTTGGTTGAGCTTATGGAACTTGAAGAAATCTAGAATTAATCAATGAAAGTCTTAGAAGCAAATCAGACCCAAACCAAGAAGACTTTTAACAAAAAGGAATCTAAAAGGAATTTCAACAAAGGATACTTGGTTCATAAATGGGATGCAAACAAAGCTAAACCAAGTAAGCACACTAATTTTGATACAATATGAAGAGGTCCATATATTATTACTCGGCGCAAAGGAGCCAATGCATTCTGGCTATCTAGGTTCGATGGAAAATAATTACCAATCCTATTGAATGGGATATACCTCAAGGCTTGTCATTGAGGTAGGAGCACATTCCAAAAAAAATAGATTTTATATATAATAGGGTTGGTTATGTCTTTTAATAAGTGCTTATGCACAAGTCAGCTCATTATGAGTTTTTTTTCCTTAGGTTATGTTGTTCCTATTTTGTGTCTTGTTTTTCCTTCTTTATCTATGTCTAAGCAAGTCTTAGTTTTTTATTTCCTATGTAAGGTTTGTCCATGCCCAATGTTTTAAAAGGCTAATGGATTGTAAAATGATTAGCAAGCAATCATCCCATAGAGATCACCAAAAATGTTGATATTTTTGCCCAAAAATATCATTACACCTGATATCTTAAGGAGGCCCCCTTTATTTTTTTGCAAAAAACCTTGAAACCACCAAGACCCATCTTTCCTTTTTTAAACTGTGAAATCTGAAACTCTAGATGCAATTTGCATGTAGACACTAAAAAATTACACACTTGCAGTTTTAGATGACTAAATACCTTAAGACCCCCTAAATCCCCCTAAACATTTTTAAGCCTTAACAAACCCATCTTAACCTAACCAAATCACTATTCTTCTAGTCATATAATATTATTCAAAATCACTATTTGAATGTACTATTCACCATCACTATTCACTGTGAGACCCACTATCACTATTCATGATGACATGGCATGTGAAATGGCAAATGACATGGCATGTGAAATGGCAAATGACATGGCAAGTGACATGGTAAAATGAAATGACAAGTGACATGGAATGTGACAGGGCAAGTGACATGGCATGTGACATCGTAAGTGACATGGCATGTGACATAGAAAGTGACATTTTTTGATGTGGGACACCATACCCCACTTGGGACCCTTTCCTAAAGTGCCTAATGACCTTATTTCAGCATCACAAAGTTCACCCCTTGAAATTTGGTGAGTTTCCCCCTAAGGGTTCATCATTTAACATATATTTTTTCTTCTCACATTAAATTACACTTTAAAATAGATACCTCTTTAATACTTTGGGAAAGACAAAGGGCACCCATTTTTGAATTCTTATCCCAAATTAGAGACTCTCCAACCCAAATAGGAATCCCCACCAACCTCACCTTAGAATTTTCATCCTCCACATAGAAAAAGGCATCACATTTTGTGTGCCACCCCTTTAAGTGCTTGTGTGAAATCAACAAAGGATGGGGAGAAGTCTATAAGCCTCATTCAAACCCATGTGTATAATTCCCCATTCAAAGTTGGATTTATTGGAAAATAGGAAGACTTCTCAACCCAAATAGAATCTTCCACAATCTCACCTTGTAATTTTCATCCCCCACATGGAAAATGGTTCCACATATGGTGTTCCACCCCTTTAAGTGCTTGTGTGAAAGCAAGAAAGGATGGGGAGAAGTCTTGAAGCCTCATTCAAACCCATGTGCATAACTCCCCATTCAAAGTTGGACTTATGGGAAAAGAGGAAGACTTATCAACCCAAATGGAATCTTCCACAACCTCATATTAGACCTTTCATCCCCCCACATGAAAAATGGTACCATATTTCGTTATTCCACTCTTTTGGCATGTTTCCCAACATCAAATGCTATAAATAGCCCCCTTCCTTAACCAAAGGTTAAGTTAGAAGTGAGTCTTTGGTTATTAATATTTTGTTGTAGGTTTGTGAATAAGGTTATCATCTTAGAGTTAATCATGATTTTATATGTCATCATCATCTTGGAAGGAAAATAATTCAAAGCAACAAAGTTCTGATGGAATTTTTGTAGGATTTCATCTTCATCAACCATCATCAACATCAACACTCTTCTTCAAGCTTGGAAGGTAAAATTTCTTTTTGTTTATTTTAGTTATTTGATTTCAATTCTTTTCTTCCCTTTGGAATCTTATTTCTTGAACTCTAAATCTTATACCTTAACCTCTTCTTTTCTCATCCCTTTATCTCAGTACCCCCTTTGTTAGTTTCATCTTGTTTACCTTCTTTTTCCCCTTTCCACCTTCACCCCATTTACCATATTATTCTTTTGTCATATTTGCTCTATTTACCCATCTATCTCTTTGTCTATGTTCATATTTAACCATTTACCAAACCCAACTAAGTTATCCCTTTGACCCTTTCCATTTTACCAAACCGGAAACCACCATTTTGACTAGACCAATTTTTAGCATTAGCATTATCCCAACTAATTTCTTCATTTTGGTCATCTTAGCAAAGCATTTAATTTCTTTAATTAATTTTTTGTTATTTTTTATTATTATTTTTATTTTTCTACCATTTCGAAATTATTTTATCATTTTTATTCATCAAACTTAAGTGTTTAAAGCAGGTGGATTGACAGCCTCCTAGAAAGCTTTTGCTTCTAGGATCTAGCTCATGCTAGGCAATCCACCCATCTACTTGTCTAACAAACAAGTTTATTTTAGTTTTTTATTATTTTTAGGTCATCCTCCTAAGCCAAATATTATCTCTCCACAATCATCTAGATTCAACACATTCATATTCAACAGGTTTTTCTACACACCCTTCATAGTTAGTTTCTATTTTTCACACTTAGAAAAAAGAAAAAAAAATAGATAAAAACATTTTGGCATGCCTGGTGGGACTCTTGAGTTTTATTATGATCATTAGATATTTTAGGACATGTAGTTGCATTAGTAAAATTTCATTTATATGTAATTTCATTCTAAAAATTAATCATTTGACTCTTTCAAAACATAAGTTTTAGCTTCTTTTATTTAGAAAATTAGAAAAAAAATAAAAAAGTATAAATTTTCTTTTTTTTTCTTGCATTTCTAAAAAAATAAAAAGAGTATTCATCATATGCAATGATCTTGATATTCAATATATGCAAAAATACCCTTAAGGTAGGGAAACACCATATAATACTCCTTTAAGAAGGAATAACTCCACAATGTCTCTTCGAGGGGACAGCCTCCAATATCCTCTTACAATAGAAGACTCAATCCTTACTTGATATCCTTACCATGATAATCATCTTCTATATATATACATCTATCTAACCCATGGGTGGGTAACCTCCTAATCCAATATAGGCCGACCATTACCCAACGTACTACTTCCATAATTACTCTATTATCCTAATATAGTGTGCCCATATAACTAAGGGGATGTGTGCCACATGTCGGCATCTCCATCAACCCATATACATCAATATATCATATCCGTATGTACATAGCATTCCTTCCCTCCTTGACATGTTTCGTCCCTGAAACATAGGAAGAAACCAAATAATGAGTGTGCTTCAAATCATTGCACACTTGTCTCCAATCTTGATCATCTAGCCATCCATATGTGATCTTGGCAGGTGATATCTCTCCAAGCTTGTTTCCAAATTTTATTGTGCTCCACTAATTTCGTTCATGATCATAATTATACTGCTTTGGTGTCCAAGCATAATTATTCCTCTTTTTATTCCATGTACCATATTCTGTTGCGCTACTCTGATTCCAACCATGACCATAGTAGGTTTTCTTCCATGCATAGTCATAGTGTTTTTCCCATTCATTCCACGTGCCATAGTATTTTTTCTTTGGATTCCATGCATATCCATAATGATTGGAAATTTTATTTCCTGTATAGTCAAAATGATTATTATTATGACACTTCCTCATCTGGTTCCATGATTATTTCCTCTCATGATGATGTGGGTGTCTATATACCTCAACCTTTTCCAATACTTTGACCTTATCCACGTTTGCTTCTACCTCTTCCACCTTTTCCTTCTTTGTCTCTTTAGTAGATGAAGTGATCATTTTTAGTGTGTCTTTATCTATATCATCTGAATCTTCATCATGTTCTTCATCACCTATTTCCATCTCATCCTCACGATCTACCTAGATTGTTATTGGTGCCTTTTTCACTATGATATCTTGTAAAGTGATCTTCTTTTTCTTATACCAAAACTTCATGAACTTTTTCTGAACATTAATATTCATTGTTCCCAAAGTCTCTAACCATGGATATCCAAGAACTATATCCATATCATCCATATCCAAAGCATAAAAATCTGAATGCAAAACATATTTTTCCATAATGAGCTTTAGATCTTCAAACATTAAAATACTCTTACCATCTACTTTAACCTCTTTGATATTATTTTCTTGAACATGTAGATGCTTGGCCACATTCATGTTAATGAAGTTATACTTGCTAGTAGGGTTTATGGACACAACCACCTTCTTCTTTTGAATGCATCTATGAAATTGAAAAATTGACTCGGATTTCTTTGGAGCCAAATTATTTGAACCATTCTTCTTCTTCTTCTTCTTCTTCTTCTTCTTCTTCTTCTTCTTCTTCTTCTTCTTCTTCTTCTTCTTCTTCTATTGCTTCTTTTACTTCTTCTTCTTCTTCTTCTTGTTCTTCTGATGGTTCTTGTATTTCTTCTTCTTCTTCTTCTTCTTCTTCTTCTTCTTCTTCATCTAAATCTTCTTATATTGCTTCTTCTAATTCTTTTTTTATAGCCCAACAATCTAAAAAAATATGTTCTAATTCTTGCCATGAAGAAGACCTTTCTGTACAGCTCAACTGATCAAACCAATCTAGTGCAGGCCCAGACAAAAAAGGAGTTAATTGTCTTTGCCTAAAAGTTTTTCTAAAATAAATATCCAAAAGTATCCACCATTCTCTAACATCAATATCATCTTCCCCTGAAAATATTTGCAACTCCATGATCCACAAAAAAAATTAAGGTTCATGAAACCCTAAAATGTCAAAACTGATCCATAAAATTGCAAAACATCACTCAAAATAGCTCCAAAAATTCTGAAATTTTTAATTAACTTCTCTTAAATCTGCTTACATCTCTAGTAAAAATTTCAAATAAAAATTCCCTATATTTCAGAAGATATAGCGAAATTATTATAAAATCTAAAATATAAATAACTCCCTCAAAACAAATCAAAAAATTCTGAAATTTTTACTACGCTTCTCTTATATTTTCTTACATCACCAGTTAAAATTTCAAATAAAAATTCCATATATTTTAGAATATATAGTGAAATTAGGGTTTCACTCCACACAAATTGCCCAAATGGAAGCTCTGATACCACTTGTAATGATCTTGATATTCAATATATGCAAAAATACCCTTAAGGTAGGGAAACACCATATAATACTCTTTTAGGAAGGAATAACTCCACAATGTCTCTTTGAGGGGACAACCTCCAATATCCTCTTACAATAGAAGACTCAATCCTTACTTGATATCCTTACCATGATAATCATCTTCTATATATACATCTATCTAACCCATGGGTGGGTAACCTCCTAATCCAATATAGGCCAACCATTACCCAATGTACTACTTCCATAATTACTCTATTATCCTAATATAGTGTACCCATATAACTAAGGGGATGTGTGCCACATGTCGGCATCTCCATCAACCCATATACATCAATATATCATATCCCTAGGTACATAGCATCATATGATTAGGATTGCATTTTCATGCTGAATTTATGTTCATTTTAGTTGTTCTTGTTTTCATAAAAAGAAATAAAAAAAAATCTTTTGGGTTAAAATTAACTGCTTACATTATTTGCTTGCTTGCTTAATTAGTTCACCTATATTAATTAAAGACAAAATAATTTAACCATATTTCATAAATGTTACACAACTAAATCAATTTCACAAAACAAACATAAAACTCACTTGAGACAATGCCTGACTAGGATTTCTTAACCTAGCAAATCACCTTACCCTTTCCTAGTTATCATACTTGGATTTAATCACCAAGGGGACAACCAACTCAACTCTTTGGTTGAGTATAAACTCTGGTAATTAGTATATATTGGCTAAGCACATACACTAGCTATGGGATTATGAAGTGAGGGGATCAATCCCCAAACACTAAGCCATGTACTCGATCCAATACAGATTTCTTCTTGAGTGCCTAAACATAACCCAAAACCAAACATAGACTACTTTGTTTAGGACCTATTCAAGACAATTTCCCCTTCACACTTTCTAAGGCATAAGCCAAAAGAGAGATAATTAAAACTCTAGGATTTAATGTATCGTAGTGTATGCTTTGACTACCTTGAATTTTTTGTTTTACTTCTTATTTGAGGTGTGATCTTTGTTTCTCTCCATTCTTCACATAGTCTTTACTAGACTACAAATTAAAGAATCAAACCAACCAAGAACCTATTTTCCAATACCTCATCTCCACTACCTTGTTCAATGGAGAGATTTGATATTTTCTCTCCTAGAGATCCTAACTTTTCTAGGATCTTGGATAACAATCCTTTCACCTTAAAGTGGTACCTTGCATTTCAAGCCACTTATGCTCCCTTCCTTACAAAAAATCAACCCAACCTTGTCTACAACCAACCCAACATTGTCTATAACCAACCCAACCTTGTCTATAGTCAACCTAACCTTACCTATAACTCATCAAACTCCAACTTCAACCAACCCACAAACTATCAACCTTCACCCGAACTACCACCTATGTTTGTTGAAATGATAAAAAACCAGATAGCTAGATTAGAATCAAAACTTAGGCCATCTATTTCTAGTATCCATGATCAATCAAACCTCATTTACAACCAACCAATAGCCTATTATCATCCATTTAATTATTATCATGCCTAATGAACAACCTATCAACATCTATCATCTCAATCACCCCAACCTTGTCAAAGCTTAAGCCATTTATGCCATCATGTCAACCTCAACCCAGCTTGTTAGCCTAAACAATTTCATCACCCTTAACTGATCAACCAACCTATCAACCCAACCAACTTGTTAGCCTATCAAACCAACTAGCCTCTTCAAGCCAACAAAATAACTTACAAATAGTTTCACACCCTAATGTGATAACTGAGACATTAGTACACCCTCTTATGGCCCTTAATAAACCTACAATTGAAGAAACTATAATAACACCAACCTTAACCAATCCACTTGTTGACCAAGTAGAACCTTTATAAATTTCCTTACAAAGCACAAGTAATGAAGCCAAACAATATTTTCCACTTTCCCTTTTAGTGAATCAAAGCCAACTAGAATCATCTGACACTTATGAGGTGCACATGATCAATGTTCTTATTGATAAACTTATTACTACTACTTCTTTCACCCCACTCATTGAAGTTAGGGAACCACTTCCCATTCCTTTGGAGGACTAAACAAAGGAAGCAACCACTTCTTTCCTTTCACTTGACACCATTACGCCTTCCTCCCCCACCACAAACTCACCTACTCTTCCTTTGGACATCATTCCTTTAGAAGAGGTCACCTTATCCACTCTATCTATGGAAGAAACATCTTCTCTAAATTTTGAACCTTCCACCAAAACATAGATGAGGAAACAATTCCCTCTTCTCCACCCAAGGGTTTAAGATTTGAAATAAATGATCAAGGAACCAGACCTATCTACAAGCCCTTTTCTAGGCCATTACAGAGCCTAGAGTTCACTTCTCAATCAAATCTCGATAGAGCCACTTTGTGGCATCATCTTGGCCTCCCTTACCAAAATAAACAAGAACCCTTAGCTTCAGTTAAATCCACCCTCAAACCTATCACTACATCAACCCCATCCTTAGATACTCCATCCTCTTAAACCATAAGGGAACCATCCAACCCACTTCCATCTAAAATTGTTAAATACCCTTACACCTCTTTGACCAAACCCATCAAGAATTTAGAAATACTTCCTATTCCTAGCATAACTCACCAATATTTGAAATTGGACCTAACTCCATCAATTCCATCAAAGAAAACTTTGACTAAACCTATTAAAAGTGTAAAATCTACCAAACTATCTCAAAATAGATCCATGGGCCCCCTTTCTCTTAAATATTCTACTTCTAAACCAACCAAGTAACCCCAACCTAACCAATCTACTAAAACCACTCCACAACTAACAACTTCCAGGGTAAAGCCTACTCCTAAGAAGGCTCCCACTCCAAAGCCCAAAAATCCATCACCCCCAATGCCTTTACTTGAATCCTATTCAACCACTTTACAAAGGTTATTGAAAACCGCCTCCTTAACCTTAACACATCTCAAACATTTCCAACCTGTCAAAAGTTTTGACCCTTCACATCCTCAACCAAAATGGTTTAATGCCAACTTAGTTTGTGTATACCATAGGATACCTAGACATGACACAGAGCATTGCAAATCTCTCCAAGCACTCACCGACAACATATATGAGGATAATCTATTATCAGATGAACCTCCCTTAACCAATCCATCCCAACCTAATTAAAAAATGACAACTACCCCACCACTCATAAATTTTGTAGTAAAAACTAATTTTAGGAAGGCTCCCAAAAATCTAAAAACCTATCACCTTCAACACCTTTGCATGAATCCTATTTTACCATTTTACGAAGGTTGTTGCAAACCTCTTCCTTAACCTTACCAACTATTAAATCTTTTGACCCTATCAAAACTTTTGACCCTTCATGCCCAAAACAGGCATGGTCTTATGACCACCCTGTGTGCTCTTACCATAGGATAATTGGCCATGATACAAAACATTGTAAGGCTCTTAAAACCATTATCCACTAGTTGTATGATAAGGATAATATGTTATCAAATGACCCTCATTTGAGCCCATTACCAACCCAACCATCAACCAAACCTACCCAACACTTGCCTATTCTACTATTTTTACCTAAGAGTGAAGAAGAACTGAAGAAACAAGCTAAATCAACACTTCCTTTTATCCACAACATGTATAGGGTTACTCGCTCTCGGGTCTAATGAAAGGATAAGGGAAAGGCTACAGTGTCCATTCCATGGATATACCCTTCAAACCCTCAATATTCTAACCAAACCCAACCACAACCACCTTCACTTTGGGATCTTTTTCCCACCCTTGCAAAGAGTAAACTAGGGGACCTTTCCTTCCATAAAGCTTTAACCATCTATTCACTTCAATCATACCTTAACCATCAACTAAACTAACCCTTGGCTTTTTTGCCTCAACCTATCAACCAAACCTATCCATCAACCCAGCTTGAACCAAGTGGTATATCAATTTGAGGAAACCTATGTGGACACCACCTAACCTATTTGGGATACAAATTCTCCCATTGAACCATTGGAAATTAACCATCTCCATCAACCTAACCAACTTTACCTCAAACTTCGAGACTTTAATATTGGAGACCTCGTCATAAAGTAAAATTGACATGTGACCAACATGGAGAAAAGTAAAATGAGGCAAGCATGATTTTAATTAGATTGGATTCTAAATCATTACCCATAAGTATGGATCAAGAGCTTATCATTTATCCTCTCTTGAAGGCAAACCAGAACCTGAGCCTCTTAACATGTTGCATCTGCATCCATTTTTTTGTTAAGGAAGGATTAAGCTCACCTATTTGTCTAATTTAAACTCATCCCTTGATTATGATATTTTAACCTTCACCCACCTTCCTCCTCCCCTTTTGAGGACAATTGATTAAAATGTAAAACCATGTGATTAACCATCATAGTCATGGCCTAATCCTAAATATGGGTACCAAGGCTCTACCCATAGCATGGTTCTCAGGGATACTTTTCATCTTTAATAATATGGAATCCCATAGTCATTATCTCTCAAAACCACACCCTTTCACATATCATTGACTTTCCTGTGTTAAACTTTCACCCTCATAAAGGTAAACCTCTAAACCTAATTAGACTGGTCCATGTCTAAACACATTTTATCCTACAACAATTATTTGGGTCAATATCTTAAGCATTGCAGACTGCTCCCTCGAAGGACAACTACCCAAAAGCAAAAAAAAATCCAAATGTAAGGTAGATTACCCCCTTGAAGGATAGCTATAAAGAACATTAAAACAAAGCCAATAATCATAGACCAATCCCTTGAAGGATGACTGAGTTAACTTTGTTAAAAATAAATCAATTTCATGAAAGCTTCCTACATCGATCAACTTCCTATATACAGTAATAAAACAAAATACCCACTATCACAACAAATTCTAAAGACCTAATTAACTCTCAAGCAACATAATAAGTTGGAAGCTATAATCGAATTTCCCATGTAGACTTCTCAAAATGATTAGTCTACATCTAGAATATGACATGGATTTTTCTATTACCATTCTTAAGCCACCTAAAGATGGGGCAAACTAATTCACATGAGGTTATCATACATATCACCCATTACCCTTCACACCTCCTATCACCCATCTTCCCTTTAAACTATCTATACATCAAGGGATTTAGAGCTTACTTGACACCCTGTGATCAAGAAACCTTCTTTATAAACTGATTACCACTCATGCACAAGTGTTTGAATGGCTTATCTTCATTAAGCCAATCTCACTTCAAGTCTATTTTTAATCCTTATCAAAAACAAATCATCGTGTCTTATTCCTCTCTTAATGTGTTGGTTGATGTTTTCATCATGACATTTACCATCTAGTATTGCCCCAACAATAATCATTCTTTTTATATTAATCAAGATTACAACAACCATAACCATACCAATCATAACCATAACCGTAACATTCATAAGTATCCACATTACCTTAAGCATAATAACATTTAACCAACACATTTTGTACATGTTTACCATAAACTATGCAATATTTTATTTTAGGTGTGAGGAGTCACATGACACATGAAAAGTTATTATACTATCCATGCTTCACCAAAAGCCCCTACATATATTATTTCCTGCCTAATAACTAGATTGATTGTCTGGTGACTCTGGATTTGTGTTCAGTCATCCTTCTACTTGATTGTTCCTTAAACTCACATTTGTAATGTTCCCTATCTTAGCAGTTACTAAAGGTCATACTCTTTTCTCCTCTTCCACATTCATCCCCATAGGGTAAGAAACATATTCCTCTATATGTCTTTCACCCTACTCTCCTATTGTATCCATTGCATCCCTCTACTCTGGTTATTTTGCTTGCATCAATACCATTGATTTTTGCCTCAGTGGACATCCCCTTGGAGAGTGAGGATTCCTTCCATAGGCCAAATTTCATGTTCTCTATCCCTACATATTACATAGTGAAATTCTTGCCTTCTTCATTATTGCACAAGAAAAAGTTTAGACTTAAGCTCAGGCTGTGGGTGCCTTTCCTCTTGTTGATCTAGCAGTACTTCCATTATCACCATTACCTATTGTAATATCCGGTAGATCTGAACATTCACCATATTGATTATTTTAGGTCATGGAAGTTGTTGGTTATCTCCACCATTGTTCCCATTGTTAACCCACTTCAACATTATATAGTTATATACACTCTCTAAAGCCTACAAAATAAAATGACTCAATGATAGACATATGTCCTTATCATGATTTTTTAAATAGAATACCTGACCATTCTTCCTCACCAACATGATTCACCATTCCATCGATGGGGAGGGTCATATGATGTCATTTATTCCTTTGAATAGTCCTCATACTTGAAATGGTCATGTCTACTTACCTTTTCATGTGGACACATCACCCTTAATCTAATTGATCACCTCGATAAATCTATTGTGCACTATTAGGATATCTTTTTGTTGACCCTATCATCTGATCCACATCCCATGTATTTTCTTGTTTTGTCATCCTATGATCCTTGTGGGCCTAGTGGTCATTAGCATCATTATCACCATTACCTTAGTTGATGTAAATTTTATTCTAACCATGAGCCATTGTAATGATCACACCTTCAAAACTACCACTATTGTTGGTGGTGGCTCCCAAATACTTGTTGTAGACACTCTTCCATCAGAGGTACGCTACCATGAATTCATAACAATAAATTCACCTTTTTACCCCTTTTACCCTCATATTCCTACCAACCCATTACCACATGCTATGAGCATCAAACCCCAACCATTGGTAGTGTTTACTCAAACATGGTAGTCTTTTCTTTTGTGCCTACTGAATGTTCATCCATGGAAAGGGAACCACCATTTTCTCCTGGCCGTGCATTTTTTTTTGGTTAAGACAAAACTGGTAGAACTAATAAGTCATTGGTTATATAGAGCTAGGATAGACGATGTAGACATGGCCACTATTTTTCTAGCTTACCCATGTAGCTCTTGGGTCAGGCAAGGTCCATCCTCTATTGTTCACCACGTTGCTAACTTCCTTATAGAATCTACTTGACCATCAAAGAAATTCTTTGTAGGTCTTCACTTCACTATTTCCCTTAAAACTCAACTCATAGAGATGATAAACCTTGGCCACAGTGACTCTGTAGATCTAGATAAACCCCCACCTCCTAAAACTTGGCTCACAATGGTAGACACTATCTCCAAACTCCTACCCTTGCACAATTTTAGAAGGTGTAACCTCTTAACAAAGGCACATCTTCTTTGGATTAGCTCCATTGAAGATTATTTTTGGTACTTAGCATTGTGTTACCTTCTAATTTATCCTACCTTTCCCATATGTATCTCTCATCCTACTAAATTTGGGATCATTATGGTAACTATTTATCAACCTACCACATTAACTTTCATCAACACCTTCACCAAAACCCAAAACCTTTGTTTTACAAAACCTTCTCCATCAACCCAAACCGACCAATGTGATCCATCAAATTGGGGCATCCAATTTGAGCACCATTTTCCAACCCATGATAAACTACATTGGCTTGATCTCCATGGACTAGTTAGGCACTACTCCACTTCTAAGGGTAGCTTGGCCACTAACCACTAATTCCCATCACATTTTTCTTCTCACTCATTTCCACCACTAATAACACCCTCTTTCTTAGGGAATCTTACATCAAGGAAGCTTTGAATTGTTTATTAAGCATCCTTATGTTTTAACACCATATAATACTTCTTATTAAGTTTTTCCCCATTATTGAGAGAACTACATTAGCTTGAGGTCTTTTTAGACTATGTAGGCAGTGCTCAGTTCCTGAGGTCAGCTCGACCACATCCTTTGCTTTATTTTCCCTTCTCACCTCATATCTTTTCCTCCACTTTTCTACCTATCTCCTAACCATCTCCCTACCTCAATTTTGTCAATCTCTTTTAACCACTTTTCTAGCTTGTCAATCTCTTTCAACATAAGGGTTGACAACCCTCCCCATTAACCCCTCTTACCTCCCATAAATCCACCTCCTACTCTACTTCATTGGCCTCCCCATCATCTTTCCTTTTGCATGCCTTGTAGCTCACTTCTCCACCCACCTTTTTCATTTTTTGAATCTCTTTCACTTTATTACTAACCTTACCCTTTATCCCCTTCAACTTCTTTCTCTGTCATCATAATCTCCCCTTGGCCTTGGTTATTTGTTGTACCCTCTTTATCACTTTATTTTCCTCACCCATTCCACATCATACTATGCATCTTGAAATATTTTAATTTCTTCTATTGCTACACTTTTTATTTACATGTACCACCACTCTCTGCCATTCTACCACTCTTCCCACTGTACCCATTTTCCATTATTCTTGTTTGCCTTGTTTCCATCCTTTTTATCTTCCTTTTTTTCCCCCTCCACAACTAGTTTCTCCCTAGGTATTTATCCTTTGAGAAGACTTCCATAATTTCCTCTTTTCTTCTCCTCTTCTTGCCTTTTTCCCTTTACATACCCCTTTCCCTTTTTCCATCTCAATACTCACTTATCTTTTGCATCTATGTGAGTATCTGTGCTTTGTATCCCTGCTTCAATTCTTCCTTTTATCCTTATCATCCTTGATCTTCATCCCTTAGATTGCATTTACCTATTTCTTCACCACCTCACCACTTTTTGGCTTGACAATCTCTTCTAATCACCCCTTCAGCTTGTCAATCTCTTCTCATAAATTGATTGATGCCTACCTTCTCTCTTCTCCTTTTTACCCACCCATCCTTTGCTTCCCCTTATTTTTATTAACCCATTTCCCATTTTTCCATCCCATTCTCATCTTCAAAATCACCATCTACTTTGCTTCATTATCCATCATGATCTGTGCTTACTTGGTCAATATACTACCTACTTCTTCACTCTCCTATCATCCTTTTTGTGTCCTCATTTCACTCCTTTTTCCCCCTATTTTATTTCTTCTATTTATTACCTTTTTTTTTTTCATTTTCATCTCCAAATTGTTTTTTCCTTGGTCTATTTTTAGACTTATTTTCAGACCCTTCATGGCCTCCCATATTTACCATCCTCCCCTTACCCTTCACGATTGTTACACTTCTCTCCCCATCCTTTTCAATTATCCAATATGTCATTCTTTAGTGCATCTCTCATCCCCCATCTTCTACCTTTTATTTTTCTCTTTTCTCCATTTCATTTCATTTTTTCATCTCCATTGATGCCTTGCCTTGCTCTTCTTGACCTATATGACCATGTCTAGCTTCTTCCATCCTTCTCCACCTTCATCTTTATCTACAACCTCATTGTTTTCTCTTCATCCATATGCTGGTCCACCTTTACCTCATCCCTTGTTGGATATCCCTTATGTTCTCTAATTCAACCTCCACCTCTTTAGAGTGTGATCACCAATTTTACTACTTCTACGTACATCTCCTTATGTGCTTCTTCGTATCCTCCATGCCCTTGCCTTAATGCATGAATTTTGGTCAGGTTCATTACTTTAGGATCATACCTTGCTTACTTTAATGCCTCTATATGTTGCACTCAGACTCTCTTTTTTGTCCCTCTCTAACTACTCCCTTCACCCTCCCTATTAAACTTTTTGTTTTAAATCATATGCCTATTTTAAACATGTTACAGCCTCCAAGGTCTTCCACTCAATTTGGGTTTATTGTGAGATAAATACAAATCCTATAACTCTATAACATAATTGGCCAAGATTGTGGGATAATATGACCAACCAACAAGCCTGAGCACTGTTAATCCATCAGGAGGAAAATTCCTTCCCCACCTCTTCTATTCTTGCCTATTTTCAACCCCTTTTACTCTGACCTTCAAAGATCTTAGGATCAAAGTAAACCACCTTAAAATGGAAGCTTTAGGATACCCACATGGGGATGTTAGCTACACCCTCTCATGCACCCTACCTTCTAATAATTCCCCTTGATTCTCCCTTCCTAGACTACATTTTATTACACCTTGAAATTGCCCTTATTTTAATACCTAAAATCTAAAACGTGATCCCTCATTTAATTAATATTATTATTATTCACCTCACTCCATATTCCAAAAGCCCTTAAATTCTTTCTCTAAATTCCCTTAAAAAATCAATGCTTACTTATTTTAGGGCCCCACTGACTCAAGAATCATGGGTTTTAATCTTCACCACTTCTCGTTTACCCACTCTACTACTTTTCTTCCCCAAACCATTGAATAATAATGTTCCATATCCTATTAACGACATTGTTATGGAATGTGCACAATGTCAACTTATTTGGATGGTGATGAAAGAACTTGTCAGATCACCATGACAATTCGAGTAGTTTTAGATTATCTAAAGCTTGATAAAGCATATTTCTCCCTTTTCTTTTCTTTAAAAAGGCGGGAATAATTTCATGCTTTAACCTGCTTATCTATGGCTATAGATTCCTTTTGCATACTTGACGTAATCATCTAATGGCATCCTAGGTAATCTCATCCATCATTTCTACCACACCCATTAGAAACCATTTTATAGCCATCTTTTCCACCATTTAGTGCTTCCCTTTCTCCAAAGTCCTTCAAATGGACCTAACTACATGATATCAAATTGGGGCAACCAAGTTAACCAACACCTTTCACCTCAAAAGACCTACATTTGGACTGACATTCTTTTTGGATTCCTATCCATGGAACTATGTACGAATAATCTACTTATCGCATGCATCTAGAGTTAGCTCGGTCATCCCCTTCCAACCCATACCCAATCCACTCATGCTTTCACCACATCCACCCTGATGTCAGTTGTTTTTGACCCAAACCATTGGTGTTTTTTGTAATAACTTTTGACTTTAACACCCAATCTTGCCATGTTGAAATTTTAAACATTTGTACCATCTCATGTAAAACTACACAATTTATGGTTTCTCGAGAACACTTCCTACCCTAGATACTTGAGTAAATACTGACCCTGTATAGGATCCTTGATAAGACTAACTTGATCAGCTATGACCAATGTTGGGGAACTGTTACCTTGTCATTTATCTTAAAACTCAACCTTTTTGTTATCAACATTGGTAGCTTTAGTCTTTACATAATACTGACTATTTATCTTAGTCACATTTTGTATACCCATTGGCATTTCACATGCCCAAATACCTTGTGGCACCACCTAGTACCTCCCCACTAACTACTTATCAAACCTACACCTAATTTGGACTTTCCTCATTGACTTTAAGTTTGAGGGGGAACAATTTCTCTCATACTCGAAGCACCCTGACCTTCAACCAAGTGATTTATTTTTGTTTTGTAGCTTGTTAATTCAAAACTACATAACAAAAGGGGGAAAATGTAGACACTAAAAAACTACACACTTGTAATTTTTTATGACTAAATACCTTAAGACCCCCTAAAGCCCCCTAAATCTTTCTAAGCCTTAATAAACCCCCCCTAACCTAACCAAATCACTATTCTTCTAGTCACACAATATTATTTAAAATCACTATTTAAAAGTACTATTCACTATCACTGTTCACTATGGGACCCACTATCACATGACATGTGACATGGAAAATGAGATGGCAAGTGATATAGCATGTGACATGGCATGTAACATGGAAAAGTGACATGGAAAGTGATATGGCAAGTAACATGGCTTGATGTGGGACACCATACCCCACTTGGGACCCTTTCCCAAAGTGACTAATGACCTCATTTTAGCATCACAAAGTTCCTCCTTGAAATGTGATGAATTTATCCTTAAGGGGTCATAATTAAACATATATTTTGTCTTCTCACATGAAATTATACTTTAAAAGAGATTCCTACCTCTTTAAGACTTTGGGAAAGATAAAGGGCACCCATTTTTGACTTCTTAGCCCAAATTAGAGACTTTCCAACCCAAATGGGAATCCCCACCAACCTCACCTTGGACTTTTCATCCACCAAATGGAAAATATCACCACATTTTGTGTGCCACCCCTTAAAGTTCTTATGTGAATAAAGAAAGGATAGGGAGAAGTCTTTAAGCCTCATTCAAACCCATGTGCATAATTCCCCATTCAAAGTTGGACTTATGGGCAAAGAGGAAGACTTCTCAAACCAAATGGGATATTTTACAACCTCACCTTGGACTTTTCATCCCCCATATGGAAAATGGCACCACATTTGGTGTGCCACCCCTTTAAGAGCTTGTGTGAAAATAAGAAAGGATGGGGAGAAGTCTTTAAGCCTCATTCAAACCCATGTACATAATTCCCCATTCAAAGTTAGACTTATGGGAAAAGAGGAAGAATTCTCAACCCAAATGGAATCTTCCACAACCTCATCTTGGACCTTTAATCCCCCCACATGAAAAATGGTGACATATTTCACTATTCCACTCTTTTGGCATGTTTTCCAACATCAAATACTATAAATACCCCCCTCTCCTTCACCAAGGGTTAAGTTGGAAGTTAGTCTTTGGTTATCAATATTTTGTTGCAGGTCTGTGAAAAAGGTTATAATCTTAGAATTCATCATCATTTTAGAGGTCATCATCATCTTGGAAGTAAAATAATTCAAATCAATGAAGCTATGCCATAATTGCTACAGGATTTCATCTTCATCAAGCATCATCAACATCAACACTCTTCTTCAAGCTTGGAAGGTAATCTTTCCTTTTGTCTATTTTAGTTATTTGATTTCAATTTATTTCTTCCCTTTGGCTTATTATTTATTGACCTATAAATCTTATCCCTTAACCTCTTCTTTTCTCTTTTCCATTTATCCCTTTAGCTCCTTACCCCCTTTGTTAGCTTCATCTCATTTACCTTCTTTTACCCCTTTCCACCTTCACCCCATTTACCATATTCTTCTTTTGTCATCTTTTTTCCATTTACCCATATATCTCTTTGTCTATGTGCAACCTTAACCATTGACCAAACCTAACTAAGATATCCATTTGACCCTTGCCATTTTTACCAAACTGGAAACCACCATTTTGACTAGACCAATTTTCAACATTAGCATTATCCCAACTAATTGCTTCATTTTGGTCATCTTAGCAAATCATTTAATTTCCTTAATTAGTTTTCTATTATTTTTTGTTATTAGTTTCAGTTTGTTTCCATTTCATGAAAATTATATCAATTTTATTCATTAAACTTAAGTGTTTAAAGCAGGGGGATTGATAGCCTTCTAGAAAGCTTTCGCTTCTAAGATCTAGCTCACGCTAGGTAATCCACCCATCTACTTGTCTAACAAACAAGTTTATTTTAGTGTTTTCTTATTTTTATATCATCCTCCCAAGCCAAAGAGGAGCTCTCCGTAATCATCTGGATTCAACACATGCACATTCAATAGGTTTTTCTACACACCCTTCATAACTAGTTTCTACTTTTCACACTTAGAAAAAAGAAAAATTAGATAGAAACATTGCACTTGTGTAAATTGCTTTATGGGTTTTGGATATCATAGAACACCCCACACCCAAAGACCAATGGAATCTCCAAATCTCTTTGAAATTTTCAAATTTTCAAGCATGGAAAAATTTTGGCAAACTTCACATCCCACCAAACACCCAAGCCAGTAAAATCTAGAACTTAGCATGCACTTTGCATGTTTGTAAACATGTAAAGTGCACAACAGGCTCTAAATCCTACCAAACATATATTTCCCCCTTTTAATGGAATGTATAACCCCATGAACACTTCACACATTTTCGAAGGCCTCAACATAGTCCCTGAAGAGATAAATAGAGTATACAACTACTACTCGGACCTCACATTACATGCTAGTAAACAAAATTTTAGGAGAATGAATGTTGCTTTCATCTACAACATCATTATCATGTTTGATAAAGATCTTAGGAGAATAATTTTTTCAAAGGTATAAGTAGATGAGATCAACAAATGGGGTTCCTATTTCATATAGTTCCCCACCTTTTCTTACATTAGGGTAGTCAGGTTCAATGGTTATCCCTACACACTTCCCTAATATGTGAGCAATAAATGGGAATAAATGGAGTTGGGCATGCAGCTCTTAGAGACACACAAACTTATTTTTGATATACATAAGGTAAGGATACATTTCCCAATTTTCATTGACTGATATACATACCAATCCCTCCTTAAGGCCAAGTGTGTTGAAGCTGAAATGAGCTAGATGACACTAAAAACTTTGGAGTCTAGACCATTTTTTCATGTGTATGGAAATATTACTAGTGTATTAGCACTTATAACATATGTTCATGTACCATACTATGAGGATTACTAGGATTATTTTGATGATGAGGAATTTATTAGAATGAGGGATTATTCCAGGATTTCCCTTTAACAAATAAAAGATTATGATTTGGCACCAGTTCTAGATGACCTAGTAGATGATGATGCTAGAGTGGACCTGATATATTATACATATGTCATCACACAACTCCTTCCCCTAGTGAGGTGGTTAACTCTAGATTATTTATATCTATTTGAAATAACAGCCCACGTAATTAATAAAACTATCAATTGGCTAAGGAGTAAGTGAATACAAGTCACCAGGGAAATAATTGGGTTCAAAGAAAAGCTTTTAAAGCTTAAGGATAAGGGGATCATTCCATCTAAATAGCGTCTAGTAGAATCATCAAAGGAGCCTAAAAATAAGAAAAAAAATATTAAGGCAAAGAAAGGGGAATCTAGTAGAGATGGACAAGCTATAGAGCAACTAATAATGCTTTCACTTGAAGAAACAATAGTAGTAGAATATTCTACAACTTTTATCCCCATAATTATCATCATGACAACCCTCATCTTTTTTTTTCTTTCCTCTCCTACCTACATTTCTCTAAAATTGTCAACACCTCCACCTCCTACTTTTATTCCTCCAATATCTTAGGTTTTCATAGCTCCAGTTTACACTCCACCTCTTGCCTCCACTCTCCCTACATCCATAGTTTTCATTTCACCTTCCATTCCAATAATAATAATCTAAGTACAACAAACACAATTGAATCAATTGGACACTCAAGGTTCCCCATTAGTGGAATCCCAAGTTTCCACTCCACCTTCCCTTCCTTATTTTTACATTCCCTTTTCATCCCATTCCTTCTTTCCATTTAATTTATAATCCCTTCCATTTCATCCCCATTAATTTCCAATACCACCTAATAGTACAATGCCATATAATCAATCATATTGACTTCAATCCCATAGGATACCCCAACTCCTAAGGTATGTACTATTTTGCTTTCATCTCCATTCACTATCCTCACATCACAAACCCTAAGTGGTCCCACAGATCTAATTGATTCATTAAAAGCCTTAGCTTCCACTTTTCCCCATATTCCCAAGTTCATAATCCCTGTGTCTATTCCATATTCCACTCCCCCAAGAGACACATCTATTTTTGTCACCCCCACCTCTTCCACTTCAACTATTTCCATAACACCTTTAGTAAAGAGTGGAGCAACATAGGTACTTGATGCAAATGTTGATTTTCAATCAACTAATGAAAGCAAAATTTCATAGGCACATCCTAAGAAACTAATATCATCATCTACACAGGAGTCTACCATGGTCACAATGTTTTCTAGTGTAACTACATTAGTTGTTGATTCTTTGATGATAGTGTTAAAACAACAAGAGGCTACTCCTATTTGTCTAGCCCAATCACTAGGGAAGAAAATAAAGCAGATGATAGACCATAACACATTGGACTTTGGTCTCTCAGAGGTCAATAATATGTATAAAACAACTCCCAAGACCCTCTCTATGATATTCAATGTTGATAAGGGGAGAGATATGTTGAAACTGTAGCTCCCCCACTATTCAAATCAAAAGAAAATCTTGTGGTGGGAGATTATCATATTTTAAAGATAATCAATCCTTAAGAGAGGGGCTCAAACATGACATGAAATCTAATATAAATCCTCTCTTAGAAAGGATTAATCATGACAAGACCACCAACGTTTATCTAAATAAATAGGTGGAGTAGCTTATAGATGCATTAAAATAATTTATACATCCTAGTAAATCATCACAAACACAAGCAGTGTAATAGTTTTTCAATCAATATTTCATTGATTTAATCCAAAATATGGATCATATGGGAAGGGACACTAAATAATTGTTGGAGGAATTAATTAATAAAGGTAATAAATTCATTATGGCAATGATGGACCACTATGAGATAATCAGGAAGAGAAAGAATAAGTTAGTCAATATAAAGGAGAGGTTCAAACCTTGAATCTATACTATCTAAAATTGATAGTTATAGGTTTAATTGACATGGATACCCTCATTTTTGAGAAAATAATAAATGATGAAGCTGATCATAAGGAATTACATATGGCATCTCAATTTTGAATAAGATTCCTAACAGAGTTCGCTTACCAAACCAAGGTAGCACATGACAAAGATGTTGACATGCTATATGACATCAAAGGAATGATGAGTATGATGTCATGTCAACCAAAATATGACTCCAATAAACTGTTACAAGTTGAAAAGGTATAGAATAAGTTTAAAGAGGCTATTAAGAAAGAATTTGTAAAATATAGTCTTCACCCTAAGTTCCATCCACACTTTTTTTAGGTATGAAAGAGAAATTGATAAAATAAGAACAAAAATATAGGGAATAAAGACTTATAGGAAAGATTATTTGATATATAAAAGTAGATTGTGTATCTTATCACATCTACTCCTGTGGACTAGATCCATAATGAGTAAAAGAAATTTTTTAAGTCTTTGTTGCATATGCTAAAAAACTATAGGCTGAGAATGAAAAAAAGGCTGAAGAGATTCTATTAGAATTGTTGCCAGAATTTGGATAACTTGAGTGCAATGGAGACATGATCACACAAGATGAAAAAGTGCACACCACATAGATGCTAAAGCAATTTGAAAAATACTCAAGAAGATAAATTGCACAAGACAAAATGGAGAAAACCAAAATCTGATTAACATGAGATGGCCAAAGTGAGAAATACAAATAGGAGAGTACGTAATTAACTCCTCCACAAAAGGTGGACAAAGCACCCCAAGAATAGACTATAATTCCTCCATGAAAAGTGGTGACAAGGTGCTAATAATAGAGAAGTAACTCTTATCAAGGGAGTTACTTATGACACCTATGACACTTCTATGTGACACACCTCCACATAAGTTAGCCTATCCCACAAATGTAGGAAAACTCCATGTATGCACAAGAAATACAATTTCCCTAATTAATAAATAGGGAAAAATAAAAACCTACACTAATACCCCCCCATAAGCATAGCTTAGGTGGGCAGTGTGGAAATATAAAATGGGTCCTAGCAATTAG
Organism: Torreya grandis; assembly: GCA_037957365.1. Lineage (NCBI taxonomy): Eukaryota > Viridiplantae > Streptophyta > Pinopsida > Cupressales > Taxaceae > Torreya > Torreya grandis. The sequence continues at coordinate 2,298,783 of JARHVA010002574.1, read as the reverse complement.
GCCTGATGAGGTACCCATGTACAAATGCAATCTCCCATAAGATAGAGAAAAGGAGAAAACCCGTAGGAAAAAACTCCCCCCAAAAGAGAGACATAAAAGAAAAGAAGAGGCTAGAAGGCCCCCTAAAGATGATGCTACTATAGATGTGGACCACACCCCAAGAAAAGCTCGTAGATGAATGAAATTTCTCTCAGTGAATGGTTTGGTGAAGATGTCTACAACTTGCTCTGAACACTGGCAAAATATCAAGTCAATGACCTAACTATGAATAAGCTCCTAAATGAAATGCATGTCAATCTCTACGTGCTTGGTCTACTGGTACTGAATTGGATTCTTGCAAATCTAAATGGTGCTCTAGTTGTCACAATAAATGATGGTGGGCTGCCTAATAGGAATGCCAAACTTAGAAAGAATCCCTTGAAGCCAAATAGCCTCAGTAGTTGCATTAAAAACTCCCCTATACTCTGCCTCTATGGATGATATAGCAATAGCATTCTACTTCTTGCTAAACCAACTGATAGGACCAGAACCTAGAGAGAAACTATAACCAAAAGTGGACTTGTGAGTCTATGAATTGCCAGCCTAGTCTGAATTTGTATATCCAACCAAGTCAACCTCTATGCCAAATCTGTAATGAATTCCATATCTATGTGAACCCTGTATGTAATGCAAGATCTTCTTAGCTGCTTTCCAATGTAGCTCATGAGGTTTCTAAATGAATCTAAAGATAAGTCCCACTATATATGATATGTCGAGCTTGGTGTGAGTCAAGTAGATGAGACTACCAACAAGTTGTCGATACCAAGTGGCATCAACCAATGGTGAAGAACAATCAACCTTAAGCTTGACTCCTAATAGAAAGGGAGTTAGAGATGGCTTGTAATTAGCCATGTGAAATTAAGCCAATAAGTCAAGAGCATACTTAGGCTGTGCAAGATAAATCCCTAAATCTGACTATGAGATATTGATGCCAAGGAAGTAGTGCAACAAACCCAAGTCTATCATGTCAAATCTATCTTGAAGAGATGCCTTCACCACTGTAGTAGCTGATGAATAACTCTCAGTGATCAAAAGGTCATCAATATATAGAACCAAAATCGACAGCGAATCATCTTGCCATAAGAAGTAGACATTGGGATCAGAATGGCACCTAGTAAAACCCACTGTGAGAAGGAAGGAATCCATCTTGGCATACCAAGCCCAAGGAGCTTGTTTGAGGCCATAGATAGATTTCTTAAGTCTGCATACTAAGGAAGAATCTTGAACAAATCTTGGCAGCTGCTCCATGTAGATCTCCTCTTCTAGGTCTTCATGAAGAAAGGCACTCTTCACATCCATCTGGTGCACATCCCAACCATGTGCTACGGCAATAGCCAAGGTGAGCCAGATAGAATTCATCTTTGCAATGGGTGCAAAGGTCTCTGAGTAGTCAATGCCTGCCACCTGTGAGAAACCCTTGGTGACCAATTGCACCTAGTACTTATCAACCGACCTATCTGCTACAAACTTGGTCTAATATATCCACCTACATTGAACCATCTTTCTTCCCTTAGGAAGTGAAGTCAAATCCCAAGTGTGATTTTTGATTAAGGAAGAATATTCTTCCTCCATAGCATTATCCCACTCATGTACCCCTGATGCCTCTCAAAAAGTCTGTGGATCCAAAATTGAAGCAAAGAAGGCATGTGGATCTCTCTAAAAATCCCCCCAGTATGTTTGTCATCTGTGAGATCTCCTATCCAAGTGCCAACACTCTCAAGTGTCTATTTGGCCCAAAGTGGCCTAGAAGTGGGTGAGTTAGGTGCTAACTCCTCATCCTCTAATTGACTAGAGGTGGATGACTCTGCATCACTGTCCTCGCTGTCTGAACTTGAAGAAGAAGAAGAAATCTCTAGCTCAAAAACTTGTTGTGGCTAATTTGAATTTGATGAAGAATCATCATGAAGAAGTAGATCCAATGAGGGAGAAGAAGTGTCAAGTGTTGAGTCTCTAGGACTCTCTTGAAAATGGACACTTCTCTCGATGAACAACTCATGAGTGACTAGATATAGAAGGCGATATCTCTTAATACCATTTGGATATCCTACAAAGATGCAAGGCTTAGACTGACATTCCATAACTTTGCATTTCTTCTTTGGAATGAGGGCCATGGCTGGGGATCCAAAAACTCTAAGGTACTCAACATTAGGTTTCCTTTTATGCCAAGCTTCAAAGGGTGTTATCCCTTTTAAAGCTTTATGAGGAACCCTATTTTGAATGTAGCAAGCGCATTCGATGGCTTCAGCCTAGTACTGTGATGCTAAGGATTTAGAGTGAATCATATAGCTACCCATCTCTTTCAAGAACCTATTCTTGCATTTTGCAACCCATTTTGTGAAGGATTATAAGTGATTGTGCACTACAAATCAATCCCCTTTATGGTGAAAAACTGGTCAAACCTGATGCTGACATACTCCCCTCCATTATCAGTTCGAAGAACCTTATTGGATTTCTCACTCTATTTCTCAACAAGAGCCTTAAAGTCTAGAAAATTTTCAAACACTTCAGACTTTTGTTTGAGAAAATGTATCCAAGCGTACCTAGAGAAATCATTAATGAAAGTGATGATGTACTTGGCCCTTGTGAAAGATGGTTTGGGAAAGGGTCTCGATACATCACTGTGGACTAACTCCAAAGGTTGTGAAGCCCTCCAAGCTTTGCCTTTGTCAAATTTTGCTTCAAGATGCTTCCCAAGGGAGCACCCCTCACAAATTCCTTTTGAGAATTGGACATGAGGTAAGCCAATGACCATGTCATATTTGCAAAGTTGCTCAAGGTAGCGGTAGTTAAGGTGGCCAAACCACTCATGCCATAATTCTTTAACTCCATCTAAATGAGTCAACAATGTTGTTAGAGAAGAATCTGATGCAAAATATGAGAAGGTGTATAATCTAGCTTGGTGATCTGCCCTACCCACTGCCACTGCAGTATCACTATGCAACTCCCTGATAGCCACTGAATCTGGTGAAAACTCAACTCTCATGCCCTGACCAATGTGAGTGATTTAGTACACTGATAGGAGATTGGTTGAAAGAGAAGGAACACTTAGAACATTATTGAATGTTCCTCATTCCATTTCAACTGACCCTCTCCCTGTAATATAAATTGATGTGTCATCACCCAAACTAATTGAAGTCACGCTACAAGGCTCTAAAGATGAAAACTCAACTAGTGAAGAGTCCATGTGGTGAGAAGCACCCAAATCAATGACCCATGAAGATATAGAAGTTGTTGTAGCTACAAGTGCCTTACCCTTTTCTTTCTCCTTACCCTTGCCTTTTGCCTTGGTAGAATATTGGGTAGATGAATTCTGCTTGATGGACTCATAAACACCTATGTTGTTCTTCTCTAGAAGATGAGTTAGGTGATCTATTTGTTTCTTCATGCATTTGTGTTCATCATGCCCTATATTTTTATAATAGGCACACTTAACCTTCTCCTTCTTAGGTTTAGCATTGGAAGAGGAAGTCTCAGTGTTGTTTTTGGCAGGATTGGTGTTTTCTTTCTTCTTCTCCTGGTCCTTATTCTTTTTCTTCTTTTCCTTTTTTGAAGTCTTATCCTTACCATTTCTAGCTATCAAAGATTGGGGTTGAGTAGACTTCATCATGCCCATTTGAATTAGCTTATCTTGCTCCCTAGTCAAGTTGGCAATAAATGAATCCAAAGAAGGCATTTTCCATGTAGTGCCAAGGGCACTTTTTGTAGCATGGAAAGTGGAGACAAAGACTAAATAGCTTGGACCTAACTTTGCAAGAATAGAAAGAATGAGGTGATTATCTTTCTTCTCTATCCCAAATTATTTCAATTGCAATCTAAGGTCTTTAAACTTAGTGAAGAAGTCCTGTAGGGTGTCAAAGTTGCTAGGACTTAGACTTATGAGTTCATTTTTGAGCTCATGACCTCTCATCTCATCAAGCTTTCTAAATAAATTTTCTAAGGTGTCCCATATGTCATTGGGAGTCTAAGAGGATTATAGATGGAAGAGAAGTTCTAGAGACATAGAAAATCTCAATAATCCATAGGCTTCATCACTACAGTTATACCACTTGACCTTTTTAGCATCAGTGTTGGGTTCTACTTCAGTACCCATGGTGTTCCTATATAACCCTTTGCTTCTAAGAATGATTGACATTTTAACCTTTCATTCATGATAATTGAAGGGTGTTAGGGGTTTAAGTTGAAAATAATCCATTTTTAGCTGAATTTAGGTGAAGTTGTGTTGATTGCAAGTTGTGAAATTATGCAAAAAGGAAAATGAAAGCAAAGATTTGCAAGTTGTGAAAAGAAATCACACCCCCTTGAAATATTGATCCCCCCCTAAATATGCAAGTACATGCTCAAAATATGTCAGACCCAACTGAGAATGCATCTTAGAACAATCAGTGTAAGACTAAAGCAAACAGGATGTCAGACTCAGCCGAAATTGTGTCCCGAGAGACCCAAATTTTTTGCACTTTATAAACTAGTGCATTTTTGAAAAATAACAATCCTACACTGTGCAGAATTGACTTACAAACACTTTTTCAAAAAATGGCACCCAAATTTGAGCTACTATTTCCAAGATATTAAAGGTTTAATTTTCTTATAAACTAGTGTTTTTGTAAAAAAAAAGCACTAAAATATTTTAAAAATGCCTATTATGAGAGAGAAAGTGGCATTCCAACCACTCATTAGATTCGACACAGAACGAGGAATCTAAAGGAGGATTTTTTGAGGGGGAATTGGCTTCCCACCAACCTGGGCTCACCCTTCGTCTTCGACAGGCGAAGATACAAGTTTTTAAATGAAAACCCCAAAAATACAAAACTGTCTATAAAATTGAATATTCAATCAAATTGGCTAATTTTTGTTTTAACAAGTTAATTTTAACTAAAAATATTAAAGCAAAGATAGAATTGAACTACTGCCACATGTCCAAGGGGTGCCACATGGGACGCCAAGCAAGAAAGGGGCGCCAAAAAACATAGTCCAAAATTTAACTTGGAAAAAAGACAAAAATAAATGTGCAGACCTGCTAGATGTTGTACAGCCTACTTGGAGCCTTGTTGGGCAAGAAAATAAGCTGAAAGGACTCAAGACCAAAATTTAGGCACAAACGCTTGGCGTTTACTGAAGGATAACAACAGAAGTGCATGTCATACGACTTGTTTTGGATGCCATACAGCTGATGGCATGGTAGAAGTGAAGGATGTTGAAGGCACCTTGCTGTTTGGAGTTGCTACTCCTCCCTCTACTCCCTGTACTGCTCCTTCCTCTGTTGTTGAGTGCAACAATAGCACCCAAGCAAACTATTGAACTAGCCCCTGAAGTGAAGACAGCTAAGACACCCAAAGGCCAAGGATTTCCAAAGAAAATGATACCAAAAATGATATTTTTTTTATTATTTTAGATTAAATCTAAAAAAAAAAAAAAAAACAAAGAGAACTCCACTCCTCTTGATTTCAAAATGAACTAAAAGCATAACCAGACACACGATTACTGTTCTTGGTCTGATACCATATCAGAGTTGTTACCAGAATCTGGATAATGCGAGTGCAATGGAGACATGATCACATAAGATGAAACAAGTGCATGCCACATAGATGCTAAAGCAATTTAAAAATAAATCAAGAAGATAAATTGCACAAGATAAAATGGAGAAAACCAAAATCTAATTAACATGAGATAGCCAAAGTGAGGAATACAAATAGGAGAGTACGTAAGTAACTCCTCCACCAAAGGTGGACAAAGCACCCCAAGAATAGACTGTAACTCCTCTATGAAAGCTAGTGACAAGGTGCTAAGAATAGAGAAGTGACTCCCATCAAGGGAGTTACTTATGACATTCTTATGACACCTATGACACTTCTATGACACACACCTCCACATAAGCTAGCCTATCCCACAAATATAGGAAAACTCCATGTATGCATAAGAAATACAATTTCCCTAATTAATAAATAGGGAAAAATAAAAACCTACACTAATAGATTCTAGATATTGACTAATTTTCCTCTGTTAAATATTTTAAATGTTGTAATGCCATTTTTAATTTCATTTTAAAAATATTATAAGTTTAAATTGTAAAGTGTAGCTATCTTTTTATAACTCTTTTTGAGAAAGAGAAAACACATTTTTACACTTTATATTTTTATAATGTGAAAGGTAAAAAACATGAAGTGTAAATTACACTTCCTATTTTGACAAGTATGAATTTTTGAAAGTGCAAAAGCATGAAGTGCAAATTATAATGTTCATTATGACAAAGTGGTAAGACTTTAAAGTTGTAAAAGTCTCACTTATGTTTTTCAAATTAGGGTTTTGCATGAAAATAGACTTATCTTTTATTTTTGAAAGTCAAGTTCTATTTAGGTGTTGCCCATTTGCATGAAGAGTTATTTTTAGCTACTAAAGATGAAAAATCATTGCATGGAGAATATTCAAGTCCAACCATTCTATACAACACCATGCTATATCAAGGATCATGCCTAGCTCTTGCATGCCACTTTCCATAAGTCTAAGATGCTAGAAATAGAATAACTCACCTTTTTGCATGAGGGTTTCAGATATTCATGATTTTCTTTATTGGGCATTCAAGTTTTGAAAATTACTTCTCATCTAGGAGATATTTTGTATAAATATTAGCAGACCCTATGGCTAAACAAATGTTTTTTTTGCTATTAGAGAACATAATTTCTGCATTTTGGAATGCATTTTTTAGAAGTTGTAGCCTTTGGGACAAAAATAAATTAAATATTTCCCTTTATCATCTGAGACATCTATGTGTATGTTAGTTATTTGAGTGTTTATGGAATTTTTTTCTTTTTTTGGTCATAAAAAATTTATTTGTGGTACTTTTCCCATCTAAAAATATTGTTTGACTAAAATAAAGAAATCCTTTCCCTTTTGTGAGAATGACTAAATATTGCCTCTGGTTTCTCATTTGTATGAGTTTGTACTAAACCCATTTCAATATAATTCTCAATTCCATTTTGTTAATCAAGAAATAATTAAAGACCCATTAAGATATTTGGTGCAATCACCATTTTAATTTTTTTAAATTTTTATTCTTTCCCTTTTCTCATCAAAAAATTTTGTTTAGGAGAAAAAGTCACTAAAAGAGCATAATATCCATAGAACTGGTATTTGACTAGGTGCATCAAATATAGTGAACGTAAGTTGGCCTTCTCTATAGGTTAACCTAAATTTTCTAAAGTCCTTCCACTTAGAGGTTTTCTTGTTGTATCATTAAGTGTTGCATGACAAGCTATCCACATCAGAATCTATGCAAAACTTATGTGATAATGGGCTCACAAAAGATACCTCTAAGGCTGTTGTCATACATTCTAGGAAATGTTGAAGGTATCTCCTAGGATATACCTTCAACATGCACAAGAGTGGAATTTTCCTTCACTTTGAAGGCACTAATGGTTGATACCCTGAAGGGCCTTATAATACCTTCAAGTGTACTTTTAAGGTATCTCCTAGGAGATACCTTTCAAAACAATTCAATAGAGGATGAAAGGTATATCTCTTAATACATACATTCAAATTACCCATGAAAGTATTACAAGGTAGAAGAAGTTTTAAGTGTTCCATGATCAAATGTTCTAGGGACCTACTAGGTGGTACTAACTTGGTAATTTTGTTTGATAATTTTACTCGATGAAACCCTTTAATGCATTTTGGTCTTTGGCACTTTGTACTCTACGTATCCCACAATAATTTAATTCTTATGTGTTTCCTTCAAAGAATTTTTTTAGAATAGAGTATCTAATAATTTTGGGTATGGGACCCAAAGTTGCACATTTTAGTGTTTGGAAAAAATGTTTAGAACTTTTGTTAGAGATGATCATAAATAGTGTTCTAACCTGACTCCGACTTCCAATTACTAAAATATTTATTACTTAGTAAACTAAAGTCAAAGAAGAGATGAAACAACACTTAGTAGAGGTCAATGATTTGGCACTCCTACTAAGCATCAATAGTTCCTACATGACATACCTGCCAAATGAGGTGGAAAAGTTTGTAATAAACAAATAAAATGAAGTTATATGTGTTGGACATTAATGGTTCACAAACTATAAATTAATGCCAAAGCTATATCAAAGTAGTTCAAATGACAATGTGCCCATTTGATATCGAGCTAACTTATGAATTCACTTACTCTCAATTGATAAATTAAGATGTTTATAGCTTATAGGGTGGTGGCATCTTTTATTTGTCATTTTTTTATGTCAAGTGTGGAAAAAGAAATCATGAGAGTTGATTTAATTGTGATAAGGATCTATGTTTAATGTGTGACTCAAATAAATGTTGCAATACTGTTGATGTGGGGACAAGACATTGAGGTCTCAAAGTCTATCATGTATTTTTAATTCATCCATGGTTCCAATATGTTGAAACCTAAATCAATTACATGAGGCTTTCAAAGAAAGGGCGATCACCTTTGGAACCTACTTTTGTAAGCATCTTACTTATCCTTGTTGGAAAAATATATATTAAATCTAGGGGAGCATTGTTAGAAAAAATAAGTATTTGAAGGATTATTAAAGTGAATATCAAATTATTGTTGTTTAAAAATTTATGCACATAAGGTGAGACAAGGTCAATGATCATAGGTTTCAAGTGAGGTACAATTACTAATTTATACTCTTTCACTTTACAAAACTCCATTTACAAAAATAAAAAATTGCATCACTTCCAGTGTAACTCACACCTTTTGGACAATTGCTATCTTTATTAGTTGGAGGGCTTGATCCATAACAACAAACCTAATAGACCATTATATTTATGTTAATCATAAAAAATGCCACAATATAAATAGCCCTCTTACTATATAATTTATGTCAGTGAAAACAATCCCACAATAGGCTTTGGGGTATAGTTCACTTGGTCTTGATAACTTGCAGAGGTAGTCCTAGTCATGGGCTTGACTCTTGATTTATACCATGGTGTAGGGTGAAGGCCCCTGTCACACCATCCAAAGGTTATAGGTGGGATCACCTTGTGTTAGATAAATAAACTCATATGTTAGACAACACCTCAATTTTTACTATTTAAAAACCCAATCCCACAATAAAAATGACCCTTCAACTAACATAATAATTGGTTATGGAAAAATATATAAATTAAAAAATAGATTTTAAAAATACATTGCATTTGCATGCAACACATGGTATGTTTCAGGATAGGTTCTTTTGTTTTATTTGTCCATGCCACAGATAAAATGGGAATGAGCTCGAGTGACAGAGGTAGTGGGACCATAGGCATATGTCTTCATTATTTAGTGTCTATTTTAGCCCCATGTTCACCACTAATGAAGCCCATATTTTATGTTATCAACAATGATTTTTTTGGATAAAGTTTGTTCTTTCACCTATAAATGTATCCCTCCCCTAAATTTATCTAATAATTATGCCAAGAACATATTCCATCCACAATCCTATTGATTATCATTTGTTTCATTTAAATCCATTTGAATCTTATTTTCCCTATATAAAAATAAGAGCTATGAAGCAAATTTAGTACCTATGTATAGCAAAAGTAGCAGTTACATGGAGTGATTAATGAGTGATTGGCATAATGAAAAATGAAAGGCATAGCAAAAGGAAAATTTAAAATATTTTTCTAAAATAAAGAGCCTTTAAAAAAATCCATTCTTTCATGGGATCACTTTCTCTGTATAAAATTGGTGGTATTACTACCCAATCCAAGCAAAATAAAAATTAGAGAAAAAAAATTGGCAACATCATTAACTAAACTTTGTATTTTTGTTTTATTATATCAATATTAATGTTTGTAGTTCCCTAATTTCTAGATTTGGAATAACTAATCAGGTTATGTTTTATTTTTTATTTTTTTTATTTTTTAATAGATAATGGGTTTATGTGACCCATACCTGATAAAAAACAAGAATATATAAAAAAAATTACTAATCAAAATATTTTCATTTACTTTGCATATCATAGGCTAAGTTACAAAAAACTTAAAATGTATTATCAAGGTGCAAAAAAAAGCAGAAAAAACATTCATAAATCTAGTCAATTTGTATGATATCAATAAACTTGAAAGTAGACATAGGCCTAAAACAATCGCCATCTAGAAAAGGATGCTTTCTAGAAGTTAAGTTAGTAGCCATGACATTAAAACCAAGAACCATCAAAGTAGATATAGTGTCCAACTACTTGGACTTGCATTTGTCTACAACCAATTTTTTATCTGAATCTGTGGAAATTGTTTCCATAGTTTATTTGACTAGCCATGTAGGAGAAATATAAATGCCAAAAAACACTAGACTATCCCATAATTTAATCAATTTAATCCTTGGGTAGGAATGGTGAACAACATGCATGTGTTTGAAAATAGGTAGAGGTGATAAAACATTGTTTAAAGGTGGTTCAGGGAACAATGAACCACACAATCTATTTGAATTCCACTCAAAAATAAGGGATTGAATGCAATTATGGAGAAGAGAGAATATCCTTTCCAAGTCCCTGAATGCAGCCATTATCACAAACCTAAACTTGCCTTTCCCAGAGAAGGGCAGAGATTCTCCCTGATCACCATCAAGGCCATTATAGCTTCATCCAGACGACCCTGAAGATTGGATTAATGAAGAATTCAACTAAGTATTTTACCTTCTTATCAAAGACAAGGAACATTATGTTGGTAATAAATACAGAGGTAGTAATTTAACTAAATTTGATCATGCTAGTAGTAGAAAGTAATTCTTCCCTGATGATAGAAAGAATAGCATTGAAAATTTATTCAAAAAAAATCTAGAAGATGTTGTATAGATCACGAGGTGAGACTTTGCCAATGAAATCTATTTTTGGTTTTTGGCACGAGCATAGAACTAAAGGAGTATCTAAATATTCTTACATAGTAGGCTCTGTTGAACTTTGAGAAGAACTAGATGACAAGAGTAAAGAGATCAAAACCAAGTTATGGAATAAAAACCATGTTGGGAAGGAAATAAATAAACATGAATAATCATAGCCAATATATGGTAGCAGTGGAGGCAAAGATAGAGAAAACTAAAATATATTGCCAATATCAATGCCTAATTTTGTTGGTGAATCATAACTATGATTATCAATGATAAGATCTATGGATTGGTCGATTGCAATATTTTCCAAAGCATTAAAAATCTTATTCATTTAACAAGCTATGTTATTGTAACATGTGTGATGACATTTATAACATATGTGATGGCATATTTTTTTTACTGATGTGATCAATTTCAAAGTGATAAATTTAATTAATACTCATTTATTAGTGATTAATTCTTTGATAAAGGGTTTTCATGACATAGATTGAATTTGAATAGATTCATCATGCCATTCAAAGTCATATACGATAGTCTCCCAAAACTGTCAAAAATGATAGATCCTAGTGGAGATCTCAACACATGGCATGAGGCTTCCTGATTTAAACTTTAGTTGGTGCATAAGACCCATATCAAGATAAAGTGGAATTTTACTTCACCTTGAAGGCACTATTTGAATGGCTTTGTAATACCTTTAAGAGTACCTTCAAGGTATTGTTAACCAGATTTGATTTCTAGTCAAATGAGGTCAACCCTTATCATTTTAAAAAATTTAATAAGGTTTACATGCATCCTATGGGGTCTCATATTGTCCTATATATCTTGCTTAGCCATGTCTTGGTTTTGGTTGAAGTTCATTCCTCTTGAATTGGCCTAGTCAACCATGGTTAACCTAGTCAAACCCTGGTCAAACTAGGAAAAAAGTCTATTTTGTGTAAATTTGTCCTATAATGGTCTTTATAATGTTTAAATGTGTTTACAAGTCGTGAATTTTTCATTTCCTAAGCTTCATGTGCAAAAAGGGCTCTTTTGGCCACTTTCTAGCTCATTAATGGACTTGTACGGACTTCTAAAAGAAAAAACTTGTCACAAAGATAAGTTTCAATGTGGAGAGGTCATAATTAGGTTGGGATCAGTCAGATGGCTTCCATAGGTCAGTTACAATTAACAAATGGAAGTTTCTCCTTGTTTTTAGGGGCTTTTGGGAACTTATACAGCCCCCATGATCAGATATTCAGTTAAAAACATGGAAAGGGTGTCTCTTCACCTCCCAACATCCATTTACACATTTTTAATTCAAGGATAATGCAAAAATATGCATCTTAAACTCATTTTTATTCATCTTCCTCTTGGCATGCAAATGAAGGTCAACTTCAAGCACTTGGTATGGAAGGTATAGGGAGAGTTGGGAGGAGTGCTTCTACAGGTGGATTTTACTTTGAGTTCAATTCATTTTGATAACAATAAAAAAAAATTAGTGCCTCCTACTTTATGAACCATTTCTAACAATATAAACAACTTTTTATAGAATTACATACAAGAGGGGTACTATTATGCATATGTTTCTAACTTTCAATGTTTTATGGAGCTATGTGATCTTAGGGAGATGTTTTTAGTCTATAATTAATCTCTCTCCATGATATTTTCAACATCTAACACTTCACTTTTCATTGCTTGTGAAGGAGATCTCAAATGGTGCTTGTTTTCCAAGTTTATAGCTATAGGTGTGTAGGTTCTATGTTTTCCAACATCCAAGGAGATTCATGGTAGTGATATTATTCTTGATATTCATGTGTTAAGACCTCCTTCATGAAATCATCTTGTGGGAGGTCCAATTAGCATACCCCTCCAAAGTTAAATTGTCTATTTTCCTTGTTTGAATGGAGCATGAATAGTAAAAAACATGGTGGAACTCATAACTAGTACCTAGCATCTTCAAGAATCCTTGTTTCCATTCTAGGAAGGTTTAGAGGCTTTTACAAGTGGTTTTTTCACTCCAAATAATGAGTTGATTGTATTTGGTCCCATAGTCCCTAAAATGGCTAAATACAGCTCCCAAGGGTCTTTATGATTTCCATAAGGTGAAGTTGTATTTGGTTTTGAGAAATCTACTTATGCTCACCTTATATCCCCATCAATGAGAAACCATCATTCCAATTTTGATCTTGAAAGGACAAGATTCATATATGTTTTGAAGCCTCCCAAAATGGCTTAAAAGCACTGAAAAGAGGTAATGTCTACAAGATTCTCAAGGGGTTTGAACCCTAAAAGTATTTTGAAAATTACTATACCTATTCTTGAAAAGGGGAACAATTCCAAGCAACTCAACAATTAGTTTTGATCACTTAAGCCATGAGGAAGAGTTGTGTTTCATGGAATGACCTTTTTAGGCCATCCCCTATCCGTACATAGGGCAGAGAGGTAGTGAGGGAAATGTTTCAAGGATTGGCCCAAAGGAAATGGTGTTGAAAGTTCCTATGAAGTAACTAATCCAATTATATATGCTACAAATCTAAAGGTAACCTCAACAAACCATAGATAAGGTGAAAATGCTCTAAACTCATCCTCACTAACCTATAGGCATAAAATTATGCACCTATAGCCTAGTTTTGAGTTTAGTCTCAATCAGGGGTAAAGTGAGGTTTTTGGAGATAATTTTGAGCATGAAAACAAAGTGAAATTATTTTAATGTGAGATTAGGATGACAAATCAAAAGGTTTCTTACCTTTTAAAGCTTGAATACCTTACCAGGATGCACACACAAGCTAGAAACATGCACATACAGGTAGATAAGTCAGGAATATGAGATAGACATGATCATGAATGAGGTGAAGGAAAGTTTCATGGTTTTAGAGAAATAAAATACATTAATTCCATCAATTCCACTATGAACAAGTCTCAAATATATCAAGAGCACCTACATGCCCCTAAACTCATGAAAACACAGTCAAAATAGGGTGTTCTAGGTCAATGGACCAAAGCATGGGAGTGAACTATGGTTTGAAGGATTTTATGTGAGGAAAAGGCATGAAAAAATTATTTTAACCTGAAGAAATATAAAAAGGAGATATAAACCCATCAAACAAAGTTCAATCACACCTACAAGCAAGGCTTAGAAGTTTTGTCCCAGTCATATGAGCTAGATGAACTCAGTCTTACATTTGAGGAAGTATGTGAAAGGTTGGGAGGTTAAAAAAAATAAAAATGAATATGTGACCTAAGGGTGTGAATATTAAGTTTATTAACATCAAAAATTCAACTTAGACAAATCTTAATACATCGATAAAAGGTGTCTTAGTCACCTATAGCAAGCAACAATGTAGGCTCAGTTTAGTGCTCCAAAGGGCCCTGAAAGTATTTGTGGGCCATGTTAGGATAATATGATGTTTGAGACATAGAAATATATTTAAAATTTAAATTAAATTCATATAGTGATTCCTCAGACATAGATGAAATAAATCACAAAAGCACAGTCCTTCTCCCTCTAACCCTATAGGCAATTTCTCAAAAACTTAGTCTTGAGTTTTGGATTAGTTGGAGGGGCATCTCTCAAATTAAAAATCTAAAAATTGGTGGAGGTCATCCTCATGACCCAAGGTATCATCTAAAATATATGGTTTTTTATATGAATAAGGGTAGTTCCCCCTATTTTATCTCAGACATGGGTCACTTTTCCCTTGCATAGACCTTGTAAAATTGGGAAATACGGTCAAAACCACACGCCAAAATTTAAGGAGTGTCTCCAAGAAGATTTGGTGAGCTAAATCACATATATTACCATCATTAAAAATTTTTTTAAGGGTTGAAAACCATATAATATGTTTGGAGCCACTAGGTTTTCAAGAGTAGCCAATTGTGCAAGTAATGGGTCTAATGCCAAATAGAGGATCATTCTTAGTTATAGCTTTTGGGAAGTCCTATAATGTATTTTTCCATGTGTTTAAAATAAAATTTTAGGTGTATGAAATATCTAAGGTAATAAATCATCAATAAAGGGTTGTTTTTTAACACAACGTTACAGCCAAACTCCTTGCACAAGGTTTAGGCCTAATCTTAAAGAGGAACCATTCATGTTTCTACTTCTTAATGAGATATCATATTAGTTTTAGGAGATGAATGGGATATATATAGAGGTGATACAACTCTTATTTTGTATAGGGACTTCCCCAAAAGTCATTTTAGACTTAAATGGTGCTCAAACCCTTTTAAGAGGCAAGGAATGGCTTGAATGACCAGCTTGAATTGCTCACATATTTCATAATAATTTGCATGGGACCCTAAGAATATGTTATAGGGGGTTATTAAGAGGCCAAAAAGGTAATTTTTCTAGGGTTTCACTGTCATACCTTTATGAATAAATGTTAAGAGCTGAAACCACCTAAAACCCTTGCAAAATCCATATCGTGACCTGATTAGAGAGATAGAGAATTTTAAGCATCCAAATGTAAGGGGATGGACATGAAACCACATATATGTTGTATATTACTCTCATAATATTCCATACATGTGTTTTTATTGTATGGAATTGTATGGATTAGTGGAAAATAGGGCTTTTTGTGGCCATTTTGAGTGGTGTGCAAGATACAAAAGGAGTTAGGAGATGAAAAAAAATATGGGAGAAATGTTTACTCTTTAGATAACTCCAAAAATTCACTTAATCTCATAAATCAATCTCTAAATTCCCCAACTAGGCCCTCACTTTCATCTAGTCCAGTGAGTTAGACTAGTGAACTCTTGGGAAAGTGGTGAAAATTAATTAGGGATGCCTTTTATAGGTTTTTTATTGAAAATGATGATATGGGAGCCTTTGAAAAGTGTCATTTCCTATTTTTCATGGATTATTTTTTAGTTTTGAGGAGTTTTGAATGCCAAGTGGAGAAGGTGTGTGGAAAAGAGCCCTCTTGAAACTGCCAGTGATGATTCTGCATGTCCACAATAATAGAGATAGGATAAATAAAATGCATGTGAGTACTTTTTTTTATCCCATATTTATTATATCAATCATCATACTTAACCATATGCAAGGATAGGGGTAGTTCTGTAAGGCAACATAGGTGGGTAATTTCTCATGTCAAAATCTCAGTTTTGTGCCACTTTTCACTATCTTTATGACTTGTTTTGGAAAATTATACACCTATGACATGACATAACTCACCCCATATTTATATCTTATGTATGTGTAACTAATATTCACTTAGTGACACATGTCCTTTTGCCTTTTCAACTTCTTTTCTCTTTCTCTTCCTCTAAGTTTTATAAATTGGGCCTTCTTGTCCATTGTTTGGAATTACTATGCTAAGTATGGCAAAGCCCTAAAAAAAATTTGACTTGAATAAATAACTAGTTGGGGATCAACCAACAATATGATTACACTTATGAAAGCAATAAACTGTGGAATTAAATCAGATAGATAAGTAACTAGAATCAAATAATAGCAAAGAACAAGAGATACAAGAAACCACCTTGAAAACTTGTATTAAACTCTTTACAAAAGGAATACAATTGAAGAAACTTATTTCTGCCACACCTCTCTCTCAGATGCACAAGATCTCTCTCTAGATCTCTATCCCTCAAGAGCTCTCTCTCTCAAGTACAATCAACTCCAACAACCTGGATTGATACAACTCTGTACTGTTCTTCAACATTCACACACAATGAACTACTACAACCACACTAAGCTAAGAAGATCTAATGCTACATATAGAATTAGGAGAGTTGAGCATGCACTTACAACCAACAATTAAGCCTCTTGAACAATGGTTCTAAAAACAATCTTACTAATAATAGAGACACAAACATAAGACTAAGACTTAAACTCATCATGCAAACACTCAGTTTTGTCCTCAGAAATAGCATTCTGGATGCATAAGTAACCGACACCAATTCCTGCCTGCTTGCCTATGACCGACATCAACCGATCCTCTACCGACGCTGGCGTCTCTTCAACTGCACCTGACCGATGTCGATCGCTCTTGACTGACGTTGGTGACTGTGTAAACCTGCAACTTTGGTAATGTGCTCATATGTGAAGCTTTTAGGCTCCACACTTTAACAATCTCCCACTTGGAGATAAACAGTTGCACCAGTACCTGTACAGCAACATCTTCTAGCTCCTCCATCTTCAACTCAATCATGAAGACCAATAGAAGTTGAATGAAGATTCAACTTCTCCTTTGTAACTGGCTTGGTTAACATATCAGCAAGATTCTTGTCTGAATGGATCTTCTCCAACTTCAACTCACCATCTTCTAATACATGTCTTATGAAGTGGTACCTAAGCTGTATGTGCTTGGTTCTTGAGTGAAAGGCTGAATTCTTAGCCAAATGGATTGCACTCTGACTGTCACTATACAATCTGCAACTCTCTTTCTCCCTTCCAAGCTCTTCCATGAACCGTGTCATCCATATCATCTCTTTGCTAGCCTCTGTGGCTGTAATATACTCTGCTTCTGTAGTTGACAAGGCAACAACCTTCTGTAACTTTGATATCCAACTAACCACCATTCCACCTACAGTGAAAACATATCCTGTGGTGCTCCTCCTGCCATCCAAATCACCTGCCATATCTGAATCTACATAACCATGTAGAGAAGTATCTAAACCTCCATAGCACAAGTGCCTACTGCTGGTTCCTCTCAGATATCTGAGGATCCACTGAACTGCTTTCTAATGTTCCTTTCCTAGATTGGCCATATACTTACAACACCCACTACTTGGGAAATATCCAGTCTAGTACACACCATTGCATACATCAAACTTCCTACTGCAGAAGAATATGGAACCTTACTCATGTACTCTACCTCATCATGTGAATTGGGACATTATTCTTTACTCAACTTAAAATGTCCAGCCAAAGGTGTGCTTACCGGTTTAGCGTCCTGCATATTGAACTGTTTCAACACCTTGTCCACATAATCCTCTTGAGACAATATCAACCTGTGATTTTTTCTGTCTCTCTTAATGTTCATGCCAAGAATTTTCTTTTTTGCTCCCAAATCCTTCATAGCAAAAGTTTGAGCTAATTTCACCTTAAGCTCAAAGATATCATGCATGTGTGATCCTGCAACCAACATATCATCTACATACAACAATAGAATAATATATCTACCATTATCCAATCTCTTAAAATACACACAATGGTCAGATTGACGCCTACTGTAGCCATGCTCAGTCATAAACCTGTCAAATTTCAAATACCACTATCTAGGAGCTTGCTTGAGGCCATACAAGCTTTTCTTCAATCTGCACACTAACTTCTCCTTACCTTTGACCTCAAATCCTTCTGACTGTTCCATATAAATTTCCTCATCCAAATCTCCATGAAGAAATGTTGTCTTAACATCTAGCTGCTCAAGATGCAAATCCTCAATAGCAACCAAAGACAGTACAATCCGTATAGAAGTCATTTTAACAATAGGAGAAAAAATCTCACAAAAATCAATACCTGGATTTTGTGCAAATCCTTTCACTACCAATCTGGCCTTATATCTCATATATCCATTCTCACCTTCCTTCAACCTGTAGGTCCATCTATTCTTCAGTGTTCTCTTACCAGCTGGCAACTCAACCAAATCCCATGTTTGGTTCTCTCTTAAGGACTCCATCTCCTCAACCATGCCACACTCCCACTGACTCTTGGACTCCACCTGTATTGCTTCTTTAAAACTCTCTGGTTCTCCACCATCAGTTAGCAATAAATAGAATAAAGAAGGAGAATATCTAATTGGAGGCTTACCCTTTCTGACCTCCTGATGGGTGTTTGAGACTCATTCACAACACGCTTTCCACCCAAATTCTCTGATAGTGACCAACCTCAGTCACCTCCAGACCTGTTACTGGCCGACGTCAGTTCTGCTTGACCGACGTCGATGCCTTTTTTGCCAACATTGGTTTCTGTTTTGCCGACGTCGGTTCTTATCCTGCTGACATCGGTCTCTGTGTTTTCCTACAAGTGATTATTTCTTTTTCTCGCGAGCTCATTTTGGACCATCACCTCGTCCAATTCACCATTGCTCTGCCCCGATTGATTCAGCTTCTTTAACTGATCACTATACATCACTTTTTCATTAAAAACAACATCATGGCTCCTAATTATCTTGTTAGTTCCTAGATTCCAAAATCTGAAACCAAAATCATCTGAGCCATAGCCAATAAATGTGCACCTCATAGACTTAGCATCCAGCTTCTTTCTATTTTCCTTATCTATGTGCACAAAGGCTTCACAGCCAAAAACTTTGAGGAATGAGAGATCTAACTTTTTACCTGTCCAAGCCTCTTCTGGAATTCTACCATCTAGAGCTATAGAGGGTCCTCTATTAATCAGGTACACTACAGTGTCAACAGCTTCTACCCAAAACTCTAAGGGCAAACCAGCATGTAATCTCATACATCTTGCACGCTCCATGATTGTTCTATTCATCCTTTCAGCAATTCCATTCTGTTGAGGTGTCCTTGGAACCATCTTTTGCCTATGGATTCCATGCATATAACAATACCAGTTGAACTTATAACTACAAAACTCTCCACCATTGTCAGATCTCAGGCACTTCAATCTTTTGCCTGTTTCATTCTCAACCATAGCTTTCCAAATCTTAAAAGTCTCAAATACATCAGATTTCTTCTTAATACAATAGATCCATACCTTTCTTGTAGCATCATCTATGAATGAAACATAGTACTGTGATCCTCCAATAGAAGCTACCTGAGTCAGTCCCCACATGTCTGTGTGAACAAGCTGCAACTTATGCTTCTTCTTTGTAGACCTAGTCTTGAGAAAACTAACCCTTTTCTATTTTCCAAATACACAGTGCTCACAAAATTCTAGATCCATGCTTTTCAAATCTAAAAGCTTACCTTTAGACTTAAGAATTGACATCCCTTTCTCACTCATGTGGCCAAGCCTTGAGTGCCACAATTTTGCATCCACATTTGAAGTAGATAATACAGAAGGAGAATTGTTAGTAACACAATTACACAAATAGAGAGTACCTACTCTCTTACCTCTGGCCATAACAAGTGCACCCTTGGTCACCTTCCAAGATTCTATTGTGAGAGTTACTGTACAACCCTCATCCCCTAACTTTCCTACAGAAATCAAATTCCTCTTCAAGCTAGGAACATGCATCACATCTCTCAACACCCATGTGTTTCCATTCTACATTTTCAGCTGCACTTTACCTTTGCCAATAATTTTAAAAGGCTCATCATCCCCTAGATACACTATTCCAAAATCTCCATGGATATAGTCACTGAAATATTCCCTATTAGGGGTAGCATGAAAAGATGCACCAGAATCTAACACCCAAGATTCTATATTATTATGCAAAGAGAATATTAAAGCATCTTGTGCAATACCTACAACCTTTGCTTCTTCTTTTCCTTCGTGTTGATTTTCCTCCTTAGGCTTTGACCAGCAATCTCTGCTTATGTGCCCCATCTTTCCACAATTCTAGCATTGTGGCTTCCTGCCATTTCTGGATTTGGATCTACCTCTCCCCTTAGACTTAGATCTTGGTCTCCCTTTCTTGCTCTTCTCTTTTTACCTTCCCCTGCTCTCAAAACTTAAAGCGTTCCCAGATGTCTCTTTTGTGCTTTTCCTACGAATTTCCTCATTCAAGATAACACTAACAACATCCTCTACTTTTAAAATATTTGAAGCAGATACAGTATTACTAACTACCATTACTAAGCTATGCCAGCTTTCAGGCAAAGAACATAATATTAAAAGAGCTTTAACTTCATCATCAAATACAATTTTGACTGAACTTAATTGATTTACAATTCCATGGAAATCATTCAGGTGATTAGATATAGATCCACCTTCCTGCATATGCAAATTAAATAGCTGCTTCATAAGATATACCTTATTAGAAGCTGAGGGTTTTTTAGACAAATTTGCTAAAGTAGTCATCAACTCTACCATTGTTTTTGCCTGTGATAAATTAGATATCACAGTAGATGCTAGACTCAGTCTTATAGACCCCAAAGCCTTTCTGTCAAGAACTTCCCATTCTTCATCATCCATGTCTGTGGGCTTCTTTGCAATCCCACCTAACGGTAAGTATAGATCTTTCTGAAATAGATAGTCCTCTATCTGCATTCTCCAATGTTGATAATTTTTGCCATTGAACTTCTCCATTCTCAGTTTACTTTCTTCTGCCATTACTTCTCCCACTCAAATAGAAATCCCTACAGAAACTCTTGTGAGCAACCTGTAATCAATACACACTACACAGATCTGAACCACCTGTTAGTGAACCTGAGCTTTGATACCAATTATTGGATATCAAACTCTAAACCTACAACCAAGGCTCTGATACCACTAGTTGGGGATCAACCAACAATATGATTATACTTATGAAAGCAATAAACCGTAGAATTAAATTAGATAGATAAGTAACTAGAATCAGATAATAGCAAAGAACAAGAGATACAAGAAACCACCCTAAAAACTTGTATTAAACTCTTTACAGAAGGAATACAATTGAAGAAACTTCTTTCTTTCACACCTCTCTCTCAGATGCACAAGATCTCTCTCTAGATCTCTATCCCTCAAGAGCTCTCTCTCTCAAGTACAATCAACTCCAACAACCTGGATTGATACAACTCTATACTGTTCTTCAACATTCACACACAATGAACTACTACAACCACACTAAGCTAAGAAGATCTAATTCTACATATAGAATTAGGAGACTTGAGCATGCACTTACAACCAAAAGTTAAGCCTCTTGAACAAGGGCTCTAAAAACTATCTTACTAATAATAGAGACGCAAACATAAGACTAAGACTTAAACTCATCATGCAAACACTCAGTTCTGTCCTCGGAAATAGCATTCTGGATGCACAGGTAACCAATGCCAGTTTCTGCCTGCTTGCCTATGACCGACATCGACCGATCCTCTGCCGACACCGGTGTCTCTTCAACTACACCTGACTGACGTCGGTCGCTCCTGATTGATGCCGGTGATTGTGTAAACCTACAACTTTGGTAATGCACTCATATGTGAAGCTTTTAGGCTCCACACCTTAACACTTTTGCCTTTTCAACTTCTTTTCTCTTTCTCTTCCTCTAAGTTTTATAAATTGGGCCTTCTTGTCCATTGTTTGGAATCACTATGCTAAGTATGGCAAAGCCCTAAAAAAATTTTGACTTGAATAAATAAATAAAATTAATTTTACCTCATTTAAATAATTCACTAAGTGTACATGATATTGTTTGGTCTTGTGCAAGTGTGACGTTTATTTGCCTTTCACATATTACTCCTATTAGTACCTAGTGTGTTATGATATCTTTCTTACAAGTCAAAAAGAAGTGTCAAGTGAGGTTGCTAGTGTAAGTGAGTAGGATATTTAATATATAATCTTATAATTCCTATTTTTTAGTTCCTTCTATATTATGGCATCTTCAAGACCCCATGTTGAAACACTGATGTGAGAGAGAGAGTTGATTGAGTGAAGTGTATGTGTAACTTGTTCTTGATTCCAAGTGCATATAGAAGGTATGAATAGATAAAAACATTTGTTGTATCACCTCCATAGATTAAAATTACTTTCATGGTATTCTTAACTCTTTTCAACCCCCCAAAGTGTTAGTAGTAGGGACATGTGCTTGAATGATACATTAAAGGGAGCTAGCCCCTATCTAGAGGTTCATCTCACAAGTTTGCTCACCCATAGTAAGTCAGATGTCTCAACTTTTCCACATGGATTATAGGCCTAAAAAACCTTTTCTCATAGGGTGCATCTAAGTATCAATAGGATCTCCTAGGAGATACCTTCAAACTACCCATGAAGTTATTAAGGAGGTTTCAAACATTCTTTGATAAAGTTAAAAGACTTTGTACCCAATATTTTGATTCTCCTAGATCCCTAAAAGTATGACACTTGGCATCCTTTTGATAAAATGGGTTCATAGAAGATACCTTGAAGGGCATTTTTATACAATACAGGAGATGTTGAATGTATCTCCTAAGAGATACCTTCAACATGCATAAAAGAAAAAATTTCCTTCACTTTGAAGGCACTAATGGGTGATACTTTGAAGTTCCTTATAATACCTTCAAGTGTACCTTAAATTTGGATCTTAGTAGATATATTTTTAAAAAGTACAATAGTGGATTAAAGGTCTATCTCCTAAGAGATAACTTCAAGTTACCAATGAAGGTATTACAAGGTAGCAAAAAATTCAAGAATTTCACATTCCAGTGCTGCAAAAACATGCCAGATGGCACTACTTTGATGATTTTTTAGGTAATTTTAATCAAAAAATCCCTCTGGCACATTTTGGTCATTGGCACTTCACACTCTACATATCCCATAGGAATTTAATTATTCATAGTTTTCCTTCAGAGGATTTGTTTGAAACACAGTATTCAAGAATTTAGGGTATGGGACTCAAAGCTACATTCGCCAAGAATTATAATTGTTCAAAACTTATTCTTCAGCCACTATTCTTCAATAAGTATGTCTCCAATTTTACACTTCAGTTATCTGGATCTTTAGAAAGATTTATTCGGTAGTATTGCTTGGTAGGTCCCTCAAACACATTTAGGTCTTTGGTGATTTTTCTCGGTGGAAGAGTTCTAGACATTTTGGTGTTTGGAAAAAATGTTCTAAACTTTGGTTTAGGATGATACCAAAGAGTCTTATACCCTGACTCCCTACTTATGACTATCGAAAGATTCATTACTTAGTAAACTAGAGCTAAAAAAGTGATGAAATGACACTTGACAAATGGAAATGATGTGGCACTCCTATTAAACATCAATAGTGCTTTGTATTAACTTTAAGGGTACATTCAAAG
Source organism: Torreya grandis (assembly GCA_037957365.1). Taxonomy (NCBI): domain Eukaryota; kingdom Viridiplantae; phylum Streptophyta; class Pinopsida; order Cupressales; family Taxaceae; genus Torreya; species Torreya grandis. The sequence goes on along the minus strand of JARHVA010002574.1, from coordinate 2,275,128 downwards.
TATATCCTAAGAGATACCTTTCAAACATGTGCAATATTGGATTCAAGATATCTCCTAAGATATACCTTAAAATTACCCATGAAAGTATTACAAGGTAACTGAAGTTTTTACTATTTTACAAAGTATTACAGAAACATAGAAATCTATTAGTTAATCGACATGGATAAAGTTAAAAGGATTTGCACCTCATATTTTGATACTCTTGGATCCCTAAATGTATGACTCTTGGCATCCCTTCATTAAAATAGGCTCATAAAAGATTAAACAAATCTTTGATTTATGGTCTAATGCCCCAAACTTTTGTTATATCTGGGCGTCTGAGATTTAAACATGTGGCATGGTCTTGTCAACTTATGACCATGGAAGATTCAAGTGTAGTGAAAGGTATGAAGCTAAAAATTAATGAAGAGTTGACACATATCATCATATGAAGAAACTGACCCTGATAATGTGGTAATCATCATTGATAGTTGTCTCTAAGTCAATGACTAAACATTTAGAGTTAAATAAAGTTTATCATATAGCAAGTAATTGAACCCACTAAAGATGACTAGCATTTTCACAATGAAATGGGTATTTAAACCAAAATTTCATATCTCTATTAATGTCACATGAGTACATTCAATATTTGATACTTGTGAATGATATATGTAAAATTTATGTCAAAATGGAATTCACTTACCCATTATTCTTAAGTGAACACTACATATTTTAACTCTCATACGATCATAATCCCTAATTCATCAAAGGTGTTTATGAATTGAAACTAGTCTTTTTTATAGAACTAAATGCATACATCTAGTTCATAATGGAGATAACTTCGAAACAATCAAATGTCCCTTGTTTGTATGATTTCACTAGTGTGTTTGAGTAAACTAATATAGTGCTTTAAAAAAATTCTTTAGATTGCAAATTCCACCATTATTATGCACTATAAGATGAGGTTGAATTAGTAATCTCGTACTCAGCTTAGGATATAATTTCATCAACCCACAAACTTTACATTGATGTTTTGTTTCCCATTAAGGTGTATGATCTTCATCAAGAAGCTATGAAACTAGAGGTAATTCCATGCATAAAACTTCTCAGAGATTTTTTTTTCAATGGCACTTTTGTTGGTGATTGCTTATATATTAGGAAAAATAAGAAAGTGGTTATGTACATTTTGGGTAGGGATTTCATTAGGTTACCTTCCCCTGAAACAACCTACAATCAAAACTTGACTAATAACCAGCTTAAACAAAATGCTTTAGAGGGAAAATTAAATGAGTGGCTTATTGAGGGCTATAAATTGAATTGTAAATGGGGTGTTACAACTAATTATATCATTAAATTTAGGCTTGGGGTTAGGATAGCAATGGCTCTATTGAATAGAATATATGGCTTTCTGAGTATTACATGTGTTCAGGTTGAGTGGGTTCCATTGTTGGAAATTTTGTTGACCTCTGATCAATTAATTGCAATGGGAGAAATTATCTATGCCAAACTGAAGTCCCAAATATTCTATATAGACCAAAGGCCATTAGATGGTAGCTTTTACATGATGTCTTATTTATTGGATGTTTTTTATGGAACTATTTACAAAAGCTATGGTGAGTTGTGGCAACCCTCAAAATAATATGTGGCTAATAGAATTGATGAATATCATTTATTTTGTTCTTTCGTAGATACAAATGTGAAATTAAAAAAATATGCAATGAATTTTACGCTCAAATATATCATGAAATCTATTGGAAATCTATGCTTGAGTTATCTGAGAACATTATGAGGACATTCCATAAATAGGGAGATTATTGGTTTTATCTAGATTTTATTATCATTTAGATTGAAGGGACAAAGACTTATCCATTATTTCTACCACACCATCTTTTAGATAAGATTGTTAAACAATAATTACCTTTTTAGGTTTATAACAATATTGATGAGGAACTAGGTCATAGGCATTGAGGTTATTATTTTAAGACACCCATGACCATCGACCAAATGTAGTATGTGGTTAGATCACATTTCAACCAAGCTAGCAAAATCAAGACTAATTACAATCTAAAATTGGCACTATTCAAAGAATGGAATATGATGAAAAGGGTTAGAGGATACCTTCAATAGATTTAGGAGAATAATAAGTTTCATGTTTCTTATGGGCATGAAGAGTATGACCATGATCACATCTTCTAGAATAAGCTTGATGATTTAGTCATATAGAAGAATATGAAGGATAAATGGATGTTTATGGTCTAGTTCAGGCATTACAATATAATCCTTAGGCTACTAAGGAATAATTTGAGAGGAAATCAAATCATCAATGGGAACTATTCTAGCCTCATGTTTTTTGGCAATAGGATCAACCTCCTCCTCTATAAGAGCCTATAGATGAGTAGCCAACTGACTTTGGTGTCTAAAGATAATCTAATCCTCAACTCATAAGGGATATTATGAGGGGTCTTCCAAGTACAAAATTGTCTTCCTCAACAACATCTCTTGACACCTGAGTTTTGGGCACAATAACTAGAAGAGATAGGTTGGCAACTTATCCTAGCAAAGAAAGGAAGAACAATTTTGTGATGACTCTTTTTCCCTCTTAATAAATGTGACCTAAGTGAATCTTTATAAAAAATTACAAGATTATTTCTCTTCCATTCCAATTGTTCCTAATTTTCCCACATCTACTATGGCTATCCATTCATCACTTACATCTACCATTTCATCTCCAAACACCTTTCATCCCACCTCCATAGTAGATATTATCATGCCTTCACCATCATCTCTTATGATTCCTCCTTCCACTATTATTCTATCAATTATGTCACCTTCCATTCCACCTGTCAGGATCTTGCTCCACCAATAGAGCACATATGATTACTTCTTGTATTAGAAATTAAACACGAAATTTAACCAGAATCAATAAGTAACTAGAAACATGAAACAACACAGAATATGAGAGGCAACACACAATTGTATTCAGCTCATTACAAAGGAAATTACAATAAAGAGATCACACTCTTCTTCCACCTCTATGAGGCTTCCACCTCAAGGGCTCCAAGTAATCTTCCCACCTGAGTAATCTTCTCTCATGGGTCACAACTAATAACTTACACAAGCTATTGTTCACCTCATCATACATCCAGTACAACTGAGTACGAACCGGTACTCTAAGTAGATCTCACCATGATCTTACTCCTGATGTATTGTTGTCACCTTGATCTTGCTCCCTCACCGATCCTGTTCTGACCCTCGCATACACACATCCCTACAGACCAACCTGATCTTACTTATCACATGTAGATCTCCTCCATGATCCTGCAACACCCTGCATATCAAACCTGATCTTACATACATGGGGAATCCTACTTGATTCCACCATGGGAAGAACTCTCCAAGCTCCACACTTGGATTCTGCAAGTTCAACACTTAAAAATATAGCCCATGAGTCTATTATATAAATCTCATGCATAAACTTAATTTAGACGGGTGGCTCAAAGACTTGAACTGGTCTTCATCATGCAAACTCTGCATTCACTTAACTGACTGTCCATCAACAGTAGTTTTGGAACTACCACAGGCGATCGATGTTAGTCCCTGCCTTCCTAGAGGTGACCGACGCCGGCCGATCTTCTATCGATGCCGGTTTCCCTTGCACTGTCCCCTGACCGATGTCGGTTTTGGCCTGCCGACGCCGGTGACTGTCATGCACAAAAAACCTCCTGTTTGCCTAAGGTGAAGCTTTTAGCTCCACACCCTAACAATCTCCCACTTGGAGATAAATAGTTACACCTGTACCTAAACCAGTACTATGTCTAATCTGCATCCTGGCTTGTATTCCTCTTCAAGCTCCCACTTGAAGACAACCCACCACACTCCTTGTGGTGTTAATCATGTGGCTGACTTTCTTCATTCTCAGCTTACCTTCTTCTACCATTGATATACTCCCACTAAATCAAAAACCCTGTGAATGACCTGTAATCAACAAACCACTAACAGATCTAAAACCACCTGTTAGTCAACCCAACCAAAAGCTCTGATACCACTTGATGGTATCAGCTCTTAAACCTATAACCAAGGCTCTGATACCACTTGTCAGGATCTTGCTCCACCAATAGAGCACATATGATTACTTCTTGTATTAGCAACTAAACACAAAATTTAACCAGAATCAATAAGTAACTAGAAATATGAAACAACACAGAATATGAGAGGCAACACACAATTGTATTCAACTCATTACAAAGGAAATTACAATAAAGAGATCACACTCTTCTTCCACCTCAAGGGCTCCAAGTAATCTTCCCACATGAGTAATCTTCTCTCATAGGTCACAACTAACAACTTACACAAGCTGTTGTTCACCTCATCGTACATCCAGTACAATCGAGTACGAACTGGTACTCCAAGTAGATCTCACCATGATCCTACTCCTGATGTATTGTTGTCACCTTGATCTTGCTCCCTCGTTGATCTTGTTCTGACCCTCGCATACACACATCCCTACAGACCAACCTGATCTTACTTATCACATGTAGATCTCCTCCATGATCCTGCAACACCCTGCATATCAAACCTGATCTTACATACATGGGGAATCCTACTTGATTCCACCATGGGAAGAACTCTCCAAGCTCCACATTTGGATTCTACAAGTTCAACACTTAACAATACAGCCCATGAGTCTATTATATAGATCTCATGCATACACTTAATTTAGATGGGTGGCTCAAAGACTCGAACTGGTCTTCATCATGCAAACTCCACATTCACTTAACTGACTGTCTGTCAACAGCAATTTTGGAACTGCCACAGGCGATCGACGTCGATCCCTGCCTTCCTGGAGGTGACCGACGCCAACCGATCTTCTGCTGATGCTGATTTCCCTTGCATTGTCCCCTGACTAATGTCGGTTTTGGCCTATTGACGCCGGCGACTGTCATGCGCAGAAAACCTCCTATTTGCCTAAGGTGAAGCTTTTAGCTCCACACCCTAACAATCTCCCACTTGGAGATAAATAGCTGCACCTGTACCTAAACCAGTACACTGTCTAAATTATTCCCTGCTACTGATCCCTCTCAGATACCTGAGAATCTACTGAACTGCCCTCCAGTACTCCTTCCTCGAATTGGCTCCATACTTTCTGACAACTCCCACTATTTGGGAAAACTCAGGTCTACACTAGACCTAATGTGATTTCAAACCCTGTTCTAAGCTAAGCTTGAATTGTCCAGCCCTTGGTGTGCTTTTTGATTCTGCATCCTGCATCATGAACCCTGCCAACACCGTCTTCACACCAGCTCCCACTGGAGATAAAATCTCCATGTCTCTTATGCCAAAGAATTTTGCAGCTCCAAATTCTTCATGACATACCTCTGAACTAACCTTACCTTTAGCTCAGCAAAACCCTGTATGTACAAACCTGCTCCAAGCTCATCCTCCACATACAGTAATAAGATAATGTTGCAACCATCATCCACCTGGTAAGATAAACACAATAGTTATACTGACATTGACAAAAGCTTTGCTTTGTCATCTCCCTGGTACCACCTATCAGCTCTATACCTGCAGCTTCCTCAAGACCATATACCTTGGCCTTCTGTCTCACATATCCATCCCTACCTTCTTGGAGGTGACCGACGCCGGCCGATCTTTTGCCGATGCCGGTTTCCCTTGCACTGTCCCATGATCGATGTCAGTTTTGGCCTGCCAACGCCGGCGACTGTCATGCATAGAAAACCTCCTGTTTGCCTAAGGTGAAGCTTTTAGCTCCACACCCTAACACCACCTTCCACTCCCCCCACTGTCACCTACAAAAGGAAGACAAAGTATTCTCCTATATTGAGATCAACTTTTTGGAAGAAATACCATTTATTGGTCTTTCTACTATTGAGGAGTCTCTTGAGAGGGAAAAATTAGAGGAAGCTGAGAAAGATAATGAAGGATAAATTTAGATAGGGTTACTTTTGGAAAAATAAATAGATCTAGTATCATTGGTTAATTATCATGATGATGAAGATGAATAATAAGCTTCTGAGGAAACAAAATAAGTACAGCAAATACTTATGGAATAGACTCACCTAGATAATGAAGAGGTGGAGTTTTAGAAAGCCAAAGCCTCGGGTTTGGGAGTGAAAACAATCCTCACATAAAAACCAAGCCAAAGGATTATTGGGGTAGTCTCTTCTACCATCTCTTCATCTATCAATGTTGATATCCCATTTGTAAGTTTTCCTTTTGTTATATCTCAAGGTTTTTTATTTATTCCTCCCAAAGATTCATCAATTATTTTCCCTCGATAAATAAAGATCCCAGAGAATAGGGTTAATTTGAAGACCAGGTAATTGTGTCTATTTTTCATCCTTAGATCCCACCCATTAAAAAAAAAGTTATTAAAAATAGGACTTCCTGTTTTAAAGGCCTCACTAGTATCCCCAACCATAATGACAGTAGAGAGAACCACTAGTTTGGTCAGGTATATAATTGAGGTCTCATCAAGAAGACAATCATCTACAGGTGATAGAATAATCCACCAGCCTCTCTTATTTCCCACTAAGATTAATAATTCCATAGTTCCTCAATTAATTACACCTCCTTTTATTACTCTTAGACCTTCTTCATCTAAAAGACTAACTCCAATTGAAGAAATGGGGATTCTCATAGTTCCCCAATGGGTGAAAGAGATGCAAGAAGCTAGGGGTGAAAGACAAAATCTAGTTGTAACTAAATTACCCACAATCTCCACTAGGAAAATTTAGAGGGTGAGGAAGAGGAAGGTTGTGTGCCTTGGTACAGGTGAGGATATGGAGTTTGAGCAGAGGTAAAATATTTTTCCTCTTAAAAAGAAACCAAAGAAGAACTTACGGGACACTATAGAATATATTAAGAACTTCAATGATTTCATTAATATCACATGGGCAGCCTTGAAGTAAATGCACCATAGTACTAAGAAGACATTGAGAAGGTGTAAATAAATGCAAATCACCCAATTCCCTTAAGAAATTATTGTTGATGTGCATAGTGCATCTAATAAGTTGGACGATATTTTGTATAATATTTAGGCCTCTAGAGAAACTACCTAGCCTAATTAGGGAAACATCATCAAGCTATGGCACTAGATGAAAGAATTGGAAAAGAGGTTTAATTTATTGATTTTGTGTTCAAGGAATAGTTATTTCAACCATTTTAATTTAATGTCTAGTATGGATGCAATGTGGTGCTTGAATTATGCCTTTACAAAAAGAGATGTCTCTCTTGGTTGGCTTAATTAGTTAAAGGCATTACTGGGACTTTTTACTAGATATGAGAGTGAGGCCTTGGAAATTTTATCAAATATGAGGGTTACTCAAGTGATTAATCCTACTGGCAAGTTGGTCAATAGGCTTAATTTTGGGAGCCTCCTTCATTGAGCAATAGATAGTTTTAAGAAGGAGGTGGAGGAAACCATCTACAAAACCAATAAGGAGGTTATACACCTAGTCAATTTTTTTAGAACAAAGTAACTAAGGTTGAAGCCTTAGTAGCTAGATTTAAGAGCCTGGAGGATGAGCAAGGTATGTTAATGGCTGAAGCACGTATAATTATTAAGCCTTCTTTTCTCAATTTTGATATTATAAACAAAGAATTTGAGGGGGGGGCACATTATTGGATCAACTTAAAGAAAAAGAGAAAACTTACTCTTCAATTTATGTTACTCAACTAGATGTAAGTGTTGCTAAAACATCTCAGGACTCTTAGTCTTCTAGGTTTACAATAATGCAAACTCCAATGGGTCTGATGTTCATTTCTTCTTCAACTCCTTTAGCTAGTAGTGCCACATCAACACCATGATTTGAAATGATTATATATGTGAATGTAAATTTAAGGTGTAATTTTAATTTCTAATATATTTATTATACATATTATATTTTTTCTAGAGAGTCTAAGTTTAGACACTTCCATTGTGCATGCATCTTTTTCATGATTTTGAACCTATGTCTTTTTTTGGACTTGTAATTTTAGATGAAGCTTGAAGAGATGAGGCCTTCCCATTCTAAGATTATAAATACATGTAACCTCCTAGTCCCAAAGAGTGGAAATTTTTTGTTGTTTAGACTAATAGGAAATTTAAAAGATTTCTTCTTGACTTTGTCTTTATTTGTAAATCTTGATTCTTCTCCAATTATATGGATTACTTGAGACATTCTATTATTCTAGTAACTTATTACTTAAATTTATGTATGAGTTATCCATTTTAAATATAGTCACTCATTTTAAGCTATAGCTGATTTGAATATCTTTTGCATGTTAATCATAATCTTCTTAAATATGTTCAATATCAATCTAATAATAGCCAACCTTTGAATTTGAATGTATAAGTATATAGTATTTGATTGTTGGTGTACTATAATAGCTTTGACACTTCAATTTTTTTGCATTCATATTATGTACTTTGGAAATCAGAATTGGCCAATTTCCATTTGCACATCAAGAAATTTCCTTTTACCTTAAAGGCATTGATGGGTGATAACTTGAAGGGTGTTGTAATACCTTCAAAGTATCTCTTAAGAGATACCTTTCAAACATGTACAAGAGTGGATTTCTCCTTGAAGGTATCTCTTAGGAGATACCTTCAAGTTACCCATGAAGATATTTCAAATCCCTTGAAGGCATATCATATGTTGCACACATGCATCTGAAAACCACCCCTCGGTGCACTCTAGGGCATAAATGAGCATAGTCATATGTGCCTTGTTAGTATAAAGTACTACTACCCTATCCCAACCTGGGTTCATATCTATCTAGTGACATTCTGACAATTTTTTAATATTTTTTTACTATGAGTAAATTAAATAGTATTAGGTAGTAGGGATAAGAGATTTTGTTATATGTAATGTTAAAATACATGTGTACAAGAGGGATTGAAATATACAACATCCTATATGGCTTGCTTGCTTTAATGCATGGTCACCTAACTAGGTTTATATTCATGTGTGTAACACTTCATAAGATATACCTTGAAGGTTGCTATCATACATTCAAGGGGATGTTGAAGGTATCTCCTAACATGCACATGAGTGTAATTTTCCTTCAACTTAAAGCACTATTGGGTGTTAAAATAAATTATTCTTTCCCTCACCTACCCTTATATCATCTCTAGAGCCCCCTCCAATCAACCTTACTTATTACATCAGTTTGAATTTGATTTTTGGGAGCCATTTGGTGTTTGGAGGGAAAACAAAGGGTAAGTAGAAGGACAATTAGTAAAAGACAAAAAAATGAGAAAAAAACATAACATAAGCAAGGGGATAGATAAGAGATTAGCACAAAATCAATAGTCATAATAAAATAGCAGTAGCCTATAGAAAAAGATTAGCAATAGAAGAAAGAGTTTGGAGAATCTAGAGTTTCAGCCTAAAGGAATTAAATTAACACAGCAATAAACTGTGTAATTTAGATAAATAACATCATCTTAGAGAATAAAAAGGTAGAGAAGATAAGACATAGAAGTAGTCTATATAAAATAGGGGAATAAAATAACATAAAACATCAAGAATACAAATAGATAGCAGTCTAGTACAGAGTAGGTAAAAGAAGAAATATTGTCAACAGAATAAAAGGAAAGTATAAAAGATTTTTATAATAGCTATAGATGTGTAAGTATATGCATAAAATTAGTTTGTATTATAATTTTAAGAACAAATTAATATATGAAATTTGAGTGGATTTTATGCTGATACTCTAACCTCCCCTATTATATCCTTCTTGCATGGTCTTTTTGTGCATTTCTAGCACTTGTGTCAAATTTGGGATTAGTCCAAACTTTAGTTTATTTTTCTTCCCTTATCCACATATGCCCACACATTCTATATTTTTTCCAATAATTGGTATTATATCCTTTAGGTTGTAATCCCATTTATACATGATAGTAGGTAGTTTTGGTTCATGATAGCATCCCCTATATTTGATGGAAAGAACTATGATGTGTGGATCATTAAAATGGTGACCATATTCAACTCTCAAGAGCTATGGGATTAGGTTCAAGGTGGATATAATGGATTTTGAGACCTAACATCCTTCAATTATTTAATTTAAACACAAATTAATGCATTAAAAGAGAATAAAAGAAATGATTTCAAGGCACTCAACTACATACAAGTGGCACTAGTTGATTCAATCCTTACTAGGATAGTAGCAGTTATCCATTCTAAAAAAGCATGGGATATTATTAAAAATGCCTATCAAGGGAGTGATAAGGCGAAGCTTATCAAGTTTTAACTCTTAATAAGGAACTTTTAGACCCTAAAAATGAAGGATAATGAGTTTATCAATGACCTATTCACAAGGACAATGAATATTATCAATCAAATGAAGACATGTGGTGATTAATTTAAAGATCATAAGATCATAGATAAGGTGTTGAGGAGTATTCCAATCAGATTTGAACCTATGAGGTGATGGGTTCCTTATAAACCCATAAACAAAGGATGAATAGGTCAACCACCTCCTCCCATGAGTAAGCATTAAAGACCAATTTTATGAAGGGGGAGATGATCAAATAATAGAGGAAGAGGAAGAACTTGTAATAGTTAATAAGGTAAAAGGCATAGCCATCAAGAGTCATATCAAAGGGGAAGAGGAAGGAGTAGAAACACTTATAGAGTATGATCTACATAAAGGTATGATAATTTTAACATCCAATACTATTATTGTAAAAGGTATTGACACTATGCTAGTGATTATAGAAAGGAGTATGACAAAAACTCTAAAAACTAGAAAACCCTTTCAAATGGAAAATTGCTAGATATATATAGAGAAGGAAGAGAGAGAGAGAGAGGTCATGTGGGAGGAGAGAAGAAATCATTGGTTGCTGCAAACATCTTCCTTTGCCATGAAATATGCCATTTTAGATCACCCTGAGCTTCTCAAGCCATTCTCGCATTTAGTTTTCTCTTTGTCAAGACCACACCTCCATGCTTGTAATGTCATGATTAACCTATTCTTGGATGGCTATCTATATGACTTTAGTTCTTCTTCAATGGTTGAGTGTGATGACCATGCCACTACATTAATTTCTTATCTACCTATGGAGACCAAAATTAATTATTGAGGAAACCCAATCTAAGAAATTGGTTTTCCTATAGTCAATTTATAGAATATATAGCCTCCCTTTAGAAAACCACCTCTGCATTCTTGGACATGTATATGCCATTCATCCACTCTACAACTTGACACTTATCCTTTGTTGATTGGCCTTTCTATTCTAGCTTCCACCACATAGCAACTTTGTCATCCATTGCTTCCATGACTTCTCATGTTGTTAGATGGCTTAAGTCAAGCTCCTAAAAAATCCTAATTAACTCCATATGGAGTAACTCAAGATTTTTCATCTTCTTTACTTATGAAGCATCCCAAATAAAACACCTAGAGAAACTTGATTTACTCTTTGCAAAGTAACTCAAGTTTTCCAAGCTACTTGACTATGGACTTTCTCATGTCTAAGTCTTCAGACTTCTCCCAGTTGAAGTCTTTGAACTTCTCTTAGTTGAAAATTTTAGACTTTTCCAAGTGTAAGTCTTCGAACTTTGGCAAGTGGAAGCCTTTTAGACCTTGTCATCTAAATTATTTAAAACTTTTCTCACAGGCTCTTGTATTCCTTTATGACTTTTCCCTTACATTATATCATGGACAAAATTCTTGAAGGAATTCCTTCAGGAAATTTTCTTGCATAATTTCTTCAGTGGTCCCTTCTCATTTTCAAACTTCTCTATAATAAAGACTTATTCCTTAGAAAACCCAAGAATCACCCCCAAAGACTGAAATAGACTTTTGGCACCTCCTTACTTTGGATTTTGCTTAACTGACTACTCACAAAATGGAAAATTTGAACTACCCAAAAAACCCAAAGTTATCACTACTGGAAAACCTGAAGTCTTCTCAAAGACTTTCCATTCTCTTGCTTAAAAGTGCACATTTTCATTCTCAAGAAAAAATTTGATATGGGGGCCAAGAAGTGGCCAACATTTTGGCAACTCACAAGGAAGCATGCTTGCTATGCTTGGATGAACCCAAAACATTTGCTTCATCTGAGCCATTGGGCATGGAGCGCCTGATTCTATAACTATGCTGGCTAAAAATGGATACAAGGTTGACTCTTCCTAGAATTTCCTCTTGAAGCAATAAGGACAACACAAAAAAAAATAAAGTGCCCAAGGCACATACTAAAAAGAAACTAGCCTAGAATAGAGCAAATACATATGTGCCTAAAATAGTACTTAGAGGAATTGAACAAAACTAAACTAATATATACATCCAAAAATGATGTACCCCTTTCCTCGTGGATCAAAAGGAAAGCTTGATACTTTTATTGCATCATGAGATGAAGGATTTCTCAAGGCATGTAACTTCTTGACCCCTGGCCTTGATGCTACCTCTTCTTTACTACAATTGTCAGCTTCTTAATCATCATACTTAGTAAAAACTAGGTAGCTCCAAATAGATCAGCTATGTGAACCTAGGAAATCTTGAACTCTTCATATGAATCCTTAACTATAGCCTCTAATGGTGGTTCAAAAAATTAGACCTCTTTGATTTCTATGGCCTCTTCAATAAGATTGGACTTGTTCTTTATCTCATGTCTTTTAGGCTCATCAAGGAGTTGATCACCTATTTTGAAGATTTAAAACAAGTCCATACCAATAATGCACTCTTGAGATGTCAAGGTTAAAATCCTACCCACTCCATCTCCTTTGACTTGCTTGACAAAGCTACTCTCCTTGGCTATAACTAGACCATAGTTACCTTGGAGAAGGACATAACCAGCTGTTAATGTCTTGAATAAATCCTCAAATGAGCCTTTCAACTAATTGGGAACCTTTGGCTACTCCGCAAGTTCATCATTTCAATCAGCTTCTTCATTCATTTCCTCATCCTCTTCATCACATGATAGCTCATTTAAAGAACTAACAACCTCAACCTCTTCATCCTCAACATAAAGTGGCAACTTTACATCTTTAATAGTGTAGTCTACTTCATGCACAACTGCAACTGCAAAAGAGTCTTCAATATGTTTTTCATTCAATAAAGTTTCATTGATATTTTTTTGAACAAGGGGGGAACCTATGGTGACTTCTTCTTCAAAGTCACTTGTGACATCCTCCTCTTCAGCCTCATTTTATGCATCTTCCATAGGCTCTTGATTTGGTTCCTTAAGCTAATCTACTTGGATCACCTCCACCTCCTCTTCTTTCTTATCTTGAAATGGCTAAAATGATTTCTATGATGGAAATGTGCAAGGGATAGCCACTTCTTTTTCCTTTTTCTCTACTTTTTAAAATATTCTCCATGAAGGAAAGGCTTGGGAAAGGAGTGGAGGTTACAATGTCTCCTGACTGACTTCAAGAAACACCACTTCCTTCCTCTACCCACTAATTTGAATAAATTTCCAAGATGGAAAATATGGAAAAGACAGAGGCTCTGGAGGAGGGAGGGATGGGGGTTGAATGACCTTGGGCTTATTTGGTTGCATGAGTTGGTTCTAAAATGGGAAAGGTAGATGTTCTACTTTCATTTTTTCATTCTACCTTTCCTCTTCTTTCCTTTCCTTTAGCTCCAACTCTCTAATTTACTTTATTGTATTCTCTTGAAATAGCTACTCTTTAAGGTGATCAATAATAGAAGAAGGTTCTTAGAAAGGAATGAATTTTTGGACTTGAACATCAGGTTGTTCCATAATAGGCACTTCATTTTTTTGACAACCTCCTTGGATGGATTTCCAAGAAGGAAAAGACTATAGAACATGTGATGAACTTGGAAGACTAGAAGGAGTACTTGAAATGGCCAATTGAGGAGGAAGAGATGGCACATAAGAAGGTTGAGGTGGTGCATATTTAGGCAAAAAAGGTTGGCAGGGTTATCCTCATTATCCCTCAAGTCCTTCTAGCTTTCCCTCAATGCTTTGAATGTAACCTCATATGTCCATCATGTCATCAATGAGGCTATTCCAATTTTCTCTCTCAATAGGTTTCCATTTAGCTTTGATTTACCACAATGAATCCCTCATATAACATATTTGTTGAGGGGGACATTTTGGCCATAACACTTTTATGAGCACAACTCAAGTGCATGCTTGTTAAGGATCACTAGAGTTTTCCTAAGTGTTGGTATAGATTGATCATGATAAGTTTGCTAAAAATTAGTATTCTAATGGGCTTGTTCACAAGAGGGATCATGGCAATATTCTTGAGAATATAGATCATGAGGAACTTGCCAAGGTTCCTCATAACCTTGATAGAAATATTGGTAGGGCTGATTAAACTCATATGCATCATACTAGGGCTACTAATAAGGAGCTGAATAATACAAATGTTCACCATAGATGTTCATGTTAGCCTCATAAGTCAAGTGAAAAGTAGGCACTCTTTAAAAACCATAAAGAGATGAACCTGGTATGTTCATAAGTGTTAGTTCATAACTAGATGCTTCTACTTGGAGTCACCAATAGTGCTAATACCTGATTTCAAAAGCAAATAATGATGATCATCCATTTGGGCTATTTAAACTAGTTGATAGATGCTCAGAGTCACCATTGATGTTTACTGAATGCCTCCAAAGGCTAATATGGAGAAGGACAACATCAAAAATCCTTCCACTGTTTTGGACCTTGGTCCCATCGGGCATGCCAAAAACTATTATAGCACAGAATTTCACCCTTGTGGTAGAGTTCTTTAGGCTCTCCCATTTCTGGTTATAAGCATGGGAACAACCTCAGGATGTGGGTTTCTTATAGTGAGGTTGAACCTATAGGATTTTTATAGAGGCTAGTTCCTCTCTAGTGGATCAACTAAACTACTATTGAAATGAAACTTCATGGGAAAAGGGTTAGGAAGAGGCAACAGAGCTCCTAAGAAAGCTAACATGTGATGCACCAAATTTAAATAGACACTCATCTATGCTCAAACCCACACTATATCAATCATGAGGTGATCTAGGCTTGCATGATCTCAAGATTAAGCTAACACATGCTATAAAAGGTTCAGGAAGAACACTAGTCCAAACCTGCAAAACTTGAAAAGACTTCAAAGAGGTAAGCAACAAGCTAATGGATTAGGAATACATGTGTTCATTAATCCACCAAGCAACAAGCATAATAAAACACTAATTGAAGATAGGAAATAGGTAAATAAATTGAGTCTCATTACATTCAAGAGGTAGTTTTTATAATATCTTAGTAGGGTCAAGCCTAACCAAGGGAACATGTTTTTGCAAATGCCTCAATGAGTATTTGTCTCCCATCAAGATGACAAAAACTCTAAAAAATGGAAACCCTTTAAAATAGCAAATAACTAGATATATATAGAGAAGGAAGAAAGAGAGAGAGGTCACGTGGGAGGAGAGAAGAAATTGTTGGTTACTACAAATGTCTTCCTTTGCCATGAAACACATTTTTCTAGATCACCCCAAGCTTCTCGAGCCATTTCTGCATTTAATTTTCTCTTTGTGAGGACCATGCCTCCATGCTTGCAATGTCATGATTAACCTATTCTTGGATGGTTATCTATATGACTTTATTTCTTCTTCAATTGTTGTGTGTGATGACCATACCATTGCATTAATTTCTCATCTGTCCATGGAGACCAAAATTGATTATTAAGGAAAACTAATCCAAGACATTGGTTTTCCTATAGTCGATCTATAAAATAAATAACCCCCCTTTGGAAAACCACCTCTACCTTCCTGGACATGTCTATGCCATTCATCCACTCTATAGCTTGCCACTTGTCCTTTATTGATTTGCTTTTCTATTCCATCTTGCACCACATAGCAATTTTGTCATCCATTGCTTCCATGACTTCTCATGTTGCTAGATGGCTTAAGTTAAGCTCCTGAAAATTCTTGATTTACTCCATATGGAGTAACTCAAGCTTTTGCATCTTATTTACTTATGAAACTTCTCAAGTAAAGCACCTGGAGAAACTTGATTTACTCTTTATAGAGTAACTCAGGTTTCCCAAGCTACTTGACTATGGACTTTCTCATGCCTAAGTCTTTGGACTTCTCCTAGTTGAAATCTTTGGACTATTTTTAATTGAAAACTTTGGACTTTTCCAAGCATAAGTATTTGGACTTTGGTAAGTGGAAGTCTTTTGGACCTTGTTTTATGAAGTCTTTCAAAAATTTCTTGTGGGCTTTTGTATTCATTCAGGACTTGTCCCTTGCATTATCCCATGGACAAAATTATCAAAGGAATTGCTTTAGGCAATTTACCCATGGAATTTCTTCATCAATCCCTTCTCCTTCTTTTTAGACTACTCTAGAATGAATACTTGTTCCTTATAAAACCTGAGAAACACCCCCAAAGACCAAAATGGACTTTTGGCACCTCCTTACTTTAGATTTTGCTCAACTAACTACTCACAAAATGGAGAAGTTGAACTACCCAAGAAATCAAAAGTTGTCACTGCTAGAAATCTTAAAGTCTTCCCAAAGACTTGCCATTCTCTTGCTTGAAAGTCCACCTTTTCATACTTAGGAAAAAATTTGATATGAGGGCCAAAAAATGGCCAACATGTACTTAGATAGTGGTTGTAGTAACCACATGAGTGTGATCAAAGATATGTTCAACCACATTGATGATTCAATTAAATCAAAGGTAAATATGGGAAATAATGAGAATGTTCTCATCATGGGCAAAGGCAACATATATATTCACACCAAGCAAGGATACAAAATGCAAAGTCAAGATGTTTACTTTGTGCCTGGGTTGAAGCACAACCTTATTATCATTGGGAAGCTTATTCAAAAGGGATACAAGGCTAGATTTGAGAATGGTGAATGCATAATCTTTAATAGGAGTGGTTACAATAGGCATATTTTAATGGTTAAGATGACAAGCAATTAGATGTTTTCAATGAGAAAGCTCACAGTAGCATCTAAAACTATATTATATGAGTATACACTTTGGCACCTAAGATATGGCTATTTGAGATTTATAGGGTTGAACCTTCTTCACAAGAATCAGATGGTGAGAGGATTTCCCCTTATAGAACAACCAAACAAAATGTGTGAAGGATGCGTATTTGGGAAGCAACATAGGATTCCATTTCTTGGGGATAAAGAATCGAGAGCCAAAGTATCTTTAAATTTTATCCATTCAAAAATATGTGGTCCAATGAATACCCCTTCCCTATCCAAGGATATCTACTTCATGGCATTCATATATGATTTCAGTCAAAAGATATGGGTGTATTTTTTGAAGAACAAATAAGATGCATTTGAGACCTTCAATCATTTCAAGACCATGGTGGAAAAACAAAGTGGATACTATATCAATATTTTGAGGATGGATAGAGGGGGAGTGTATGTCTCTGATGAGTTCATGAATTTTCTTAAGGATCATGAATATTTGACAGTCTAACTACAGACTATAATAGGGTAGCTATGGACTTTGATAGTCTAGTTATAGACTCCAACAGGGTAGATACGAACTTTCATAATCTAGCTACAGACTTTAATATGGTACCTATAGACTTTAATAGTCTAGCTACAAACTTCATCAGGGTATCTATAGACTTTGATTATCTAGTTATAAACTTCAATAGTTTAGCTACATACTTCGATAGTCCAACTCTAGACAAACACATAATGAGTCCACAAGGATATGGATAGATAAAGAGATGTTATAAGGGTGTTTTGAATGCTTAGAAAAGTCTTCTAGACCATGTTAGGAAGGTCAATAATAAGGGGGAGTGTTAAAATAAATTATTCTTGCCCTCACTGCCCCTGTCTCATTTGTGGATCTCCCCCTCAACAACCATACTTATTACAACATTTTGAATTTGAATTTTTTGGAGTCCTTTGGTGTTTGGAGGGAAAACAAAGTGGTAGTTGTAAGAACCATTATTAAAAGACAAAAAATGAGACAAAAACTAGAAGTTGTGTAAGTTTATGCATCAAATCAATTTATACTAGACATTTAAGAATAAATTAATATATGCATTTTGAGTGGTTTTTATGATGATACTCTACCCTCCCTTGTTTTATCCTTCTTACATGATCATTTTATGAATTTTCATCACTTGTGTCAATCTTTTGGATTTATCCAAAGTTTAGTTTAGTTTTTATTCCCTTATCCATCTAGGCCTACACATTCTATTTTTCTTCCAACACTTGGTGATAACTTGAAAGGCTTTGTAATATATTCAAGGTATTTCTTAGGAGATACTTTTAAACATGCATCAAAGTGGATTTCTCTTTCAATATATCTCTTACGAGATACCTTCAACTTAGCCACTAATATATTATGAGGCCCTTGAAGGCATTGTATAGGAGATACCTCAAAGGGTATTGTCATACATTCAAGGGGATATTGAAGGTATCTCTTAGGAGATACCTTCAACATGCACATGAGTATAATTTTATTTCACCTTGAAGTCACTATTGGGTGATACCTTGAAAGGCCTTGCAATACCTTCAAGGTATCTCTTAAGAGATACCTTGAGTAGCATTATACATTTGGACTCTCTATTTTATTGATTGGACTAATCATACTGATGATGAATTTGAGTGTTTATGACTTGAACATGTAGTTGAACTGTATAACTGAGTTGCAGTCAAACATTGAGCGAGCTCAAGGAAGCAACCTTATGGAAAATTCTTGGTATTTTGGTCTTGATAATTTTACAAACTTTAATTACCACCTTATTATTGTGTTGATATAAATTAGGTAAGATTACATGCTTTCTTATAAATTGAGGATCAACCCTTAGATTTTTTAATTTTGTTAGAGTTTCACCATATTAATTATTGACATCCTTCAAGAATTACACAAAACTTTAATTATAATACCATATCAGACTCAAGAACTTTCATTGTCATTGGTAAATCAAATTTTAGATAGTGAAATTTTGTGTGGAAGTTAGGGTGGAAAACCCCTTGTAGTTATAAAATAATAATCAGTAGTTGATTGTTAATACGGTAGGTAGTCTAGTTTCTCAAATGTTTTTTATAAGAGCAATCAGCCTTGTTATTATGAAATCTTTATAAATGTTCATTATATTAATATAGTATAACTAGTAATATGGTTTTTGTGAGTTTTCTAGTCATATGCCTTATAAATTTGTATCCTTACTCTAGGCCTATCTTTTTCATTTGGTGTGTTTTACTGGGTAGGGGTCCCTCCAACCTTGATATCAATCAAAAAAAAGATGTAAGGTCTAGAATTAAAAGGAATTTACTATTTGAAATGGATGAATGTAAATGGTTGAGCCATATCAAGTTATCCAATTACTATTTCAGTTGATAGGTCTGATCAGGGGACTTTGTGTGCTCAACCTCATTAAGATATAAAGGGAAATGTTGATTCAATTAACACAATATGATGATCAATTTATACAACCTGGCAAACATGGTGATCATGCCTTCAAATTAGCTAGTTAGTTGGATTACGTACATGTTAAAAAAAATAACTTGACAACATTGACCTTAACAACATGAAATCTGAAAACATTATGGCTCTAGTTTAGTATATACTAATTTCCTAGCGTAGAAAATTTATTTAGAAATAGATCATTTCATTTCACTAAAATCATAAATTAAATGGATACATAATTTACCAAATTATAGTTATTAAAGTAATCCTTAGTTATCAGATGGTTGAGGTAATAGATTATGCATTGACTTGGGTGATATTCTTATGCTGGGATAAGATAGGTTTTTATAAGGTAAGGGTTTTTGCTTGGTTAGCAGTTCAGAATTGTATCCTCACTCAGGATCTATTGGCTAAAATTGGTTTTATGGGCCCTTCCCATTGTAGTATTTGCAAATATGATGAAGAAACTACCAATCACTTGATTTATTCTTTCTCTTTTGTTATTTGGTGTTAGGTATGGCTGTGTTGTAAGCTTGAATGGTCTTGGGCTTGGCCATCCTCATTATTCAATGCATTTTCCTCTTGACAAATTAGGGATTATAAAAAATCACTTTTTAAACTTTGGAGGGTCAGTCTAGCTATTTTGATGCAGATAATTTGGAAGGAGAGAAATCATTATATTGTTGAAGGAAAAGAGAGATATCTTGCTTCAATTTTAAAAGAGATAGAGGTTGTTATCTCAAAGGTCATTTCTTCTCAAATTAAACATAAAAATGTTTATCTTTCAGTGTGACATATGAGAATGTGTGCCAAATGAAGGCTCATTATTCAGCCACCCATTAATAGGTCAATAGCAAATTTAGGTAAAAGTACAAAAAAGGATAAAGCTTCTTGGCTTCCCCCTCCTCTGGTGTGGTTTAAAATTAATTTTGATGGAGCCTCAAGAAGTAATCAGGGTGATTTTAGAATAAGCTGTATGATTGTAGTAGCTCTCTCATTAGAGCTATTTTTATGAAGATTTTGGATGGCACGAATAATGAATTTGAAACACGAGATCCTGTAATAAGGATTGAGTTGGTGATGCAATGTAAAATTAAGAAGTTTATGATTGAAGGAGATTCTCAAATCTTAATTTTCACTTTAATAAAGAAGTTAATAACCTCTTAAAAATTGGAGAACATTTTGGTTAAAGCTTAGGAAAGCCTAGATATCCTTTTTTTTGGTATTGCAAACATTAATTTGGGGAAGTAGGGAATGGGTAGAGTTTGTTAATTTCTAATTTAAGTTGGTGGTTTGAGGTAAGGGCATAACACCTCATTGGCTAGGTAGGGATCCTCGATAGGTGGTGAACTTGGTGATGCAGGGGAGGATAGATAATAATCAAGCCACAATCTATGTTGGTGGTATAAAACTCAGGCTCTAGGGGCAGTGGATAGGGGTTTGTGTGGTGAGGATTCTTCAAAGTGTGGTGGCTCCCTTGTTACAGTGGTGGAAGATGATGATAAGGAAATAAATATTTAAATCTTGTGGGTTTTTAGGTTTTGGTATCTAGTGATTGCCTTTTTGATTTATCAGTTTTCTTTAAGCAATATAGCTCAGAGCCTTGTTGGCCCTTTTGGTATCTAATTTTTTGGCAATATGTTTTTATGTGGCTTGTGAGCTTATTGACTTTGCCTCAATTTTGGTTGGGATGTCTAATAAGTATTTTTTAAATCTTGAACTTGACAATTTATTTTTGTATACTTTCTAAATATATTCTCCAGGTAGGAGACCCATTGAACCCCTGTAATTATCTACAAAAAAATGTAATACTTTACTCTCAGGTATTGGTTGGTGAAACTAATAAATTAGGATTATAAAATCTAATGGGAACATAAATTATATTAATTATCCTAAAGTATTAGTTTCCATGAACATGTAAATGATGTCAAGTGAATCTCACCATATCCAATTTAATCTCATGCATTAAACATATATATTTAATTATGAATCAACACTATAATTATTCTATTTAAATTATCTAGTATTTAATCTCACCATATTTCAAGTGGAACAAGTATTTAGGCATCAATGGATCCTTGTGAGGTTATAAGTTGGTCCTTTTAGTTGGTCTGGGTGACAGTTTGTAATTTTTTAGATCTAAAACTATTCAATATATTGGTTATTAAGATTATTTTATTACAGTTATTAAAAAATGTCATCTTTACCCTAAAAATTTCCATTTGGGTCCTTATATATTTTCCACACACAAAGAAATAAATTATAATCAATAGCAGTAAGCGTTAAACAACCATAATCTTCACCATTTCATTATCTCAGTCATTTCATAGCAATAATCCATGTCTATCTGAATCTCAGCAATTTCATAACATAAAGAAGTAAATAATGAATAAAAGGGCCATGTCAAGATAAACAAATAATACATTTGAGATACAGTAAAAAAATACATTATTTAGATTAAATACCTAAAAAGAAGGATCTATAGAAATAACAGTATAAAACAAGGTCAATGCTTCCACCATAGTACACCTGAATATCTGTAAAAAATTTGTTTGGTTTTCTAATGAGAGAGAAAATAACTACAAGAGAGAGAAAATAAAGGAAAGACAAAATAATGGCAAAAGAAAATATTTAAAATTAACCCTAATTTAGATGCATGGGGATTTTTAAATATAATATATTTAAATTTATATTATATAATATATAATATTAAGTATAATATATTTAAATTTATATTATATAATATCTAATATTAAGTATAATGTATTTAAATTTATATTATATAATATATAGTATTAAGTATAATATATTTAAATTTATATTATATAACATATAATATTGTTATATTAGATTATTTAATATATATTCTTGGTTTCAATTAATTTTCACTCATTTCTTAGTTTTGAAAGTAAATAATGAAACTAGTGATAGGGTGTGTAGAAGAATACTTGGTAAAGTGTGTGAGTGAATCCAGATGATGATGAAAAATCCACTTTGGCTAGGAAGGAATAACCTACTGATAAAAAAGACACTAGAAAAGGGGTTGTTAGATGGATGGTTGAGTGGACTACCTAACATGATCTAGATTCAAGAAGCATATTGCTTGCTAGGAGGCTATCAATTCATTGTTATAACAATTAATTTGGTATAAATGGAAATAAAGGATCTTTAATTTAATAATATGAAAGTAAATACATGCAAGGAAGATAAATTAAATACTTGTTTAAAGAAATAACTAAACTAGCAAAAGTGGGTCAATACTTGTGCTAAGATGGTTAGGGTCTAGTCTAAAAAATCAAAGAAGGTACTGTAATCAATTGAAAATAGAAAAAGTTAGGTTTGGATGGGATTAAGGGGCTAAAAGTGATTTTTGGTGGTTAGGCAAACCATTACCAGTTTGGCTAACCATCGACAATTTGGTAACCATCGATGGTTGAGGTGGTCGTCGGTGGTTGTGCTAACCATCTATGGTTACCTGTGTAAATCTAAAAATGATCAAAACAAAAGGTGTAGATTGGGTATTTGTTAAAACAGAGATCTATTATAGGGTTGATGGGTGGATAATAAGATATTGATGGATTTAGTAGGGCAGGAAAGGTTAGAAACAAGATAAATCAATGAAAACAAGTGAAAGATACCTAAAACTTGATGGTGGAAGGCTAAAGTAATTTGGCCAAAGTGATAGTACTTTAGCTTTTAAAAGTGATTCTGATAGATCTTTGGGTCTCTAGTGTTACTTGATTTCTAAAGGATGTTGGATACCTATATGCAAAAGAGCTTGGATGTAATATTCTAGACTATGGATCCATTTCACTTCCTCCTCTTCTCCTTTTATAGGAAGAAGTCACTAATTGGGATGGAGGAAGTTACTAACTTGATAGAGGGTGAAAGTTACCAATTCACAATGTTTTAAAGCAAGTTCCCATTTAGGGAGATGTTTATCTCACATAAAGATGTCAATACTTTAAAACCTTAAAGCAATCTAGGAGACCTGACCATCAATAGTGAGGCCAATCATCGATGGTTAGGCTAATTGTCAATGGTTGAGGGATTAAAATAAAATGGTTTAAAGGAAGTTAAAAAGGGTGAGTTAAATAATTTAACCAAATATATTTGGGACTTGATAAGGTCAAGTGAGTTTAATTAACTAGGTGATCCACTATACATGAGGTCAGATGAGGGTCAAAAGGTAGTTTGACATCAAAAGCTATTGTGTGTAGTTTTTAAGTGTCTACATTTTTCCCCTTTTTGTTATACAATTTTGATTTTACAAGTTATATAAAAAAAATAGATGGCTAGACAAGGTCTGGTTAACCTAAGTATGGGAGGAGGTGTTCCTCCTCAAACTGGGAGTTGATGAGGTGAAAGCAAAATTATGTCAGGGTTTGATAAATGGTAAATAGATAGTCACAAGGTGGGTGACATAAAAAGGTTGGGATTTTAAGGCACAAACACGTGCACAAAATGTGACTAAGGGTGATAGTCAATATCATGCAAAGACTAAAGTTTCCAATGTTACTAAAAATAAGTTCAATTCTAGAGGCACATGTGATAAGGGTAACCAGTACACAACATTGGTCATAGATGATTGGGTCAAGCCTATAAAACCATCTAGATGAGGTCAGTGTTGGTCACAAGTATTTAGGGTAGGAAGTGCTTTCATGAAATAACATAATTGGTTGGGTCATACACGAGGTGGTACAAAAGTTTAAAATTTCAACATGGTAAGGAAAGTTGGTGAAGTCAAAATGACCATGTGGGTTCATCAAAAAACATGCAAATAATTCATGTCAAAAATCACCAATGTCAAGTTGGATGTGGTGTAATGGTGGGGTATGGGTTGCTTGAGAATGGCTGAGTTGACTCCATATGTAATGTGTAAGTGGATGCTAACTACATAGATCTATAGACAAAATATCCAATAGAACTTCAGGCCAAATGTAGTTTTTCAAGGGTTAGTTAGTGGTATTCAAATGGGTTATTCCAATTTGATGCACCACATAGTGTGGTTTGATTAAACATACATGGAGAAGGGTAATCTCTAAAAGCACAAGATTTGGTTGAAGTGGGGATTAGGTGTTCTCCTAAAGGATTATCACCAAAGTTGGATGTAGTTAAAAAAATGGGAAATATTAACCATATACATTTAGATGTTTGCCTTAGGGTTGATTGGTGATGGTCACCTTAACTGTCACCAGTCCAAAGAAACCTTAAATATCTAAGAGATCAAAAGTAAAATAGAATGTTACTTTTACCATTTAAATTTTGGCCTTTGTGTTATGGGTATTGTGAGAACTTTATCATTCTTACATTTTATCTTGCTAAGATGGAGTTGATTTAGTGGTGGATGCTATGTTCAAGGGTGACCAATTGTTTATTTGATGGAGGGAGGATGAGGACATGGTTTGGTAGTGGGACAAGAGCTTCAACCATGCCAATGATCATAGAATGAGGTAGGAATTGTCTTGATTTAGATATCAAAATGTAAAGTTGATTTATGTGTTAGGATCTTGCTCCTTGTTGTGTTGTAGATCTCCTTGATCTTGCTAACCCACAGATCTCCTTTGACCTTACACACACACACACCTACAAATCTAATTGATCTTACTTACCATGTAGATCTCCCCTGATCTTGCTACCTGCAGATCAACTGATCTTACTTACCATGTAGATCTCCTTCCTGATCTTGCTACCTGCAGATCAACCTGATCTTACACTTAGAAGAACCCTTGTCCTTATTCTTGACAAGTCCTTTTAATCCTTCACACTTACAATATATCCCCATGGGTCTATTAAATAGATCCCAAAACAAACAATAATTAGAAACGCATACTCAAGACTAAAATTAGTCTTTACATGCAAATTGATTGTTCGTCAAATGAACTATTCGTGTAACTAACAGTTCTAAAATGCACAGGCAATCGATGTTGGTTCCTATCTGTCTAAAAATGACTGACATCAACCGATTCTTGACCGATGTCAGTAGCTTCCTATCTACTCCTGACCGACGTCGGTTGTCCTGATCGACGTCGATTACTATGACACTTAGCAACCTCCTCCATTTGCATACCTCTAAAGCTTTTAGCTCCACAACCTAACAATTGTGTTCACTATGGTGGTTGGTCTTCAAGATTGAACTTGAAGAGGGATACAAGCTAGGAAACAAAATTATAAGATGTATAGGTATAGGTATAGGTGTAACTGTTTATCTCCAAGTGGGAGATTTTTAGGTTGTGGAGCTAAAAGCTTCATAGGTATGCAAATGGAGGAGGCTGCTGAGTGTCACAGTAACCGATGTCAGTCAAGCCAATCGATGTTGGTTAGGAGTAGATAGGAAGCTACCAACATCAATCAAGAATTGGTCGATGTCAGTCATCTCTAGACAGACAAGAATCAACGTCAGTCACCTGTGCATTCCAGAACTGTTAATTACATGAACAGTTCGTTTGATGAATAGTCAGTTTGCATGTAAAGACTAATTTTAGTCTTGAGTCTGTGTTTCTAATTATTGTTTGTTTTGGGATCTATTTAATAGAACCATGGGGATGTATTGTAAGTATGAAGGATCAAAAGGACTTGTCAAGAACAAGGACAAGGGTTCTTCCAAGTGTAAGATCAAGTTGATTTGTAGGTAGCAAGATCAGGAAGGAGATCTACATGGTAAGTAAGATCAATTGATCTACAGGTAGCAAGATCAGGGGAGATCTACATGGTAAGTAAGATCAATTAGATCTGCAGGTGTGTGTGTGCAAGGTCAAAGGAGATCTATGGGGTAGAAAGATCAAGGAGATTTGCAACACAACAAAGAGCAAGATCAAGGAGATCTACTTGGAGTACTTTGAGTACTTGGTGGATTGGCAGTATTGTTACTAACTGGTGGAGGGAACAACTTAGTGTTGAGTTGTGTTTGTAATTGATTGAGAGAAAGAACTCTTGAGAGAGAATTATTATATGCCCAAGAGGTGTGGGAAGAGTGTGATTTCTTCATTGTATTTCCTTTTGGAAGAGTGTTAATACAAGAATGTATTGTCTCTCATATTCTATGTTATTTCTGAATTCTAGCTACATATTACTTCTATTTTAATTTTGTGTTTAGTTGATTATACAAAGGTAATCAATTGTGCTCTCAAGGAGTAGATACCAATTGTCAAGATCTTACAGAGTAATTGATTACTTTTGTGTAACTAAACATGAAATTTAACTAGAAGTAAAATGTAACTAGAATTCAGAAATAGCACAGAATATGAGAGACAATACAAACTTGTATTAACACTCTTCCAAAAGGAAATACAATGAATAAATCACACTCTTCCCACACCTCTTGGGCATACAGTAATTCTCCCTCAAGAGTTATCTCTCTCAATTACAAACACAATCAACTCAATAACCAAGTTGTTATTTCCACTAGTAAGTGACAATCAACTCAACCGTTGTTGCCTACTCCCAGTCCACCAAGTACTCAAAGTACTCTAAGTAGATCTCCCTGATCTTGTTCCTTGTTGTGTTACAGATCTCCTTTGACCTTGCTACCCCATAGATCTCCTTTGACCTTGCACACACACACACACCTGCAGATCAACTGACCTTACTAACCATGTAGATCTCCCCTGATCTTGCTACCTACAGATCAATTGATCTTACACACCCGAAATAACCCTTGTCCTTGTCCTTTTCCAGTCCTTATGATCCTTCAAATTAAAATACAGCCCCATGGGTCTATTAAATAGATCCCATACAAAAAATAATTAGAGACGCAAACTCAAGACTAAAATTAGTCTTTACATGCAAACTGACTATTCATTTAACTAACTGTTCATCTAACTGACAGTTCTGGAAACACACAAGTGACTGACATTGGTCCCTATCTATCTGGAGATGACTGACATTGGTTGATTCTTGATCGATGTTGACAGCTTTTGATCTACTCCTGATCGACATCGGTTGGCCTGACCGACATCGATTACTGTGACACTCAGCAACCTCCTCCATTTGCATACCTGTGAAGCTTTTAGCTCCACAACCTAACATTATGTTAAAAATTTAATGATTAGAGTGTGAATGAGTAGGTTAGGAATCAATTTTTGTTTTTATTTGAAAGTAATACCCTAGGTATTAGGGTGTGAAAGTTTGAGGGAGTGATTGAGAAAATAGGGAATGATTTTGAGAGTTGGATTATGTCTTAGGTTGGGAAGGGGGTAGATATTAATTATAAATAGGTTAGGTTTTTGAATTAAGGTGTGGGATTAAGTTTGTGGTGGTCATGGGTTTGAGGGTTACACCATTGGTGATCACACACAGTGATCATTGGCAATTCACCTAACTAGTGATGGTCATATCTAGGGATAACAGGTTCCTAAGGGACCATTAATGGTTTTAAGAACCATCAATGGTTTCAAGATTGCATGAATACCAATCTGGGGGGAGCCAATTTGTCATATCAAGAGTGAGGAGAGGGACTAACATATGGACCTTTTATATGGATCAACTCAGGTTCATGTTAGGTGGCATGTGGGAGGTTTGGGTACCAAGCCACTGTACTAAAGGGCTCTAGAGGATAGATGCTTATTGATGATGATTATGATGGTAGTGACCTATTTCACATTATTGGATTCAAGCCATGGCTGATTTCCATACCTATTATAGGGGGTACTGGTGGAGATGCTACTCAAGAGGACTATATTTGGATGGGCCCTAGTGTTACTAATCTAGATTTACAAGGAGTTCTAGGCCTTTTAGGCACATAGATGGTATGGGATTAGTGTTGGTTTCATTCTTCATTGTTGGGCAAATGAGTATGTTTGGGTTTTGAGACCATTGAGTGTACCATGGTAGGGATTCACCTAGGAAGCCTTTCCAGAGGAATTCATGCAATGGAAGAGAGTTGATGCTTTGATAGGTGTTAGTGGAGGAGATAGAGACATTGATTAGTTTAGAGATGCTTTGGAGGGTCTGGTGGTGGGTAATGTTGCATGGAGGCCATATGTGGATTGGCCTTGTTGACCCACACATAAGTACTATAAATTATCCTTACAGAGCAAGTGTTATATTTATGGGTGGAGAGATGGGTAAATTGAGTTGATCCCCTTCAATTGAGTGTGGTGGCAATTTAGATTAGTATAAGGGATCCCACAAAATTTTCCTAGATACATGAGGGAGGAGGTTGAGTTCTTACTCCCAGAGTCACAACCATAGGATGGTGTATTAGACTATGAGGAGTTACTAACTAGAGTTTTCATTGATGATGTGGATACAGAGAGTAATGGGCCAACCTAGCAAGTGGTCCATCTATAGCTACTCTAGGATAATGGGCTTTAATAGTGGGGTAGGTAGGGACATCAGGGGGGCCACCACCAGATGATAATGTAAGTACAAGTGTAGATGGGGCTAATGGCAGTGGTGTAATAGGGCCTAATAGATGATATTATGTATAGGATTTTGATTTTGATATCAGCCTGCATGTCAATGACATGAAATGTATATGAGCAAGAGAGACATGGATAAATTATTACATGTATTTTCTTATTGATGTATATGATGAGCATGTGTTGATTATGTTGAGTATATTGTTGACATTATGTTGATGACACATTGACATATGAAATGATGATTATTCTCTAATTTTTTATTCTATTTAGTGATAATGTATTGTTGTGGCATTATTATGAGGACTTTTTCTCATGAGAGTTATGGAGATTGGTTGTTGTTGTTCATATTTTGTTCACCTGATGGATATGGTATATTATGATGATGAAATGTATGTTCATGATGTTTTAATGATGATGATGGAATGAGCTTAGTGATGCATGAGTTTAGATATGTAAATTATTGATTCATTGATGCTATTTATGATTTCATTCATGGATATATGTGCTTTTTGAAATAGATAGCATATAAAGATGGATATTAAATAGTTGTGTTCATGATGTTATTTATAGATATGCAATAGATTTTTTTTATGTATATTGGATTTATGTTTGTGATAGATTATTTGATGTATAAGTGTTGATAGAAATGTTGATAGATTGACAATAATGTTTAGAAATATGACATGGTTATTTAGATCATAGTTATGGTGTGGTAGACGGATGATTGCTTATGATGTATTTGACATGGTTTATGTGGTGGTGTTGACATGATGTGAGTTATGGATAGGATTATGGATATGTGGTTAGCTTATAATTTTTAATATTGATGACTATGTATGACCTATGTTTTAAAGTTTATGAATGGCAGGATGCCCATGTTACATTGTTTATGAGATGAGATGTGTATAAATGAGGATAGATAATATGAAATGTCTTTTGATAGGTATAGAATATGGATAATGAGATGAAGGAATTAAAATGTGTTTTGTTGATCATTTTAGGTAATGTTTTTGTGTGCATATGATGGATGATGTGTTTATTTATGAAGATAGATAGGATGGTTTTGTTTGTTGATTTGGATGATGAGGTGCATGATGTTTAGGTTCATAGATGGGATATGGCTCATAGTGTTATAATGATGTGTGTGCATGTTTAGGCCATGGATGTAATGAAAACACATAAATTAGGTGTAACTAACAAACTAAATGAGAGAAAGATGTAAAAATTATGAGGGCATACATTCTATTTATTATTTTTGGGAATTACGTGTTTAATTCATAAGCAAATAAAGGTTTGAGTACATGTAAATCAATAAATAAATGTGTCTCAATTAGCCTACTGATGTGTGTAAATAGATATGTATTTTACCTTTTTTTTAAATAGTAATAAGTGTAAAGAAATCAAACTTAGCTTATTCTAGGCTGAAATGGATGATGCAGGGTCTGGAAATGGTTGTGCAGGGATGGCAGACTATCATAAATAAGACCCATAACTCTATTTCTGGATTGGACAAGAGCATAAAACTCATAACACCCTATTACTCAGAACTATAGTCCACTTTTAGGAAATATTGTCCACTTATGATGCTAGTGTCCACTTTTAGTGCTATTGTCATGGTGGTCTAGCTTTTTTGAGTTTTGTTCAGTAGGCCTATGACACCCTCGCAGTGAAATTACAAGGCCTAGGTCTATGTGGAGCTTGTTGTATGCCTGATTCAATCTTCAAAAGCCATAAGAGCTCTGTGTACTTAAACTTGAGTATAAAACTTGGGAAAGAGAGGAGGGTTTAGTGTGTAAAGGATATGCTAGATGCACTTCACACCCTGTGTGTGGGCACACTGCCTCCAATACTTTGAAGAGGGATCAAGCTAATGTAGTTCTCCCATTTGAAGTGCTTTGTGAAATTATGTGATGTATGTAACTAGATGTGAAACTAGAATGTACTTTGGATGATTAGAGACTAGTATGAGTGCATCAAAAGGCTTGAATTGGTCT
This sequence comes from Torreya grandis, assembly GCA_037957365.1. Classification (NCBI taxonomy): domain Eukaryota; kingdom Viridiplantae; phylum Streptophyta; class Pinopsida; order Cupressales; family Taxaceae; genus Torreya; species Torreya grandis. Next base: position 2,244,442 of record JARHVA010002574.1, on the reverse strand, counting down.
TAGAAGGTTGTATGCAGAGAATAGGGAAGAGTGCTTGAGTGTACTTGCTTGTATTATTACTTATTTCCTATGAATGAGTGAAAACCGTTATAAATGGACATTTAATAGACTTTTATAGGGAAACTAATGAATATGGGTTAGATGAGCTTGTATTAAGTCAATAGGGGAAAAGATAAGGAATCAATAAAATCTAACCATTTAAGGCTAAAGTGAACTTGGATAGCAGCACCAAAAATAAGACACCCCTAAATTTTGGTGCTCTTGTCCAATTTGGGTGCTATTTTCCTAGGAGAATGAGACCTGGGGGGATGGATCTAGGTCTAAGAGGGTTGCCTAGAACTCAAAAAGTTAAGTCTGAGAAGCTATGGGTGATTGGGAATCAATGAAAGTCTAGCTGAGAAGGGTTGAGTGAGAAAGAAAGAGGACCTATAGGTTGGGTGCTATTACCCATACCTAAGTCATCCAATTTCAAATTTTATATGATCACATTCCCCCCCCCTTTATTCTAGTGATGTAGCAAATCAAAATACTAGGATAAAAGAAAAATAGAAAGCATACTTGAACTTACCTATAAGGGAAAAGCTTATGAAGTTGTGTGATGTTGGATGTGTATAGAGAAAGAGCACATTGTGATGTGTGAATCTTCAAATAAAAACATGAAGTAGATCAGTTCTTACTAGATATGCTATATCTAAAATAAGAATGTACAAAATATGAGTAAAAGAAGAGAGAGGAATGAATACACCTCACCGGGTACATGAACCAATACAAAACCTATTGTGATGCTTGATTTCGTTGAGTATACTAAATTAAGAGTAATATCATGAATGGAGATGTGTGCTCAATTTATTAGAATGTGTCTCAAGAATTCAAATATTGTCCCTTTGGTTTGACCTATGGATTATGTGTTACCTATTCTAAATGTTGTTGTTTTGATTGCTAAGAGGTTTTATCTCTATGATAAAGCCCTTGTTTGATGCCCCCTCTTCTAAGGATAGGAATGATGAACCTGTAATGACTACCCTAAAAAAAAAGAGTCTTACAAGTGTGTTAATTTAAAATATATATATATATATATATATATATATATATATATATATGATATAACATTTGATGTTTGACAATATGTTTCAAGATATAGCAATGTTTGTACTAAGATATTGTTAGATTAAAAGGGGTATGGATAGATATATGTAACAATGTGAAAGCATGCACAAAGTATTGAACTCAAACTAGAAATATTAATTATTAGTTGTTAGTTGGAGGGATGGAGCATGATGTCCTTCATGGCATCCAAGAAAGCAAAGAAAGTACAAGATATGGATCATGTCATTGCACACATTTGAAAATCAATAAGCAAACAAGCAACAAGTTATAAGCAAGAAGCATACTATATGGGCTAAGGGGCCATGAAAACAACGGGCATGGGCACATGTCAATCAAACTAGAAACAAGCATGGAAGGCATGTTCAAATGCCTCATACACATACAAGTGAAATAAGCAATGTTGGCACATAGACAACAGGCACATAAAGGAGTACAAACAAAGGGCATTGGCAAATGTCCTAAGGCACACACATGAAAAAGAACTAAAGGACATTGGTAAATGTCCTAAGGCACAAAGAGGAGTCAAAAAAGAAATGGAAAATGCAATCACACAAGCTATGATAAGCAAGCAGAGAAAGCATGTAATAGCTAGAAGGATACAAGCACATCTAACTATTCAAAGAAAATGTAAAAGTGTGCCAAACATATGTAGTAAAAGACTAGGTATATGCTAAGAATTACACAAGTGATAGATACTAGTGAGATGTCAATATAGTATTATGTGCAAGTTATAAAGTAATGTACATCGGCATGATAACTCAGAGTGTGTGGTGTAGGAATGACATAACTTGAATGGTGTAGTCATGTAGAAGATGCCCTCAATAGATGTGTATAACAATGTATGTCTCTAATGTAGAAGTAATAATTCCCCCTCTATGGGTAGAATAAATCAATCAAAGAGTTAGATGTCACTACATGCACTCAAAGAAGATCAAGTGAAGCATGGTAATGTATAAAATTGACATACAATAGCATGAAATATAAAATGTAAGTCCTAACATGATAGTAGTAATGTAAAGCATGGATGATGCATACAATCAAAATGTTTTTGGTATTTTTGATATGTTTTTGTATTTTGAATTTTTGTATTGCTTTTGTATTTTGATATAAGATATGTACAGGAAGTGTAAGAGACAATATGTACAATCAATGTTGGAAAGAAAATATGTAAATCAATGCTAGAAAGAAAATATGTACAAGTATATACATCATAATATAAAAGACTATGCTGGTGGTGGGAAGGGATCCAAAGATGGAGCCAACTGGGGTTGAAAATGGAGGAAAGAATATTAGCCATCACCAAATGTATCAAGATCATCATCATAAATATCATCATATGTTGTGAATGTTGTGTATGTGATGTCATCATGTCAAAGGCAAAGTGAGGGTTGTTCTGGTGGTAGAGATGTTGATTCTGCTCTTGGACATTTAACCCTATTGGTAAGTGACTTTAGTGGAAGTGATGGAGCTAGTGCTACTAGTGGTGCTGGTGGTGTTATAATCTAAATAATACCTTGATCCTATATTTTATTCAATCTCTATTATCCTAGCCTATAATCCTATGGAAAGTATAAAATGGGTGACTATCATATTGTGTGAATTTGCTGATATATCTATATCATAGTGTAGGTGGTGTGATCAATCCATGATCAAGTAGTGTCTATAACATGAAATGAGGATAATTTTGTGTGCTACCTACCTAAATTTAAATAACTGACTTCTTATCCATAGAAGTAATCATGTGGACTATATGTACAAAGTGATCTTTATGTGGTTGTGAGTATGGAGTATACGTTGAGAGTATAGTGTGAGATATTAAATATGATGTAGGATGTGGGATGAGAGCTTTAGAGTTATCTTAGTAATCTCTTGGGTTGACTGGTGTAAATATCAGTCCACACAAATAGTCATCTATGAATTTGGGTGTTATATCATCATTTAAAGAAGCTTGTGAATCTGTATCAACATCATGTACATATGGTAACTCTAAATTTATCACAAGGGGTAACTATGCTATAGGAGTCTCATCAATTGTAGTAGTAGAATAAATCACTATTACTGAAATATCTGTAATTGGTGGTGTAACTATGGAATCAACTAGAACTATTGGTATGGTTGTTGGTGATGGTGGATGTGTAATAGGTGTCAAAACTGACTGGTGAAAGAACTAGTGTTGATGGTAAAACTATGAGTGGAGTAATATGGGAAGTGATAACCTTGCCAAACCCATATGTATGTATTTGATACAAATAAATGCTATGAAGTGTGGTTGTATGGTGAGATATGGTGTCCCGTCAGATGAAATAGTCAAAGATGACTCTATAAGTTGATAATATCTGAATAAATAGTTGTCTACTAGACATGTGTATAGATATCCCTCATGGAGAAACTTAATACATTGATGGAGAGTGGATGGGATAACACCCATTTTATGCATCCAAGGTCATCCAAGTAAAGTATTATAGTAAAGTAGACTTGGCATGACTTAGAACTGTGTTGGGAAGGTTTTTGGGCCCACCATGATATCCAAAGTAATAGTACCCAAAGTTTGTCATGGTATATCATCAAACCCTCAGATGTTCTTATATGTTTTTTGCATTGATGCCAAATTTATACCCATAGCCTTTAAGAATGTGATATTACATAAATTTATTTTAGAACCACTATCAATGAGCACTATCTTGACTACATTAGTTTTGACTTGTACTTGTATGAATAGTGGTAAATTGTATCAAAAACCATCTAAGAAGGCATATCCTAACTATCAAAATAAATTGCATCTTCTATAGTTTTTAGAGTATTAACCACTGATGAAAAATAAGAAGGTTTTGAATCAAGAGGCATAGAAGTCTAAGTGAGTACCTGATAAAGAATGTCCTTGAATACATTATTTTTTTGAAGTAGTTCTAACATGAAAATTTTAGATGGAATGTTTCTTAGCTGATCGACAATGTCATATGCCTTATGTGAATTTGCCTGTGTTGGTTGGTTAAGCCTAGGATAGGCTGGAATAGTAGGGTGACAGGGCTCTTAAGTAGGTAGAGGAGGCATAAATGCACTTTGAGTAATAGCGCTAACCATATTATCTACTATCTGTATAGGAGTTTTAGTTATTATGGGAGGAGAGTAAAGATAATCGATGGGTCAAGGAGGTTGAGGAATAAAAGGTGTCAATTGGACTCTCTAGTGATAGGTAGTGACCAGGGGAAGAGTAAAATGGACCATGCAACATGACTCGGTATGGGGAAGAGGCTCTAAAGGAGGTGATCGAAGAGATGGATTAATATTTTTAAGAACAAATTGCTTAACATCATCCCATATAATACAAATAAGCATGAAATGTAGAGAATGAAACTTTGTACTAATATATGATAGACTTCATCATTCATGTACATGATAGGGCCCATTATGGTTTCTTTATTATTTGCAAGAAATGTAAGAAGAATTTATAAATAGCTAAGCATCATTTTTGTAATCTGGCTATAAATGTAAGGTGATACCTCAAAAAGTATAAAAGAGCTAGTACATGCAACTAAGAAATATTATTTGTAAAATACTATGAACTTTTCAATTTGAAATTGATTTTTTTGAGTTAGATATGCAACTAAATTTTTAGAAAATGATGCAAAAAGTACTTAAGATAACTGAGAATGTATTTGATGCAACTAGGGTTTTGAATAATTTTTTTCAAAATTAGTATAATAATTTGAAAAAAATTCTATGAATTTGTAGAATTTAGCTTGAAAAATTTAGGAAAAAACTAAAAATATTTCTAAAATTAACAATATATGTTTCTTAGTGATTTGCAAGTGTTTGTATGCAAATAAGACCTAGTATGTGCAAACTAGGGTTTGGGTGTATTTATTGAATATATTTCAATTAATTTATAGTGTTTTTATTTTTAAATTCAATAAAAATAAAAATAACAATTGCAAAAATCAAAAATAATTAGCCCTAGGGTTTCTAGGGTTTTTATGCAAAAATTCAAAGTAAGTTGGGTTCACCAAATGCTTTATTCTTTTTGGGAATTAATTGTTTAATTCCTAAGCAATTAAAGGTCTAAGTAAATATAAATTAGCCTACTAATGTGTGTAAATACATATGTATTTTACCTTTTTTTTAAATAGTAAGAAGTGTAAGGAAATCAAACTTAGCTTATTCTGGGCTAAAATAAATGATGTAGGGTCTAGAAATGGATGTACAGGGATGGCAGACTATCAAAAATAGGACCCAAAACTTTGTTTCTAGATTGGAGAGGAGTGCCAAACTCAAGACACACTACTACTTGGCATTATAGTCCACTTTCTGGCATTGTTATCCACTTTTAGAACTAGTGTCCATTTCTGATGTTGTTGTCTTGGTAGTCTAGGTTTTCTAAGTTTTGTTTCGTAGGCCTATGACACCCTGGTAGTGAAATATCAAATCCTAGGTCTGTGAAGAGCTTGTTTTATGTTTGATTCAATATTCAAAACCCTTAGGATCTCTTGGTACTTGAACTTGAGTAGTAAACTTGGGAAAGAGAAGAGGGGTTAGTGTGTAAAGGATATGTTGGATGCACTTCACACCCTATGTGTAGGTGCATTACATACATACTAATACTTTTAAAAGGGATCATGTTAATGTAGTTCTCTAATTTTAATTACTTGGTGCAATTGTGTGATGTATGTAACTAGATAAAAAATTAGAATATACTTTGGATGACTAGAGACTAGTATGAGTGCTTCAATAGGCTTGAATTGGTCTTGGAAGGCTATATGCAAAGAATAGGGAAGAGTAATTAAGTGTACTTATTTGAATTCTTGCTTCTTTCTATGAATGTGTGTCAAACCTTCTAAATGGAAATTAAATGGCATTTTATATGGAAACTAATGATCATGGGTTAGATGAGCTTGTATTAGGATGATAACATAAAAGATAAGGAATCAGAAAAATCTGATCATTTGAGGCTAAAGTGAACTTGGACAATAGCACTGGAAATAAGATACTCCTAAATTTTGGTAATCCTATCCAATTTGGGCACTTTTGTCCTTGGAGGATAAGACCTAGGGAGATGGATCTAGGTTTGAGAGGGCTACCTAGGTCTCAAAAAGCTAAGTCTAAAAAGCTATGAGTGACTGGAAATCAGTGAAAGTCTAGCCGAGAAGGGTTGAGTGAGTAAGAAAGAGGACCTATAGGTTGGGTGATATTAGTCATGCCTAAGTCATCCAATTTTGCATTTTATATGATTACATGTCCATATGAACTAATAGAGGGAAAATAAAAGGCATGATGTTTTGGGTTGGCAATGACCTATCAACAAGAAAACATAGTTGGATTGACTTAGTGAATAGAAGCTTATCAAATGCTTTACAAGAGCATGCATTTCTTGAGAAAGAGGGTGTCTTGATCACTTTACACCAAGTAAGCTCATAGTCCCTTGATTTGAGAAAAATTTTGTAGGGAAAGTAGGTGATAAGTAGATGGTTGAATGGGAAACGGGTGAAATGGTAACCTGATGTAGGTTAGCTTGCCCAGTGACCAAAGAATTATAATAAATAAGTCCATGCCTTAACATGATATGTAGACTGATCAATGTGGAAAGTCTACAAATACCATATATATGGGTTGATTGTGGCATACTAGAATAATATGAAGACTAATCGATGCAAGAAGTCTACAAATGAAACTTCTAAGAGCCGCTTGTGGTTTACTTACTTCGATTATGACAAAGGGTTTTTTATTATTTTTGCTATTTTGATAAATTGGTGAAGTTGATCGATGTGGGAAGCTTCAAATGATTATCTCTTAGCCATCCTATAAGGGAGTGGTCTAGAATTGAATTTTATAGTTGTCCTTCAAGGGAGTAGTCTATTTTTAAGTAACTTTTAATTATAGGGTAGTTTTACTTCAAGGGAGCAGTCTACAACGTGAGATATGGACCCAAGGGATTTTGAATGTGGGATTAGACATGGACAAGTATATTTAAGCTTAAATGTTTACCTTTATGGAGGCAATACTTTAGCATAAAAGGTTAATGATGGATGGGGAAATTGGCTTGAGAGACAACCAAATTGTTAAGCACAGGATATACTGAGAGGGGGTGAATCAGTATTTCATATATCTTATAAATATTTTCTTTAACTAAATTCCACTTAATCAAACATTCAAGATGTGTAATAAAACTCAAACAAATAAACACCACACAAGATAGAGAGAGACACCAGATATAATGTGGAAACTCAATGTGGGAAAAACCATGGAGAACAATCTCAAGTATATGAATGAGCACCAACCCAAACAATATTCTCAAGCCAAGCTTGCAGGAGCACCATACCCTTTTGTTGAGCACCAACCTAGCTACTATTCATGAGCACCAACCTACAAGAGCACCAACCCCTTTGTGTATACCACACACCTATCTCTCAATGTTGCTATCTCAACAAATGATAGTTCAATACATCTCTTTCCTCTCTCTCACCTTTGCTCTTCTAAGTTAGATATAACAAATATAAATCATATTCATCTCTCACAATTACTCTTCTAAGCTAGATATTACAATATCAAATCAACCTCTCTCTTCCATATTTACAAATGGCTTCTCAAGCCTTTATTTATAGCTTTCCAAATGACCTTTAGCCTTTGCCCTTTGTGACGCTTCAATCATCATGGAAAATGGCGCCAATCTTGGATGACCCTTCATATTCAAGCCTTTGAAAAAATCATGTGGTGACCCTTCATGACCAAAAACATCCTTCCCACTTTTGTCCTGATCTTTGGTGACTTGTCGTATTCCTCAAAGTGTCCCTTCATGAGAAATTGTGCCCTTACTCTTTTGTCTTCACTTGGTGACTCTTGGTATTCCCCAAGATGACTCTTCATGGGAAAATGCATCCCATCCTTCTTTTGTCTTTACCCCATGGCTCTTCGACTTTTCCATGGGCCCTTATTTTGTCTCATATGCAACTAAAAATATATTCATTAATATTAAATAAATATTAACTCATATTAGCCAAGATATAATTATTATAAACAACATTAAATGCAATGGGGCCTTTATCACCAATAATGCTAGACCTTTGACATCAACGACAATATTTCCAACAATCTCCCCCTTTGTCATTGATGGCAACCTCAATCCTAAAATTGCCACATCCTATCACCTACACATACTATCATCTGAAAACATACAGTAACTCTCCCTTATTGTAGTAGGCTATACCTGTTCCCTGTACCTATTTTTTGCACCTATACCTATACCTGGTATTCTCCCTCTTTGACATCAATGGCAAAGGGCCTACCTAGAGCTAACACTTAGCTCCCCATCACTTGATGCTAAACATCAATGGCAAGAAGTAATAGAAATTACTCCCAACTCCTCTCGTCGATCTTTGAATGTATCCTTTGATCGTGCCTTTCAGAAGATATCTGACAATACCTACACATTGTTCCCTATCCTTTGAGCATCTGTAATCAACTCATTTGAATCTTTTCTTATAATATCACAACATTATTTATGAGACTTTAATGTATATCCTTGATCACATATTTGACTAACACTCAACATATAAAACATTTTTAGTCTTAGTTCTACCATAATCCAAACTCAAAGTACCTTTTTCAGCTATCCTAGTAGTGGTTTTTTCTCTGAATCTCACTGTACCACCATTGATCTTCTTTAGAGATATGAACTTACTTTTATCACCTGTCATATGCCTCAAACATCTGCTATCAATTAACCATGGCTGATCTTTACCTCTTACATGCAGAGTTGTCTAAACCATCATAGAATCTTCATGTTGTTTCTTCTACCATGAACATGTCTAAACCTTCTTCTTGATGAATGGTGCTTTGAAACTCTAATCCTTTTTTACTCACTTGAACACACTTTTATAATAATGATCTATGTGTCTGAAGCTGTTGCACTTGTAGCATACTATGGTCTCTTCATCAAAGCTTGATAGAGGAGCAAAAGAGCTGTGGCTTCTACTTGACTCTACTTGACTTTCCTTCTCCTTATTTCTGAAATTGTTAGCTCTTTTTCTACATTCTAATTTCTTGTGACCATATCCATTACAATAAAAACAATAGCCATAAAAATAAGACCTGTTTATATATCTCTGACTTGATTGCCTTTTGTAGCTTTGTTCCTTCCAGCCTTCTCTATTTGGAATGTCCTTTGTATTCTTCACTTCTCCTCTTTTTGTTTCCTCTTGTGTAAGAGCTTTAGCATAGCTCTTTTTCTTTTCAAAACTGATCCCTGTCTTATCTGAATATGTTTTTTGACTTTCCAATATCTTATTCAACATGTTAGTGCTATCTTCAAATTTTGAATCACTGACTGCTTTCTTAATATATTCTTTTAAACAGGAAATTTTAATAACATACCTTTGACATTCTTTTCTTGCTATTTCCAACTGTGCTGTGAGATCTTCTTCATTCTTCTTGGCTTCTTCAAAGTGTGCTTGTAGATCTTCAATCATTTCCTTTGACTCTTGTTCATTTTTGTCGATATGGTGCTTTAATTTTCAATTCTTCTTCTGAACAGCTTCTAACTATTCTAAGGCATAAATGAGCTCTCCTTCCATATTCACTTTAGCTTCCTCCTCTTCTTCTTCTTGATCACCTTCATGTATGGCCATGAGTAGAATCTCTGCTTCTTCTGAATCACTGACTCCACTATCTTTGCCTGAGCTAGGATCCTTAGAATACAGGCTCTTCTTCTCGAATCCCTTCTTAGATTTGCCTTTGAAATTCTTCTTGTATGTAGGCTTTTCTTATTCATCATCATTAACCTTATCTGTTCCTCTTTTTGTCTTGCGAATGAAAAGTGCTTCATTTTCATTTTCATCATCACTAGAACTATCACTTAATTCTTGAATCTTAGCTTTCTCCTTCTTTGATGTCTTGAAAGTTGCTTCTCTCTTTGAGGGTTTATCTTATTCTATCTACATCTCATATGCCATGAGAATACCATGAAGTTCATCCATCTTTAGCTTGGCTAAATTCTTCATTTCCTCGATTGCCAAAACCTTTGCATCATATCTCATTGGTAGAGATCACAAAACCTTTTGCACCACCGTTGACTCATCCAACGTTTCTCTAAGACCTTGAATCTGATTTATGATTTGATCAACTTGTAAAAGATAACTTGCTATATCTTCTTCTTCTTCCATCTTCAAACTTTCAAATTGCCTTCTAAAAGTCTATAACTTAGCTTTCTAAACCTTTCCATCACCTTTGTAAATATTCTCAAGTTTTACCCAAGTTTCATGAGTAGATTTACATTTCATAACTTTAACAAATTTAGATTCACATAAACCACATAAAATAGCATTTAAAGCTTTAGAATTACATTCACTTGCCTTCTTTTTTGCTGGAGTAATTGCAAATGTCTATGGCTCTTCATATTCCTCGACCACTGCTTTCCATATGTCAAATCCAAGGGCCATCAAATAAACCTTCATTCTCATGCTCCAAAAAACATAAGTCATCCCATCAAACAAAGGTGCCTTATTTATAGAAAATCCTTCTTGTGACCCAGCCATCGTGCTTTCATGATCTACCTTCAAGCTGTAAAACTTTTCAAAAAGGAACCTGCTTTGATACTAATTATTAAGCACAGGATATACTGAGAGGGGGGGTGAATCAATATATCATATATCTTATAAATCTTTTCTTTAACCAAATTCCACTTAATCAAACATTCAAGATATGCAATAAAACTCAAACAAATAAACACCACACAAGATAAAGAGAGACACCAGATATAACGTGTAAACCCAATGTGGGAAAAACCATGGAGAACAATCTCAAGTATATGAATGAGCACTAACCCAAACAATATTCGCAAGCCAAGCTTACAAGAGCAGCATACCCCTTTGTCGAGCACCAACCCAGCTACTATTCATGAGCACCAACCCACAGGAGCACCACACCCCTTTGCCGAGTACCAACCCAACTACTATTCAAGAGCACCAACCCACAGGAGTACCAACCCCTTTGCCGAGCACCGACCCATAGGAGCACCAACCCCTTTGTGTATACCACACACCTATCTCTCAATGTTGTTATCTCAACAAATGATAGTTCAATAGAACATCTATTTCCTCTCTCTCGCCTTTTCTCTTCTAAGCTAGATATAACAAATATAAATCATATTCATCTCTCACAATTGCTCTTTTAAGCTAGATATTACAATATCAAATCAACCTCTCTCTTTTATATTTACAAATGGCTTCTCAAGACTTTATTTATAGCTTTCCAAATGACCTTTGGCCTTCCCCCTTTGTGACCCTTCAATCCTCATGGAAAATGGTGCCAATCTTGGATGACCCTTCATATTCAAGCCTTTGAAAAGTCATGTGGTGACCCTTCATGACCAAAAACGTCCTTCCCACTTTTGTCCTGATCTTTGGTGACTTTTTGTATTCCTCAAAGTGTCCCTTCATGAGAAATTGTGCCCTTACTCTTTTGTCTTCACTTGGTGACTCTTGGTATTCCCCAAGATGACTCTTCATGGGAAAATGCATCACATCCTTCTTTTGTCTTTACCCCGTGGCTCTTTGACTTCTCCATGGGCCCTTCTTTTCTCATATGCAACCAAAAATATATTCATTAATATTAAATAAATATTAACTTATATTAGCCAAGATATATTAATTATAAACAACATTAAATATAATAGGGCCTTTATCACCAATAATGCTAGACCTTTGACATCAAAGACAATATTTCCAACACAAATATGTGATTCCATCTAACTATAGATGAAAATTATTCATGATAACCATGCCATGGGTAAATCTGTGATACCCATGCTTAGGATTAGGCTATAATTTTGATGGATAATCATATGGTTCTATGGTGTAATCAATTGTTCCCAAGGGGATTAGGGATAGGTAGGGGAAAGGAAGTGAAAATCTTATAAACCAAGGGATGAGCTTAATTTAGACACAAAGGTGAGTTTGATCCTTGTTTCAAAAATATAAAGGATGAAAAGTGAAGCATTAAGAGGCTCAAGTTCTGGTTTGCCTTCAAAAGAAGACATGATAAGTGCCTAATCCATGCTTATGCGTTATGATGTAGGTTTAAAACTAATTGAAATCAAACTTTCCCTTTTTTCTCTTATCCAAATTAGTTACATGTTGGTTTTCCTTAAGGAAAAGGTCTTTGATGTTAAACTCTCACTCTTTTAGGTGTTTGTTGTATGCACACTTGATTCATTCCTGATAGACATGAAGATTATTAAGGGTTACAAGGCAATGTTCATCAAGGAGTTTAAGACATGCAAGTTTTTCTTGATGATAGTTGCTCTTGGAAATTATTTCATGTAAAGATATGTGAAGGGATGGAATTTGGACTTCAAGAGGCAAGAATACCTCAGCTCCAAATATGAGAGAGAAAGGGGTAGCACCCATATAGGTTTGAATGCTAGTATGATAGGCCCATAAAGTGAAAGGTATATGCAAGTGTCAATCCTGACCTGAAGTACTTACTACTTTAGTAAGAATTTTGATGAGAGTTTTGCTAGAAGCTTCCACCTATCCATTGTCTTGTGGATGGTAAGGTGAATAAAAGCTTAACTTGATGCCAAAAGCATTGTAGAGACCTTGGACTTTCTAGTTTTTAAAATATTTACCATTATTAATGATAATCTTATGGGAACACCAAAGTCGCAGATGATATCATGATTGATGAAGTTTATAACCTTTATGGATTTGGTCGATATAAGGGAGACAACCTCTACCCACTTGGTGAAATATTTAGTAGCAGTAATGATATATTGGGGCCATTGTGAAGAATAGACATTGATTTTCCCAATAAGGTCAAGAACCCTTTGTGAGAAGGGCCAAAAATATTTGAATACTTGAAGGTCATGAGGAGGTACATGATGTAAGTTATCATGTTATTGACATTTGACACACTTCTTTACATAGTCACAATAGTCGTGATTGAGGGTGGGCCAATAGTATCCAAGATGAAGGATACACTTAGCGATAGTTAAACCACTAAAATTTCCCCCACAAACTCTGTCATATGTTTCCTTGATGGTGGGAGGCTTCATGACTATGGAGATAATGGAGAATGATTCCATTGAAGATGTGTTTGTAAAAGACCCCCTAGTATGGTGTAATGAGAGGTACTCTGAAAAAAATCTCTTTGGGCATTCTTCAAAAGGATCAGAGGAATAACACCAATGTTAAGATAGTTAAAAGTTTGGTCATACCATATGTTAGAAGGAGATGTTTCCATACTAAAAATGGTAGGAAGATCAAAACGGAGATATGAAGGTGTGATAAATTGATGGATGGTGATAAATAGTTTAGATTTGGTAGGTTGAGATGGGATTTGGGAAGCCAAGGATTCTATTATGTCTATAAATTTATTGGTAAATCGAGGAACTAATTGGTATGTCCATGAGTTACTTGTACTTTAGGATTAAAATGTTTTTATATTGATAATATACATTAACCTAGTTGATGACTATTTGGGAGTCACCAAAGACACTGATAGTTTTGACTCCTAAGGCTAAGGCAGTTTGGAGACCTATGACCAAGGCTTTGTATTCAGCTATGTTATTGGTGCATTCAAAGTCAAGTTTAAATTAAAGGGTAAGAGGTTCACTATTAAGGGGAATGAGAATAAATCTAGCACCCCCACCATGATGGCATTTGGAGCCATCAAAAAGCATGGTCATTTTGTAGGTGGACCTCTCTTGAGAGAGAGTTGTAATCGACTTATCTGCGAAGGCAAGAAGAAGAGGTTGATTTTTTGGTAGATGAGCTTTAACCAATTGATTAATGATTACTTTTCCTTTAATTCACTTTTTCAAAAGGAACACAAGATCAAACTCAGCTAGGATCATGAGCCACTTAGCCATACATTGGTTTTGATATGGCTTAGAGTGCATATACTTGAGGGGGTCAATGTTAGTGATGACATATGTTTTATGATTAAGAAGATAGTGATGGAATTTGGAGGCCATGAAAACTAAGGTGAGGCAAAGTTTTTTGAGATGGGTATATTAAATTTCATATTTGATAAGTGTGTGGCTAATGTAGTAGATGGCTTGATCTTTATTTTATTTATCATCATGAGTGAGCATTTCCCCTAGGGAATGATTAGTGGTAGATATATATAGGTAAAAGGGTTGGTATTCCTTAGTAGGGAAGAGGATGGGTGGAGAGAGAAGATACTCCTTGATTGAATAAAAGACTCTTTGACACTCTTTGGTCCACTTAAAAGAGGTATATTTCCTTAAGAGGTGTTAGAAGGATTGACATTTATTTGATAAGTAGGAGATGAAGTGACAAATGGATTAAAGTTTTTCGCATGGGATGTGGAGTTAGGTAAGGTTGGTAAGAGGAGGCATCTTCAAGATTGCTCTAAATTTGGTAGGGTCTATTTTAATTCCATGGAGAGAGATAATGAATCCAAGAAGCTTTCTTCATAGGACTCTAAAAATACATTTCTTGGGGTTGAGCCTAACATGATAATGGACTAGTTGGTTAAAGATGATGGTGAGAATAATTAGGTGATCTTTGTGGTGTTTGGATTTCCCAAGGAGATCATCCACATAGTCCTCTATGATTTTATATATGAGATGGTGAAATATATAGGTCATAACCCATTGATAGGTTACTCCAACATTCTTGAGTCTAGAAGGCATGAACCTATCACAGAATGTTCCCCATGGGGTGATAAAGGAAGTTTTATGTTGATTTTTGGGGGCAATAAAGATCTAATTATATCTTGAGAAACCATCCATGAGAGATAAAATTTTATGGCCAGTTGTAAGAACATCAAGTTGGTCAATGTTTGCCAAAGGAAAGTCATCCTTTGGAGAAGCAAGGTTGAGGTCATGAAAGTCAATGTAGAGGCAAATTCCCCTTGTGGGCTTAGTGATAGGAATGATGTTAGAAACCCATTATGGATAATAAATGGGTTGAATGAAGTCAACAGATAAGAGATGTTGAAGCTCTTCTTTGATAAGGAGGGATATACAAGGATGAATTCTATAAAGCTTTTGCCAAACTGACTTAGCCTTAGGATGAGTAACAATGTTGTGGAGGGTAATAGAAGGGTCAATTTTGGGCATATCCTGATAGGACCAAGCAAACACTATGATGCGGTCTCAAAGACAAGAAAGGTAGTCTTATTACTCTATGGAATTTAAATATTGGCCAATTTTGATGATATGAGGGTTATCCTGATTTCCAAAATTGACATCAATAGTGGATTCATTTAGCATAGTTTGGTTCTCAAGAGGGAGATATTTATGAATTTAAGGATCCCCTACACTAAGGTAGGCAAGAATAGAACCATCATCTTGACGTTAGATGGTGTTGATGGTAGGACAATCACATTCAATAATTTTAGGATGGATAAGAGGAAGGGTTTTAGTTCAACAATCCTTTTGATAGGTCAGGAGGCCCAAAATAAATGTATTGATCAAAAAAAAGTTAGATGGGATGATATTAAAGTCCTCAAAGTTGGAGGGAGATGGGGTTGGTGAGGATGGAAGTTCTTCATCGATGGTGGTAATGGGTTTTGCTGATGTGGGTTCTTATGGTGGTATAAACCCAAGGCCAAAGAACTCATGAGGTTTTTGATTTTTGATTATGAGTAACTTGTGTGGTCTATGTTCATAGAGGCCAAAACCAAACCCTTTCCAAGCAGACCTGTAAAGGTAAGCTTTTGCTAAGGTTATTTTTTCTAAGTAGAAAAAATTGGTGGTGAATGGTCAGATGAATGGGGTAGTGGTGAGAGTGAGAAGTGGTTGATCAAGTCCCCCATAGACAAAATTTATTTGATTGTTGGGGAGCCCAAAAGGGATGAAGGTCTTGATGTCAAGATCATAGGAAGGGTCATATTTAAGATTCCCATATTCTTACAGAGTAGCGAAAGCATCTAGGGCTAAAAGATGATATTCCCCAAGAGAGAGACATTGAAATATGTATTGTAATGGGTCCTCAACCAAAATTTAGGATGAAGGGGTGGTTAATCTAGTTGATGTTTCATCATCATTGTGATCAGAAGTGTTGACAATTTTGGTTGGTGAGGTGGTTTTGTTAGAAGTTGGTTACGAGGTAGATGAAGCAGGAATAAGAATGTCATTAGGCTGATATGTCATATTGTAAGAGGCAAAGGGACTAGGGTCAGCTTTGATAGTAATATCTTATCCCTCATGCTCAAATTTGACACATCGGTGTAAGGTGGAAGGGACACAACTCATAGCTTGGATCCAAGGGCATCTAAGTAACACATTGTATTAGAACTCACCCTTTATAACATAAAATAGTTTAGGAATGGTGCGAGGCCTCAAGCAGATGTGGAGAATAATGATCCCTAAGGTGGTGGCCATGGTATTATTAAAGAAGTGAAAGATCACTGTACTTTCAAAATAATGTTTTTGGGTAGCTAAATTTGGTCATACACATGAGAAATGATAATGTTGATGCTATTTGTTCCATCAATCATCACCCTTTTGATGTGGGTTTGATTGATGTATGTGATGATAAAAAGGGGAGGATTGGAATCCTTAAGATGGGTGGGAGGTATTTCTAAACCGTGAAGGTGATGAGGGCAAAAAGTTAAAGGGATCCAATAAAAGGTGCAAGAGGTTGAGGATCATCTAGTTGAACCTCTATAGATTGTAGATCCTTGATCAATCCATGACAATGGTGGGGTGAGGTGCTGACTAGTTCATAAAGGCTCATTTTCACCAGTGTTTGGTGAAGTTGTTTCAACATGATACATTGGATGGATTTAGATGGGTTGGAGGGAAAAGCTCCCAAAATGGATACTTTGGGTTTTGGTGGTTATGAACGTGATGGTGGAGATATTTGGGTTTGGCTGGTGGATTGAGGGGTTGAAGGGTATGTCCATGGGATGGATGTCTTGGATTTTCCCTTATCTTTTTATTGGGCTTGGGATCACATAACCACATGAAAAGTGTGAATAACGGGGTTTGTTGTGTTTCATGCTTGCTTTAGTTCCTCCTTTTCATCCTTGGGTAGGATTTGGAGAGTAGGTAAAGGTAGGGTAGGTTGGGTGGATGGTAAGATTGATAATGGGGGTAAGAAGGCTTCATCTAATAACAGATCATCCTCATCATGTAAGCTATGAATGAGAGCTTGGAGAGCTTTATAGATTTCTATGTCATGTCTTAGTGCCCTATGGTAAAGACAAATCAAATTATCATTGAACCATGTTGGTTTAGGGTGTGAAGGGTCAAAAGGTTTGATTGGTTGTAAGCTAATGGAAGAGGTTTGCAATAACCTTTGAAAAATGGTTGAATAAGATTCAATCAAAGGTGTTGGAGGTGGTGGGTTTTTGATTTTAGGAGTGGGAACCTTTTTGAACATAGGTTTTACTATGGAAGTTGTAGTTGGAGGAAGGGTTTCAATTGGTGGTTTTAATTGGGTTTGCTTGGTTATGGATGGTTTGGAGGTTGAAGATTTAGATATGGAGGACTCGGATGATGAAGGTTTAGCTATAGATGGGAAAGTATAAATAGATAGGTTAGTTTAAAATGATGGAGGACTAGAGGGTTTGATAGGTATAGGTGTCTAAAAGGGGGATAGTTTCTTAGAGGAGGAATAGGTAATTAGAATGGTAGAAGGATGGGGTCCTAAGATGGATGGTAAGTGGGAAGGAGGTGGTATGGGTCTAGTTCAAGGTAGAGGTTTGGGTAACTCTACCTTCGTAGTTGGTTTAGTTGGATTTTCCTTTGGTGAACTAAATGGAGTTAAGTCCAATTTTAAGGAGGGGTTAGTGCAGCTAGGTATGGGAAGGATTCCTAGATTATTGATCGGTTTGGTAAGAGAAGCATAAGGTGGTTTGGTAATTTTGGGTGGAGGTGGTTGGGATGGTTCACTTATGATTTTAAAAGAGGTATTTGGTGAAGAGGTAATAATGGTTTTAAGGGTGGATTCAAGGGAAGTTGATGATTTAGATTTGTTTTGGTAAGGGAATCCAAGACAATGCCAGAAAATGGCTCTATCAAAGTTGGGTTGGGTAGTGAACTCTAAACATTAGAAAAGCCTAGAAAAGGGCTTGTAGATGGGCTTAGTTCCTTGGTCATTGGTTTTAAAGATTAAACCCTTATGTGGAGAAGAGGGAGTGGTTTCTTTAATTTTGATGGATGGTTCCAAAATTGGTAGTTGGGTAGATGAGGTAATCTCCTCTTGTGGGATGGTTTCTAAAGAGGAAATGGATGGTTCAATAATAAGGGAGGTAGGTATGGTGTCCTCAAATGAGGGAACAGATAGAGTTGCTTTCATTTTTTGGGTGTCCAAAGGATTGTGGGGGGGCGGGGGGGTAGTTCTACCACTTGAATGGGTGCAGTGGAAGAAGAAGGAATAGTTAAAGCAATGGTTATCTCCTTCGGTGTTTCCATCAAAAGAGAAGTAGATAAGACTAAGGTCTCATCAAGTGAAGAGAGAGGGATGGTTAATTATTCCATTTGGGTATCCAAATAAATAGGGTGTGAGTTTATTATTTCCATTTGGGTGATTGAGGTAATGGTCTCTTCAAAAATGGGCTTGTTATTAATAACATTGATTATGTGTGCCTCATGAGGGTGAGATGATTCAGGTTTATTGTCATAGTGTTAGGTGAAAGAAGTGTGACTGGGAAAAGGTTTGCAAAAGATGTCAAGGACGGATTAGGAGGTGTATTGGGATTATCAAATGCAAGTTCTAAACTATCAATCAAATTTTGGAGAAGACTTTTGAAGGTATTGCATATATTAATGTCATGTCCAATGATTCAATGAAAGGCACAATGGTCATTCTCATTATACCAACTAGGTACAAGGTGAGAAGCATCAAATTATTGCAGTGGTTTAATTGGTGGGAGTTGGATGAGGTTGTCTTTGAGTAATTTATCTAAAATTGATGCATAATATTCTCTAATGGGAGTATATTATTTTGGATTAGCTTGGTTTTGGTTTCGGTTTTGTTGATAAAGAGGGTTGGAAGAATTGGTCCAAAGTGGTTGTTTGATAGTTGGGGGTGGAGTGGTTTTGAGATCAACTGAGATTGTGGATGGTTTTTCTTTGGTATTGGATTGGTTAGTGGTTTTGGTGGAGGAACATTCATTGGATTTAAATATGGAATTATTGTTTTATAATTACAATTTCCCTTCGTCAATGGCTCAATTTTCTAGTATTTGTGTCATAGTGAATGCCTCATCAAAAGTTTTGAAAGTTTGAACTTTAAGAGTGGGGAATATATGTTTGGCACAACCCTAAGAGAAGAGTTTAATAAATTTGGTTTGGGGTAAGGAAAAAAAGTTTGTTAATGAGACCTCTTCATCTAGCAACAAAATCAATAATTGACTCATCATTAAATTGCTTAATAGAATAAAGGTCGGTAATAAAAAACCTTTTTAGATATATTCATCGAGAAATGCTCTAAAATGATTTGGGTATATTGCTAGAAATAAAAGATAGAGAGTGTGGGAAAATCATTATACCAATCAAGGGCAGGTCTAAATAAGGACATGGGGAAGGTTCAAAGAAGGAAATCATAATCATATGCGATTAAATAATAATAATGATCGAATGATCTCAATTGTTGTTGGGGGTCCTCTTTGCCTTGGAATTTCAAAATCTAGGGTAATTCCCATTGAGGAAGATAAGAATGGATGGGCATGGATGGATGAAAATTTGTTATGAGAACCGAAGATGGATGACTCCAAGTTGGTCTTTTTATCCATTAACATCTTGATCAAATCTGGTTGGGTTTAAAAGCTACATAATTAAGAAGTAAATTTTGTTGAGGTTAGGTAGAATCTATGTATGGATAGGTGGTAGAAGGTGTTAAAGAAGCCACATATTGGTAAGTGGTGACAAGAGGTTGAGATGATGTCATATAAGGGTTGATTAGCACAAATGGTTGAGTGGATGGTGTTATACACCCATGTGAATTAGAGACATATTGATAAGTTGTCATAGGTACTTATTAAGGGATGGATGTGGGTTGGCTTAAAGGTATGGCTGAGGTAGTGGGTTGAGGTTGGGTAAGTTGAGGTTGAGTGGTGACTTTAGTGCTAATGGATAAAAGTGTTTGAGGTATAGAAATCACCAAGTTCTAAAAAGGGGTAGAAGTTGGTGGAGTGGTTGTAAGAAAGGGAAGGGTGGAAATAGGGGTAGAAGATAACCCCATGGTAAGTAAATTATAGGTAACTACAGGTAAATTTTAACCCAAATGTGAAGTGTGGGGTGTAAATGAGGTGTTTGGTTGAAGGTTGGAATGTTGGATTAGGTTTGGGTAGTGGTAGTAGATGGTATATTGGAGGAAGAAGAGGCTTGGGTCAGTAAAGGTTGGGTTGAGGTGGTTCCCACCATAAGGTGGGAAGGCATACCATAAGGAGGGTTCACATGAGGAACCAAAGAAATAGAGGTAAAATGAGGTAGGTTATTAAGATAATGTTGAAGGGCCATCAAATTATCGTCAAGGAAGGTAGCAAAGGATGCATCACCCATAGAAACAATTGTGATCCTGGTAAGAGAGGGAGAGAAATGAGGAGAACCCTCATCATTAGAATTATATTCCATGGAGGAATAAGAAGAAGGTGGTATTTTATTAGTTTGGTCTCTCAGTTGCCATCTAGTAAAGACCATGTGAGAAAATAATATGATGAAACTCACATCTCAAACAAAAATCAATCAAAAGAAAAGAATTCAAGGCAAATAATTCATACACTAAAAGTGCATTAAAACCTAAGATTTCTCTTTAGATCATATTTGGCTTATGCCTTAGAAAGTGTAAAGAGGGAATTTGGCTCATAGATCAGGTACTAAAGAGGCAATCTAAGGTTGGTTTCAGGTTGTTTAGGTGCTTAAGAGAGAAATCTATGTTGAACTTCAATTTGTGGCTTAGTATTAGGTCCTACCCCCTCACTTCATGGTCCTGTAGTGGTAAGAGTGTTGGGTGATTAGCCAAAATATATTTATTTTAGAGTTTATACTTAACCATATAATTGATTTTGTTCTCCCCTTGGTGGTGAAATCCAAGTAGGATAGCCAGGAAGGGGTAAGGTTACTGCTAGGTGATGAAATCCTAGTTGGGCCTTGTCTCATATATGTTTTTATGTGTTAATTATTTGGTTTGGTTTAAGTGTGTGTTAACAACTATAAAATATATGATTAATTACTTTGCCTCCTATGTTACTAGATGAACTAAGACAAGTAGGCAATCAATGTATGCAAGAGGTTTATTTTAAGTCCAAAAAGAAATTTTTAGATTTCATTCGATGAGCAAACAATAAGGAAGAAAAAGTTGATTAGGTCCCACCAGGCATGCCAAAATGGTTTCAATTAATTTTTACTCATTTATTAATTTTGAAAGTAAATAATAAAACTAGTGATAGGGTGTGTACAAGAATACCTGGTAAAGTGTGTGTGTGAATCCAGAAGATGATGGGAACTCCTTTTTGGCTAGGAAGGAATAACCTATAGATAAGAAAGACATTAGAAAAGGGTGTTGTTCGATGGATGGTTGAGTGGATTTCCTAGCATGAGCTAGATCTAAGAAGCATATTACTTGTTAGGAGGTTGTCAATCCACTATTATAACAACTAAGTTGGTATAGACAAAAAGAAAAGATAATTGCATTCAATGATATGAAATTAAATACATGCAAGGAAGATAAATTAAATACTTGTTTAAAGAAACAACTAAAATAGTAAAAGTGGGTCAATATTTGTGCTAAAACGGTCGAGGTCTGGTCCAAAAAATCAAATAAGGTACTATAATTAGTTGAAAATTGAAAAAGTTACGTGTGGATGGGGTTAAGGGGATGAAAATAGCTTGTTGTGTTTTTATTCCATAGTGATCATCAGTGGTCAGGTGAATTGTCAATGGTTTAGGCTGACTATCGACAATTGGGTAACTGTAAATGGTTGAGGTGATCGTCGGTGGTTGTGCTAACCCTCAATGGTTACCTATGTAAATTTGGAAATGATGAAAATAGAAGGTGCAAATTGGGTATTTAAGCAAACAAAGGTCTATTATGGGGTTGATGGGTGGAAAATAAGATGTTGATGGGTTTAGTAGGGTAGGGAAGGTTAGAAACAAGATAAATCAATGAAAACAAGTGAAAGATACCTGAAACTTGATGGTTGAAGGCTGAAGTAATTTAGCTAGAGTGGCTATAATTTGGCTTTCAAAAGTGATTCTAACAAATCTTTGAGTCTCTGGTGTTACTTGCTTTCTAAAGTATGTTGGGTACCTATATGCAAGAGAGCTTGGATGTAAGATTCTGGACTATGGATCCATTTCACTTCCTCCTCTTCTCCTTTTATAGGATGAAGTTGCTAATTGGGATGGAGGAAGTTCCTAATTTGATGGGGGAGAAATTTACCAATTCATGACATTTTAAAGAAAGTTACCATTTAGGGAGATGCTTATCTCACACAAATCTATCAATGCTTTAAAACTTTAAAGCAAGCTAGGAGACCTGATTTTCAATGGTCAAGCCAATCATCTATGGTTAGGCTGACCACACGGTTGAGGGGTTAGAAGAAAATAGTTTTAAAAAAGTTAAAAAAGGTGAGTTGAATGATTTAACCAAATGTGTTAGGGACTTGATAGGGTCAATTGAGTCTAATTGACTAGGTGGTCTACTAGACATGAGGTCGAATGAGGTTCAAAAGATAGTTTGACATCAAAAGCTATCGTGTGCAATTTTTGAGTGTCTACAATTCCCTACACCTATAAATATTGATACGAGTATACCTCTTCCATGGGGATATGATACATTCAATTTACATAACCCTTATTTCCAATATATACATACATACATGATACATACACACACACATATATGTTTGTATATATTTATCATGTATGTATGTATATATTGGTAAGAAGGGTTAGGTATAATATATATATATATAATATTAGTTATTATATAGATATTGTATAATATATATCATAATATTATTATATATTTAACATTAATTATATAATATATATGTTAATATAGTTTATATATCAATATTATATATTTTAATATAATTACTTTGAATTTATAATATATAATAATATAATATTATATTACATTATTTAATATATATTCCCCACACCTATTATAGATGTTGATATGAGTAAACCTCTTCCACGGGGATATGATGCAATGCATATTATGATTTGTAATGTGGCTATAGGCATTCTACTAACAGATACAAAATTATAAAAGTTCAAATATAGAGATAGAAGTTGGAATTTTGGAACCGACGGTAATGATTTAGAAATAATAAGCTCTTGAATAATAAGTGTAATTTCATCCACATATTTTGGATATGTAACATTAATATTATCTTAATATAACCCCTTCCATGGGGATATGATACATTCACTTTACATAACACCTCTTACCAATAATACATACATACTTACATCACACACACACACACACACACACACACACACACACACACACACACACACACACACACACACGTGTGTGTGTGTGTGTATGTATCATGTATGTATATATGTGTATATATATAATATTATTTATTATATAAGTATGATATAATAGTGTGTGTGTGTGTGTGTGTGTGTCATGTATGTATATATGTGTATATATATATAATATTAGTTATTATATAAGTATTATATAATATACATCATAATATTTTTTTATATTAAACATTAATTATATAATATCCATTGCAATCACCAAGACAAACCCTAATCAGCCATAATTGATCTCCTTATCTAGTAAATATAGAATCCCCCTGATCAAAACCAAGGGAATTATAGTTTTGGCATAGAGATAATGTGTTAAAAGGATATAGTATATGTACATGAAGAATACAAGCCATCGTATACTAAAGCATTGCATGGTGATTTAGATCCCAATAGGTTTGTGCTCATAATTACTTTATATGAACTATATTATATGTTAATGTAGTTTATAAATTAATATTATATATTTAAGTATAATTACTTTAAATCTATAATATCTAATATTATAATATTATATTACATTATTTAATATATATTCCCCACACCTATTATAGAGGTTGATATGAGTAAACCTCTTCCACAAGGATATGATGATAATGCATATTGTGATTTGCAACATGGCCATAGGCATTCCACTAACAAATGCAAAATTATAGAAGTTCAAATATATAAATACAAGTTTTAGATTTGGAACCAATGATAATTATTTATAAATAATAGGCTCTTGCATAATAAGTAGAGTTTCATCCACATATTTTGGAGATGTGGCGTTATTAAATAATATCTTTAAGAGATATAAGAATTAGTGGCAGTATACTTGAGAATACATCATCACTAGGCATAGTAGACATTCATGGAACAGATGGTGTCTTTACAACATATATGTCCACTTCAAATTTATTTCCAATTTCTAAACCCAAAATTCCTCTTTATCACTTTTAATTTTTTTAGCGCCATTGTAACAAAATCAATTTCTCTATCACAATCACCAAGAAAAACCCTAATCAACCACAATTGATCTCCTTATCTAGCAAATGCATAAGCCATGTGATTGAAACCAAAGAAGTTGTAGTTTTGATGTAGAGATAATGTGCTAAGAGGATATAATATCTTTATACGAAGAATGTAAGCCATCATATCCTAAAACATTGCATGGTGACTCATATCATGATAGGTTTGTACCCATAATTAATTTACATGAATTATATGATATGTTAATATATTTTATAAACCAATATTATATATTTCAATATAATTACTTTAAATTTATAATGTATAATATATAATATTATATTACATTATTTAATATATATTCCCCACACATATTATAGAGGTTGATATGAGTAAACCTTGTTTACGAGGACATGATGAGAATGCATATTGTGATTTGTAACATGGCCATAGGCATTCCACTAACATATATAGAATTATAGAAGTTCAAATATATAAATAGAAGTTGGAACATTGGAACTGATGGTAATGATTTAAAAACAATATGCTCTTGCATAATAATTGGAGTTTCACCCACATATTTTGGATATGTAACATTTTTAAATAGTATCTTTAAGAGAAACAATGATTGGTGGTCATATACTTGAGAATGCACCATCACTAGGCATAGTAGGCATACATGGAATAGATGGTGTCTTTGTAACATATATGTCCAATTCAAATTTATATCCAATTTCTAAACCTCAAATTTCTCTTTGTCACTTTTAAAATTTTTAGTGCCATTGTAACAAAATCAATTTATCCATCGCAATCACCAAGACAAATGTTAATTATCCATAGTTGAGATCCTTATCCAGTGAATATAGAATCTCCCTAATCAAAACTAAGGGATTTGATGTTTTGACTTAGAGATAATGTGCTAAAAGGCTACAATATATTTACATGAAGAATTCAATACATCATAGACTAAAGCATTGCATGGTGATTCATATTCCGATAGGTTTGCACCCACAATTACTTTATATGAACTATATGATATGTTAATGTAGTTTATAAATCAATATTATATATTTTAGTATAATTATTTTAAATATATAATATATAATATTATAATATTATATTACATTAGTTAACATATATTCCCCACACATATTACAGAGGTTGATATGAGTAAACCTCTTCCATGAGGATATGATGAGAATGGATATTGTGATTTGCAACATGGCCATAGGCATTCCACTAACAAATGCAAAATTACAGAATTTCAAATATATAAATAGAAGTTGGAACTTTGGAACTGACGGTAATGATTTAGAAATAATAGGCTCTTGCATAATAAGTGGAGTTTCATCCACACAATTTGGAGATGTAACATTATTAAATATTATCTTTATGAGAAAGAAGAGTTGGTGGTGGTATAGTTGATAATGCATAGTCACTAGACATAGTAGGCATACAGGGAATAAATTGTGTCTTTCAACATATATTTCCACTTTAAATTTATATCCAATTTCTAAACTCTAAATTCCTCTTTGTCACTTTTAAAAAATTTAGCTCCATTGTAAAAAAATCAATTTCTCCATCGTAATCACCAAGATAAACCCTAATCAACCATAATTGAGCTCCTTATCCAATGAATATAGAAGCTCCTTGATCAAAACCAAGGAGTTATAATTTTGACATAGAGATAATGTGCTAAGAGGCTATAATATCTTTACACAAAGAATGCAACACATTGTAGACTAAAGCATTACATGGTGATTCAGATCCCAGTAGGTTTGCACCCATAATTACTTTAATTGAACTATATGATATATTGATGTAATTTATAAATCAATATTTTATATATTTCAAGGTAATTACTTTACCTAATAGGTTTGTGCCCACAATTACTTTAGATGAACTTATTTTGACATTGTCATGGGTTTGGAGTAACCAAGTTTAAATATCAATCTACACTCTTTCGCTTTACATAACCCCTATTACAAATATATACATACATGATGCATACATGCATACATAAATCTGTGTGTGTGTATAATATTAGTTATTTTCATAAATATTGTATAATATATATCATAATATTTTTATATATTAAACATTAATCATATAATATATACGCTAAATTATATAGTTTATAAATCAAAAATATATATTATATATTTCAGTATAATATATTTAAATTTAATAATATTATATTACATTATTTAATATATATTTTTAGTATATATTTTGATATGATGTATATAAATATCATTCAATATTAAATCTATCACTTGCCTTTTAATTCAACTTGACGACTCCAAAGGTGTATTTGCATTCAATTGAAATAGGTGGGAGTTCCCAACGAATTTGAAATTCAAATTTACTTTGTAAAATTGGGTCTCTATAATTTCAACAAATTTTTAATATGAACAATGATTCTGAGTTTTTTTTTAACATAAACTATAGATTACACACAGATCGAAACAATATAAGATGCAAATTGGCTGAACTATTGACCATATTTGTTACCGTTATTTCTACAAATCTTTATTTTCATGTATTTGATCTTAATAGTATTTCATAAATATTTTTACTCTATCTGAAAAGTGTGATTTATTTATGTTGACTTGGCCCTTTTATTCATTGTTTGGCGCTTTATGTTATAAAATCACTAAGATTTAGATAGTCTATCTAGATTATTGTTATGAAATGGCTGAGATAATGAAATGGTGGAGATTGGGTTTATTTAACACTTACTGCTATTTATTATTATATTTTCTTAAGTGTGGAAAACCAATAAGGACCCAATGGTTAAAGGTAAATCTAACATTTTTTAATAACAGTAATCAAATGATCTTAGTAACCAATATATTTAATAGTTTTATATCTAAAAAATTATAGATAATCACCCAAACTAACCAAAAAGACAAGATTATAATCTAGCAAGGACCCATTGATGTCTAAATGTGAGAGCAAAAATACACACAACACAACAACACACTCAGATGCTACATCACTCTAAAAAAATAAAGAAATACTTCTCAATTACACTCTGATTACTTGATTGCTTTATGATATACAAATGGTTTACAATTGCCTCTATTTAAAAAGGTCTTATTTATATATTTATAAAACCTATTAATTAGGACTTAGTAACAAAATTAAATACTTACTACATAAAAAACATCATACCTTACAAGCATTTAATGTAGGTGGAATAAACTACAAATTCCAACACTCCCCCTTAATTTATTCCATTATCTATCACAATATCTATTACTCTTAAAATTATGCCTCAAATGCTCTATGTTATCCTCCGCTAGTGCCTTTGTGAAGATATCTGCTAGCTGATCTTTAGATCTACAACATGCTAAATTTATTTCACCATCTTCAACCAACTCATGTATGAAGTGATAGAAAATATGTATATGCTTGTTTCATCCATGAAACACTAGATTCTTCATCAATCCAATCCTATCCAAGACTGGGTCAGTTCATAGCTACTAGTCAAGTTTGTAGTTTGGTGTGGAATGAACTAAATGAGCCTGTAGCTTATCAGATGAGTATGTAGCTTGCTATATATATCAAAATCCTCCATGTGGGTTGCCTCATGATAGGTGGAAGATCATCCAAAATGTCCTTATTCTTTATATACTATTGTATTATCTATATGTACACAAAATTGGGAAACTAAACATGCAAAATGTTAGAATAAAGTGATAGAATTAGTAACTTAGACTTTAGTTATACTAGAAAGATAGATCATCTATTTACTAAATCAAAATTAAATATAATCCTAAGATATTTTTAATGTTCAATATAGAGGAGAGATAATTGAGGAAATATTAAGGAAACTAATGATAAAAATGAGTCCTATTTTGGACTCATCATTTCCCACACACTTTACATTTTGCAAGTCCCTTTGAATATTCATTTTTTTGTACCCTCATAACTATGATTTTTAGTCTCTAGGTGTTGACTAAGGTCATCAACATTGAACTCATTGGCCCAATGGTTATCCTATGCACTAGTGAAAATGTTATAGGTTTTCACCACCTGTATCCAAATCTAAAACTCATCATCTATTTGAAGAGCCCATTTGTGCTAAGATGGAATAGAAATAAGGAGTGGTGGTCTTAATCTCATACCTATCCAAATTTCTTCTCCTTCTAATTTGAGGACATAAATAATCATGTAGATTATTGCTTGTGCTTTTCAGAGGCTCTATCTTAGATTAATTGGGGACATGACCTTCCTTATTTTTAGTGGGATTGTCATCGTATCCCAACATCTTGTACTAGCTATACATACTGCATCAAAATGTTGTTTGGTAAATAAATCAAAATAAACAAGGTAATTATACAAATATTGCATATAATGATCCTTGATATTTTGATGAAGCAAATAAGTAGCTCCAAAGTTAACCGTAAAAGCAAGTTTGATGCATAATCTTGTGGTCTTCTATTTTTATACATATTCATCATGCCTATATTTCCATTCCAGTTGATTCTTATAGGTGGATAGAAGGGCTCTCAACTTGAATTTTCCCACATATAAATTAATCATGAATTTATTGTAGTCCCTTAATATCATGTTTTACAAGTAGATTCACATAATAGATCATGTTGTTTTGGGGTATAATCTTGAAAGATGTATAAAAACATAGGGCATCCTTAATATTGTAGGGAAGATAACATGATATTCTGAGCAATTTCCACCTATTGAATTTTTCATATAGATATAAACTGAAGGAAGGGGAAGGATCTCTATAGGCCAGAAGATGTTCTCCTATTTGACAAACATCCTAGAGATTGACTTCAGCTTTTTGGATTTTCTACTTTTCCTTCTCTAAGTCCTTTTTTAGTGTCTGATTTTATTTTTATAAAGTCTTATTTTGTTGTTTGAGTTCCTTTAACTCCAAAAAAACTTGATTCAATTGATCTAAATAATGAGAATGGAAGATGATGGTCTGGGAAGCCTAGTCAGCCAAAGGTTTGGAAGAGGATGAGGCTTGCTTAGAAAGGTGTTGATGGAGGATCAAGGTTTGCTACTAAGAGTCTAGAAGTTGATGTTTAAGAAAAAAAAATATTGTTCTACCTCAATGATTTATATCCAAGAGTCTACTATCTCCTCATCAGACTGAGTGACTTTTTTTTCAAGCATATTGATTTCATTTATATGTTCTAAAGCCTTGTCCTTAAAATTATCTAAACCTTGAGTTAAGGAAGAATTAAGAAGTTCCTTACATTGCAATTGGTCCAGGAGGTCAGTAACATCTATAGATTATTGTCTTGTGATGACCTCAACTCTGAATAGTGCAAGAGTAAGTTGTATTTCTAATTCTTCTTTAAAATTGAAAGGTTGTTCTTCCTCAAAGACCATAGGGGCCTTTTATTTATCTAGTATAGGTATGGTGTCACTAGTTGGAGAGGAGGGAGAGGTTTTTGTTTCCTACACTAGAGTCTCTTCTATTCACATGTTTTCTTCCATAATGTCTTTTTCAATAGGAACTTCTTTTACTAGTTCAAGGATTGTTGTTGTGATTGGATCTTCCTATAATTATAATGTGTCCACTATTACTGGTAGAGGAAAAGGAGGGTTTTGATGCAGGATATCAAGGGATGAAGCGACCTCTTTTTCCTCATTATCACATGTTACTATGAACTTTATTCACCTATTTTTGGTCTTCATAGGAGAACTGGGTTCCTCAAAAGGAGTACCCTTATTTATTTGTATGACATCTTGTGATTATGGAACACCAGATGCTTCATGGACCTGTGTTGCATTTGCTGAAAGGATATTTGTAGCTTCATGAGTTAAGTGAAACTGTGAAACTCTGGTTCTCAATTTTCTCTTAGTTTGAGTTTACTGTTGGACCTAAAATGTCATCTAAGAGTTTTGCTTAGCCATAGGTGTGACCTATGACCTAGTATATCTCCTTTCAATGGATGAAACCCTGAGCCTAGAATAGGAAGTATTTGATTTTTTTTTTGGAATTGGTGTTTCTTAAGAAGCTTTAGGAGCAAGTGTTGAAGTTTGGCTGGTTCTAGCTACCTAATGGGTCTCTCATGTTGATTGGCTTTGCTATAAAAAATGATGGTGTATGATCAAATGAATGAGTTCATGGTGGCAAATTGGAGATGACTTATTGGTAGCCAAAACTTGAATGGCAACATATATGTACAATGGAAGGTTGACTCTGTGTTGGGTTTGTTGTATTTCATATTTGATATGAAGGATGATCCTCACGGATTCACAACCCAGAACACTACATTGTCCACAAGTAAAGTATTTTATGACCTAAAAGGTAATAACCCTTTAGGGTTTTGGTAGGGTTTCCTTGTTAATACCTTTGGCCTTCCCTTCGTAATCTTGTATAAATACTATAAATAATTATTTATCACCATTAAATTATGTAATCAACTCATTAAAAGGGGTTCTTTCAAATAACCTCTTACATTATTCAATGATTCTTGAGATTTCACTAATTACTCTATTAGAAACTGGGATTTTGATGCCCTAAACTATGGTGGATTCTTCTTCCATATGTACTATGAATTCCTTGACCAAATCATCATCATATCCTTTAAATTTATATAAAAAATGGATCCATCTATCTTCCTCAAAGATAGCTACAAAGATATCATTATTCATTAAGCCTTATATAGAGTCTAGTTGAGACCTCTTTTTCTATCTCATGGTGGTTGTATCAATGATCTAGATGTAAGGGTTAGTCTTACAAGTGAGAAAAATAGTGGCAAAGGAAACATAACTCACATTAAAAATGGAAAGATTCAAAATGGTCTATTTATTAACATTGTCTTAGTAGCTACTGACGTAATATGTAGTAATGATAACACAACATGTGAGAATTTAGTGAAATTAACTTGGAGAAAGACTTGATTTTATCACACATGGATTAGATCATATAACATAGGGGTCCCATGCTAGGGATACTACCTCTATAATTTTGGGTAGAGAGGTCACATGGATCATCAAAAGTA
This sequence comes from Torreya grandis, assembly GCA_037957365.1. NCBI lineage: Eukaryota > Viridiplantae > Streptophyta > Pinopsida > Cupressales > Taxaceae > Torreya > Torreya grandis. The sequence goes on along the minus strand of JARHVA010002574.1, from coordinate 2,212,933 downwards.
AAAATATTGTGTACAAAATATCTACACTTAAAAATAAGGAGAAACTACTATTTAGGAACAAGCTTTTGAGTGGTGGGAAGTAGTAGGGGGATAAATATTTGCATGGATTCACCTTTTTTTTGTTTCTAACTATAGTTTTGTATCCAATCATATTTATTAATTTATTTTCAAACAACCTTTTTTTAGGTAAAATACTCTTAATTTTTTTGAGTAGTGTATATTTAAAAAAATTAAAAAACATGTGACTAAAAATTAGGAAAAACACTCCTACAATTTCTAATCAGCACCCCCTCAAAAATAATTAGTGATCCCCTATCATAAGACCCCTACCTAAGCATGTTATTATCATGTGCATTGAATTCAATGTCATCATGATTTAGGCTGCTACAAACTAAGTAGGTAGGTAGTTTGTGCATGTGGATTAAAGATGACATGTCACCTTTTTTATTAATCACTTTTCCATGTCACTAATCACTGCTAACATGACTTTTATTTTGATGTTCTGCAGGACATCCCTAGTCTAAATTTATTGAAACAACTCCTAATGGTGAATATGCATAAATCAAAGTAATCTATACTAACCTAATATAGATAAATAAAATACTTAACTTACCAAATCATACTCATAGTTTTTTCTCTTTTCCTACCACCAATCCTAAATAGAGAAAAAATGTATGAGTTAGTCTTAATAAATGTATACAAATGAACACAACATTGAAATTATTGCTTAGAATGAATTGATCAAATTCTATTATTTTATAGTTTTATCTATTTTTTTTACCCATTACTACTCATTGATAGTTTTCAAGTCAAAATTTTTTATTCAATGCATGATCAAGTTGTGAATTAAGTTTTTGATCAGCATTGTCAATAGTGTCTCAAAATAGATTTTCAATATTGAAATTTTTATTTTTTTTATTTTATATAGATATATAATTTTTGGAAGAAAGAAACCAAGGATTGGTCCCCTTCTTTTTGTAGATTTAGACCATCAAGGAGTTTTGATCATGGAAGAACCAGGATCTTCTATGAAAATAACTTCATTTATGAGGTTTTAAACATATTCCTCCTTGTTGACAAACTTATGGTATAGTTTGAGTCTATGCCCATTTACCAAAAAAAAAATTTGACTCCTATCTATTGGAAATAGTTGTAATGATCCATTATCAAATAATTTTTCTATTTGATATGGGCCTAACCATCTTGTTCTCAACTTCCCCTTGAATTGTTGAAACTTGGAGTCAACCAAGAGTGTTTGGTCCCCTTCTTAAAATGTTCTCTCTTTGATGTGGGAATCACACCACACTTTTCTTAGAAAAACTTAAATGCCCATACTTCAATTGCCAGAGTCTAAATGTGCCTTTGATGACTATCTTGAAGATTGCTTGATGTAGTATTGGTGTACTCTTGAGATGATCAATTTGCATCTTTAGAGAAAACATGTGGTTCCTTATCACTTAAATTGTATTTATAATATTCTTACTTTATAAAAAATACACACAACAAAACAACACACTGAGATGCTATAACACTCAGAAAAAACACAAAGATACTTCTCAATTACACTTCAGTTATTTGATTGCTTTTTGATATACAAATTATTTACAAATGCCTCTATTTAAAGAGGTATTATTTATATATTTAGAAAACCCACTAATTGTGACTTAGTAACAAAATTAAATACTTACTACATAAAAAAAACAGCGTGCCTTACAAGCATTTAATAGAGGTGGAATAAATTACAAATTTTAATAAAATGATCTTTTTGCTTGGAAAATGGTGAGATTAAAGATCAGGTAATTTAAATAGAATAATTAAAGCATTGATGAGTAATTAAATATATATTTTTAATGCATGATATTAAATTATATATGGTGAGATTGTTTGATAGCCTTTACATGTTCATATTAATTAATACTTAAGATAATTAATATAGTTAATTTTCCCATTAGATGTCAAAATATTATTTGAGTAGCCTCATTGGTGTAAAAAAACCCCAGTAGTCACATCATAAGAAATAAATCCTTGTTTAAGTACTCTCGAATCGTGTTAAATTAATGTGAGACTAATATGGTGTTATTTGAATGATTAATCTTATGCTAAGGTGTCAATGTCAAATATCAAGATCATGTTAAATTTAATGTGACAAATATTAAAATTATGATATTCAATAGATTCAACTTGTGCCAAGGTGTCAATGATAGTATGATTTTAAAGCATTTAATAAATCTTACATTCATGACTAGACATGTCATTGTGAGGAGTGACAATGTTTCCTATTTTTTTACTTATAAATAGACTATAGACTGTTTGTGTTTTGACATTAGTTTTATTATCCAAATTTAAAGACTAAAACATAAACTAAAATGAAAATCAACTTTCAAATTAATATAATGCATTGGGGTATTGATATCAAAGTACGCATGTAGATAACCATACCATATTCATAAGGTTCTTTTAGTTGTAATGAATTTCCATTCCTGGGATTAATGGTGACTTTTTTCTTTCGAGTGATTGTGTTATATATTCAATAATTACACATTCAGGAAGTATATATTTTCACATATGAAAGAGTCTTAATTTTGAAGAAATTATAATAATAGTCATGACATCATTATGGAGCTAGAGATTTTGCTATTGATAAAATTTTGATGACAAAAATTAGATTTTGAATCCCAGCATGGGAAATTGAAGCTTGATATGAGAAATTTAAATCCTGAGATGATCTAGTGGGAAGATGTTAAATAATAGTTGATATTGTGTAAATTTTGGCTTATTTTGTATGGTCAGATTGTTTTGTATTATACTTGAATATTTTATTTGTACTATGTAAGCTCCATTGATAGTGAATATAATAAATTCAGCCTATTAAGTGACCTTGGTTATGCATTGTATTGAATTCAACTATTTTTTTAAATTATTTACTTCACATTTAACTTTTATTTGGAAATTTATTTTTTAATTTCATAGAAGCCCCAAAATACTACTAAAATTTGCAGCTAGTCATTAAACATAATTTTCAGTTAGTCATTACTCTAAAATTATTGTTTAAGAGAACTAAATCATTGTTAACTAAGGATTCATGGCTTTCTTTCTTGCATTCTCTTGTTTATAAAATAATTTTTTAGAATAACTTATTCAATGTTCAAGGGATTATAATAAAGAGAATGCTTTACATGATAAATGTCACTAAATTATTTATTCACTATGAATATCTCTATGTGTTAACTTTGTATAGCCATAACTCAAATATCTCCCACACACCATGGTTATATTAAAACCCTTGTAATAACCATTGAAATCAACATTGAAGGTATTATAAGGCCATTCAAGGTATCTCCTAGGAGATACCTTGAAATAAAATTCCAATCATATGCATATTCAAGGTATCAACTAGAAGAACCCGTGAAGGCACTACAAGACCCTTCAAGGTATCTCCTAAAATATACCTTAAAGGACATTATAGTACAATCAAGGTTACCTTGAAGGTATTACAAGGCCCTTCAAGGTATCTCCTAGGAGAGACTTTGAAATAAAATTTCAATCATGTGTATGTTCAAGTGTTCCATAAAATAACATAGTGTTAACAATTTTGGTACATAAACAACATAATATAATATATATTTGCATGTTAACTCTTGACTTCTCATAAATATCATAGGTGGTGTCAAAGTTTGGCTAGGATGTTGTGTAGGTTGTTCATGAATATCTTTATGTGTTGACTCTATATAGCCATAACTCAACCATCCCCTGCATGCAATGGATATCTCAAAACCCTTGAAATGACCATTGAAATCAACATTGAAGGTATTATAAGGTCCTTCAAGGTATCTCCTAGGAGATAAATTGAAAGAGCATTCCCATCATGTACATCTTTAAGGTATCTACTAGGAGAACCCATGAAGGTCCTATAAAACCCTTCAAGGTATTTCCTAGACTATAACTTGAAAGACATTTTAGTATAATCAAGGGTAACTTGAAGGTATCTCCTAGGAGATACCTTTCAAACATGCATAAGGGTACCCTTGAAGGTATTATAAGGCACTTCAAGGTATTTACTAAAATATACCTTGATGGACATTATAGTACAATCGAGGGTACCTTGAAGGTGTCTCCAATGATATACCTTTCAAACATGTATAAGGGTAACCTTTAAGGTATTACAAGACACTTCAAGGTATCTCCTAAGAGATACCTTGAAATAAAATTCCAATCGTGTATATGTTCAAGGATTCCATAGACTAATATGGTGTTAACAATTCCAAAACATAAACAACATAATGTAAGATAGAACAAGCTAAAATAAAATAGAGTAAACACTATGCACTCCCAAAGGCAAGATACACTTGGGAGTTAGTTGACCTACAAAAATGAAAAGAGGTCATAGGAGTCAAGTGGGTCATAAGACTTGATATTTTCACTAAACCATTATCAAAAGATATTTCTATGTACTTAAGAGGAAGGTTAGGGGTCATTAATTCAACATCATTGGTCCTAAAAAGTTTTATATCAGCTCTATACTCCAATAGGCCAGCTCTTGATTCCAATAGCCTAGCTACAAAATTCAACAATCTAGCTATGAACTTCAACAAGGTAGCTATGGACTTCAACAATCTAGCTATGGACTTCAATAGTCTAGCTATGGACTTCAATATGGTATCTATAGAATTCAATATTATAGTTATGGACTTCAGCAAGGTAGTTACAAACTTCAATCATCCATATACAAACTTCAATAGTCAAGCTATGGACTTCAACAGGGTAGTTATGGACATCAACAGTCCAGCTACAGACTTCAATAGTGAAGCTATAGACTTCAATAATGAAGCTTCAAATGTGCATAGAATGATTTTAAATGGATATAGGTAGGTAAATAAAAGTTACAAAGATGTTTTGAACATTGAGAAAAATTCTGTAGACCATGGTAAGAAGGCCAAGAATAAGGGGGAGTGTTAAAATATTATTCTTTCCCCATCCTCTTCACCTACCTAGCTAAATATAGAATTATACAATAGGAGAAATTTAAATTTGAATTTTTTGGAGACATTTGGCATTTGGGAGAAACAAGTAGGTGGAAAATTCAGAAGGTAATAGAGATAGAAATAGATAAGACAAGAAAACAAAAAGTGAAAGGAGTTGAATATAAGTTAGCATAGTAACAACAAAAAGAGAACTAGGTAGAGGATATTAATAGGCAATATCACTTGAGAGAAGTGGCGTAGTATATTTCAATAAATCAATAGTTAGAGAGTGATAAACTAGGAGTGAATAGAGCCTATAGAGCTTCTTCCAATGTAGTAGCAGTTTGCAAGAAATAAGGCAAGTAGTTTGTAGACAGCAGACAGTAGAAAAGGATAAACTAATTGTTGTAAGAGATTTGTTATAGTTGTAATTGTAAGTATATTAAGTTGATTTAATAATTTTAATATTTAATATGATAAATGCATTTCTATGTAATCATTTAATGTCAATGGATGCAATTTTTAAGGCATGTATTATTTAGTTTGAACTAGGTCAGTAGTTTCAGGTTTTTAGAAAAATAGAATGTGTAGGCCCAGGTGGGCAACAACCATCAATATCTCCTATAAGATACCTTGAAGGATATTGAAGTACAATCAAGGGTACCTTGAATGTATATTATAGGAGATACCTTTCAAACATGCATAAAGGTACCCTTGAAGGTATTATAAGGCACTTCAAGGTATCTCCTAAGGGATACATTGAAATAAAATTCTGATCATGTGCATGTTCAAGGATTCCATAAACTAACATGGTGATAAAAAATTTAGAGCATAAATAGAATAATATAGGATAGAATAATATAAAACAAAATAGAGTAAACATTACACACTAGGCATATGTAAAAGAATCTTGGATAAACCATAACAGAACTAATCTATTAATTTCTATCACACATTAAAACCATATTCCATTATATAAGAGCACTATATATATCTTTTTAAATGGATCTGTCTCTTCACATTCTAGCCTTTTGGCATATAAAAGGAAATTTTCTTGGTATTTTTATATCTATCATTTGGATTACAAGGTTGAATACATCCAAAATATCATATATACTATGGAGGTGGTGTTGAAGTTTGGCCAGGCAGACATGTAGGTTATGGCTACTCAGAGTATGCCTTTGTATCTAACTTTATCTTCTAAAAATTTTCTTGGAACTCTTATAGTGGAATGAACTTATGTTCTTCTACGATTTGCATAATATTTGGTTCGACCTACGAGAGATCATGCTTGAGTGTTTTCCAATTATCATGTACTTCTTGTACCATGGTAAGTAAGTTGTGTAGTGGAATTTAAATAGACATCATATTTTGAACATATTCTTCTTCTAAGATGGTAAGGAAGTCTTTGGCATTTGATAGCTTAACTTGGATATCTAACACAATATCATCCAAATTGCCTATAGTCCCTTGGGCTTGAATATTTGTAAATGTGTTACACATTATCTCATTTTGACACACCTGGAACTTTTTAATCATGGTCCCTAGAGTCTAACAACTATTGAAGTGCGCATGTCATTGCTTCTCTAGTAGCCATTTGATCACTCATTAAAGCTTTAGCTTTATCTTCCATTACAAACTATGATTTTGTAGTAGCCAAGGATTTATCAAGGTGTTACCTCCAATCAAGCATTCATTGGGATATCTGCTTATCCTGATGCATAGTAGTATCCAAGACATGTACATATTCCTCAAGTACTTTGTAAATGGCTTTAATTTCAACATAGATGAACTACCCTATGTAGATAAAATGCATCCCAAATTTTCAAAAATATGCATTGCATAGTACTTAACTAGATGGAGGTGGCATTAATAAAAATGGATCCATTACAAATGTATCATTTAGTTGTAGCTATACAACCTTGTGTTGGGAGATGATCTACTGAAGTTGTAATGGTAATATGTAGGTAGGAGTGTTGATTATTTGTGCAATGAAGTTGGTGAATGATGATAAATCTTTTTTATAGGCATTCTAATCTATCATAGCTTCCTGGATTAGCCTCATCAATGAGCACAAAGGGGATTGATATCTTATGAGTTGTGTGAGATCAACATTGTCAATGATGCTCATGGCTACCTTAGTTTTTATGATCTATAATTAAATCTCATTGCTAATATATTATATTTTCTCTATGTGTCCCTACACCTGAAGTCCTGCAAAATGATTTTACACAATCTTGCTCTATCAATCCAAAATATTATCCCTCGCATTACCTCTATTGTTTGAATATTCTTGCAACAAAATTTCCATCTCCTCTGGACTTCTACAATAGGGGCATTTAAGCCACCAAAAAAATTAAATACACAATAATTTAAATTTGAAGTTTTGGGAGTCAATTGATGTTTGGAGGGAAATAAGGAATTAGGTGGAAAAGTTAGAAGGTAGTATAAATAGAAAGAGATAAGACAAGAAAATAGAAAGTTAGTGTAGCAATAGCTGAAAGAGAATTGGATAGAGGATATTCATAGGTAGCAACACCTGAGAGAAGGATCTAAGGCTATTTCAATGCAATAGTAGTCATAAAGAGAAGTTAGTAGTGAATAGATCTTGGAGAGCTTCTTCCAACACAATAGTAGTTTGCAAAAAATATGCCAAGTAGTTTGTTGATGGCAGAGAGTACAAGATGACAAACTAATTTTTACAAGAAATTTGTTACAACTGTAGTTGTCCATTTATTTAGTTGATGTAATCATTTTAAGAATAAATATGATAAATGGTTTTCTATGTTTCTATCCCCATACATTGCTCTCTCTTGTTTTATAGTTCTTGTTTGATCATTTTGGTCTATTTACAACACTTGTGTACAACTACAGCTTAGTTAGCAGCTGCATTTTTAAGGCCTATATTTTTTGGTCTAGATCAACTCAGTAGTCTTAGTTTTTTAAGAAAAAAAATGTGTAGGCCCAGGTGGGAAACAACCAAAACTATCTCATATAAGATACCTTAAAGGACATTGTAATAAAATCGAGGATACCTTGAAGGTATCCCCTATGAGATACATTTTAAACATGCATAAAGGTACCCTTGAAGGTATTACAAGTAATTTTAAGAGATACTTTGAAATAAAATTTCAATAATTTTCATGTTTAAGGATTCCATAAACTAACATGGCATTAATAATTCCAAAACATAAACTACATAATATAAAATATAACAAGCTAAAACAAAATAGAGTAAATATTGTGCACTAGGCATACATAAAAAGTTCTTAGGAAAACCATAACATAACTAGTTTATTAATCTCTATCAAACATCAGAATCATATGTTATTACATTAGATCACTATATATATAGTTTTTTACATAGCTCTACCTCTTTACATTCTAGCCTTTCGGCATTCAAAAGGAAAAACTCTTGGCATTCTTATATCTATCACGTAGATTAAAAGATCAAATATATCCAAAATATCATATAGACTATGGAGGTGATGTTAATGTTTGGCTAAGTAGATATATAGGCTGTGGTTACTTGGATTGCACTTTCATGTCACACTTTCTCTTCTAAAAAATTTCTTGGAGATCTTATAGTGGAATGAACTTAGGTTATTCTATGATTTTCATAATATCTAGTTCAACCTACAAGATATCATGCTAGAGCATTTTCCAATTATCAAGTACATCTTGTACCATGGTAAGCAAAATGCATAGTAGAATCATAATGACCATATTTTACACATCTTATTCTTCTAAAATGGTAAAGAAGTCTTTTGCATTTGATAACTTAAGATAAATATCTGACATAATACCATCCAACATAATTACAGTCCTTTGGTCTTGAATAGCCACAAATGTGTTGTGCATAGTCTTATTCTTCCACATTTGGAACCTTTTCAACATGATATACCTAAAGTCTAACAATTGTTGAAGTGCATAGCTTATTTCTTCTCTAATAACCATTTGACCACTCATTACATCTTTAGCTTTATCCATTGTTGTGAACTATGGTTTCACAGTATCCAAAGATTTGTCAAGGTACTACCTCTAATTAATCATTCCTTAAGATATCTACTTAGCCTAATGCACAACAATATCTAGAACCTATACATATTCCTCCATTATTTTGAAAATAACTTCCATTTTAGTGTGGATAGACTACCATAAATGGATAGAATGTATCCTAAAATTTCAAAAATATGCACTATGTAGTACTTAACTAGATGGAGGTGGCATTGATGAATATAGATCCATTACAAATGTATATTTTGATTGTAGTTATGTATCTTTACATTAGAAGATGATATGTTTAATTTGTGATGGTAGTATTTAGGAAGGAGTGTTGATGATCTATGCAATAGAGCTGGTGAATGGTGACAAATCTTTCTTGTATGTGTTTCAATTTAGCATGGCTTCTTAGATTAGCCTCAACAATAAGCACAAAAGGGATTGATAGCTTACGAGTTGTGTGAGATAAACATTGTCATTGATGCTCATGGTTGCCTTAGTGTTTGGGATTCACATTTGAATCTCACTACTAAGTTACTCCATTTTGTTTGCATGTCTCTACATCTAAAGTCCTATAAAAGAATTCTACACAATCTAGATCTACCAATCTAAAATATTGTCCATCACATCATCTCTAGCATTTGAATATAATTATAAGGTAACATCCATCTCCTCCATCATTGTTATTTGACTCACCATTATTGCCTTAGTAGTAGTGAATTTGGGAAAATCTGAGCTCGAATGAGCTAGTATTGCCTCTAGTTGTTGCTTCTAGTCTAGAATATTTCACGCACCCTATTATGCTTATATCATGATAGCCTTGATAATAGTTTGATACTCTTCCAATAAAGAGATGGGTGTCTCCACTTCTGCTTTGATGCCTTCCCCTAAGAAATTGAGTTCCCATAACTTTTTTGTAGTTCACCAGTCTATTGTCAATTAAGAAATTAGTGTTTTCAACCTACATTAGTCAAACATGAGTTGATCACTAATGACTCATGTGACCAATGCCAAGTAAGTGTATTGAATGATGTTCTCAACTTATTTTAAGTGGCCTTAAATCTCAATGGTATGCACTTTGAGCTGGTCAATGTGCTACTCCAATGATATGACCTTTTGTGCAATTGATTCTTGAAAAGTAGCATAACCCTCCAATTAATTTGACAGTGGTAAGCGAAAAACATCCAAAGATGCTTCTTGCCTTAGTAGGATTATGTCCAAAGTGGTTATTACAATTATTGGATCAATGTATATCATGTTTACAAAAAGAATATAAAAGATAGTGCACCTTGAAACTATTGTGGGAACATCCCATAACCACACTCCTCTAAAATAAAATGTAGAATGTTGAGCATGCACCCCTTAGGGGGTAGAGTCATCATGTGTTGCATTTTATTCTTATGGTGTCTACTCCACTATAACCTCTTAAATATTTTCTTGTATTTCTTCCTATTGATGCTACTATGCCTCATCCTCTCGCTTTTTCTATTCATCCTCTACTTATTATTTTTATTCTTCTTCCTTTTGCTCTGGATGCACATCAAGTGCAACAACCCTTTGTTGTTCTATGTGGGCTCTTGCCTAGGCATTGTGTTGTGGTTGTGCCTCAACTATGCATTCTTGTTCCTCTATGTCTTTTTGGTCCTTGGCTTATTTATGCCTAAGGGCTTCAACTTCTTCTTATTTTTGCCTTTGGGTAGCTTCATCACCTTGTTGTTGAGTAGTAGTCACATCAACTTAGCATTTCATGCATTAAGGTGTTTGTAGCTTCTTTTTATTTTCATGCCTACTACACCTCAACTTGATTAGTTGCATCTGTAATTTCTTGTGCTTTTTATGCATCCTCAATAGCTTGCCTGCAAAGAGGCTCTACATCTTTGGCCTTTTTCTTGGCCTAAACTCTTTTAACTTGTGTTTGTGCTTCCACTTGATGTTTTTACTAAGTTGCTTCTAGATGTTGTGCCTCTTCTTCTTGACATTTCTTCAGCTTTTGGCATATGTGTTGTTATGTAACCCTCACTACTTCTTTTATTGCAGCCTTTTATTCCTCTATGGTGGGTTGTTCTCTGCACCAACTCCATATTATATGTGATCAGAGTCTCCTTAGTTGATGGTGTGTCACTATGTCACATAGTGTGGCTAGAAACATAAGACTTTTTCTTATCTAGGGTGACCAATATTTTCTTGGCTAGTGGTAAAGTTTTAGTAGGATATTTTTATGCTAGTTATGTAGAGATCTTAGCTTGAAACCTGAAAGCTACAACTTATTCCTATAGAGTAGGGGACACTCAAGTCTTTCATAGTGTTATCCTTTATTGGATAAGTGCTTCTAGGGGGATCTCAGCTAATGATGTGAAAGGGACTAGAATAGCTAAAGTTTTAGAGGTCACTCTTTAAACAACTTGATATTAATATTCATGTGTTTGGCCTCGAGTCGCATATTATCTACTACGATCAAAGAAGGGCAAGGTTGGATTTTAACCCATAGATTTTTTGGCACCTTATTTCACACTTAAATGCACAACTTTCTATAAAAAAAATTATTTTTCATCTTCATTTTCATATAAGTCACTAGCCATGTCTTCCATCATGCCCTGGTAAACTTCTTGTTCATCAATTTTCATTTGCAAAATGTCACAACTACTCATTATCTAAGGTACATTTGGATCATCAAGACAAGTTACAATACTACGTGTCTTCCATCTTTGTGGAGGAGAGGGTTGTCACTTAGCTAGGGCCTTTTGTTTTCCCTTTTGTAGTTGTGATTTAATAGCCTTATCTTGTTGCTCTTCTGAAATTATTACACTAGGGGGTATTTTCTATAGTGGTTTGGCTCTCCTAGCTGCGTAATATTTTTGTTTCTCTACCTTTACCTTTGTCATATCCATGTTTATGAAATATGGTAGAGAACCAAATGATGACTTTGATAGCTTAAGAATATGAATTGTGATCTCCTTTGTTATCTTGGTAAGAATTGCATGTTATCCCAAGTATTACATGACATCATGTGGGACTTGGGGAGGTGTTGCATTGAGCTCCAGACTTTCCTCCCACCATTGGCATAACATGGATTGATGAGCAAGGGTTCCCATTTCTTATGTCTAGATCATATTCTAGAAATATTATGTAGGCCATAGTTGGTGTCTAGATGTACTTCTCCTTTTGAGGACTTCCATTATGTGAAGTAAATTAGAAAAATGTGAAACTAATATTAGAAAATTTGGTCGGCAATTGTATAAACCTTTTCAATATTGGTGATGAGCTCTTGCGCAAATAACTTAGTCCAATTGAATTTCTCATTGTTATGAATCATCTCATTCGCGATGTCAATGACACCATTAGTGGTTTAGCTTATAGATTGAGTGGTCTATCAGAACTGATGGGTTGTGCATTCAACCAAAACATGCAGAGGTTCATCTAGAATATATTTGAGGTATATGTCATGAGATCCTTGAGCATATGTGTCTTGGACTTATTGAAGCAATAGAGGTGCTTTTGATTTGTAAGGTGCAAAAGAGCCTCAATGTGTAGGCATCCCAATTAATATATTCATTATTGATGTATTAATCATAATAGTCACATCTGGGGAAAGATAAATGTTTCCATAATTTTACCAGGTGAGGAATTAATAAAAAAACTCACCCATATCACTATAATTTTATAAACATATCAGTTGTTTTCCATTTAAATTGTGAAACTAGTTTGGTAGCATAAGAGCTAGAGGTTACATTTCCTGTACAAGGTCTAGAAGGAAAATCTCCTGCTCAGCAACTCAAACAAACTTAAACAATTCAAGATCATGATATTTTATTTTATAGAGCATAATACTGATGCCCATTTCTTTTTTTGACATGTCAGATAGAGGCATAATAAGATGAGACTATTCCATTTGATCACATCTCCTACATGATTTGTCAAGTAGTAAATGAATTGTAGATCATCGAATATTTGTACTTGGGAAAATGTATAACTCAACTTGAAGCTCAATTATTTGAATTTTTGTAAGTGTGAAATGTGAAATTGGTGCTCAACAAGTTGCCTTTATAATTTTTGTGTAAATTGATGTCCTCTTGAATGCCAACCTGACTTATCTTTGGAGTTGACATGCATTTAATTTAGGCATGAGACATGTTGATATGGTGGATTTTTCAATATGACACTACATATCAATGGTTATTAACACATGCAAAGAGATACATCATTATATCTATTTTTGGTCGCAGTTGAGTAGATGGCTTGTGATAGCTATTGATTACCCATTTAGAATTTACTTTACCCTTTGTACCCTAGATTTGGTATTAACTACCATTTATGACTATTATTTTTGCTATTATCTTTCCTATTTTTTTTTAGTAATGGAGAATCAATGTTCAAATAAATCTTAAAATAATTAATTCACCATTAATGAACATAAATTGCATTTCCACTTAAGGTGTTTTATTTATTCTTTCTGAATATCTCTGCACATTCACTCATATAGCCATAACTCGATTAACCCTCACCCACCACATTTATATTAAATCCCTTGAAATAACATTTTCAATCAACATTGAGGGTATTACAAGGCCCTTTAAATAAAATTCCAATCATGTGCATGTTCAAGGTATCTACTAGGAGAACCTTTGAAGGTACTAAAAGACCCTTCAAGGTATCTCCTAGAAGATACCTTGAAGGGGAATTGTAGTACCTTCAAGAGTACCTTAAAGTTATCTCCTTGGAGATACCTTTAAAACATTCTTGACCATACCTTTGAACTAGAATTATAAGGCCTTTCAAGGTATCTCTTAGGAGATACCTTTAAATAAAATTCAAATCATTTATATCTTCAAGGTACCTAGTAAGAGAACCTATTGACATGGGTTTTGTTCACACTTTAGAATTTAACAAGGTGACCTCTAATGTTTTTGGATATCAATAGAGATAATATCCACTATAATGCATGATTTGTAGGTATGGGTTAAAAAATTGGGTGATGGAATAACAAGCTAAGTGTGTAGATTGTTAATCAGATGATTCATGTAGTGAAGTGAATCCTAAAAGAAAATAAAACCTAAGTGGCTAGCTGGATAGGTGGATATAAATATAAAAGTGAGTAGATAAAAATATAAACTCCTAAAAGAGGCAAGGGTAGAGCATAAAATAAGGTTTTATAGCCTCAAGGCTCACCCACTAGGTTATTTTCTATTGTGGACAAGTGTTTCTAGAAATGGTATTTATTGCTTGCAGTTGTGGCACACTTATATGCAATAAAAGTTAAAGAGTATGGGAATAAAGCATAAAAAACTTAATGATCTAAAAATAAGGTGTCTACAACAGTTGTAGCTTACACCTAAATGACTATACTAGAAATAAAACACTCCTACACACCTTAGAATGTTAACACAATTTTAACTAATTACTTTGATCAATGAAAAATGCTAACTTTTAATAGATTTTGCACATCTAGAGTTAAAATATATAAATTAAAATGATTAAAAATATCTATAGATTATGAGAACTTTAAACTATTGAGTTAACACATCCAAGAAAATAAAACCTTAATAGCAAAAAAATGGGAGGGGAGAGCATCGACACAATGGTAAGACCATCAAACTAATTTCTTCCTGTATTGATAAAATTTATTCTAACCCTTTGGAATAAGGGTTATAAATGTATAAATTGACTTGGTGAGTGATTGCCTCATCCTCCAAGTTCATGTAAAGTCATAGTTACATTACAATTAGAACCTCGATTCTAATTTTAGTCTCAAAACTACATGTATGCATGCGTATAGTTCACTATCACTATGCCTAAACATAATTCAATGTGTACAAAATAATGTAATTTATTCATGTTCATAGACAATCCATGCAAATTTTACATTTCAATGCTAAATACAAATAAACTAAGAGTATCATAATTAGCTCTTTCTACATGTATGTATACAAAATTAACCTTAAACTCATGGCTAACTAGATGTGGACATGACACTACTAATTATTGGAGGCATCGATGTGGATGTTGGGATTAAACTGTAAATTAAAGCACAATCTTTCTTCTTCACTTCCAAAACATGGAAATGTTTGTTCCCGAGGTCATTCTGATGCCAAATAATATCCATGTTTAATAATGGAGGTTTGTGCACCCGTTTTACTTTTTCTAAGAGCCTTGCATGCTCACTTTATATTATTAAAGTTTAATCCAAAAATTTCCACCTCCATCACCTTCTTCCTTGTAAAACTCAACTTGATCTCAATCTCCTCCAATGAAAGTCCCTGAAGACTTTGCTTAAAGTTGGCATAAGTCTACTGAATAAGATGATCAAAATTGATTTTATTTATAAGTCTACCTATTGAATCTCTTTCTTGAATGAGTTTTAGCTCTCCCAAGATCTGAAAAATGAGAGCTTCATCTTTAGCATACTTAGACATAACTACCTCAGCTATTACGATCCAATTCCAAGCTTCGTGAGTCCTGATGACTACCAATTTGAGAGCATTTGAAGCCTTTAGTGGTGTTATTAGGTTAAGGTGGTTGTATACCTTATTAGTTGTATAAATAATGAGTTTCAACTTATAGTCATCCTACTTCAAAGAATAAAATAATTGGTAAGTCTCAAATAAATGAGGGGTCAACTCTATCCTCATTACAATAATGGATATAAGAATATTTTACAATCGAGAAACAATGTTCTAGACTTCAATTTCAATTTCAGGAGGAACATGAACCATCCACTTGTTGATGCCTCTAAGTGTACCATAGGTGCTCTCAGTGTTTAGAGAACACTTCTCATTTTAGAATCCTAAGAATTTAGAGCATGAGTTGCGGATATTTGGAAATTGTAGTGCATGTGCTAAAATAATAGAAAATCAAAGTAGACTATTCCATAATATTTATATGATTTGGTGGTTGGGAGCCACCTCAATCTAATCCTTTGTGAATTTTGATGAAATTTGACCAAAGCTCAAAGCTACCCTAACCTAAGTGAATATTTGATAATGAGATCTAAGTTATAATGAGTTATTTTTAAAAAGGATTAAAAGAGAAGAGTAAGGCAAAAAAGGAAACAAATGTGATTGTTGATCTTTATCTCAAGCACCATGACAAAGTTTCAATTAACTGAACATGTATTTAAACTAACATGTAAAGTAAAATAGTTGATGCTCAATTTTCACTAAAAACTAGGCAAAATTCTAAGGATAAATTAAAAATACAAGTAAGAACCAAGTATGTTTTAATTTTTTGCTACTACACCTAGATAGCTAATGTACATCTTTGATGTAGAATAAATTAAAGTGAAGCAACTAATGATATTTGCAACCAATCTAGCATAGCACAGATCAGCAACCCTGTAACAAGAATGCAATTCAAGATTCAAAGGAACCATTCAAATTCAAGATCTATACAAGCAATTGAGAGAAAAATCAACCCTTAACACAACAATATAGACAAACTTTTTATAATTCCTTAATTGTATTAACTATTTCAAGTATACAATTTTGATCTAAAATAACTCTCTTAAAAAATGGTAACACTACCTATTTATAGGGAGCATAAGCAGTGTACTAGTCAGTTTTCAAGATAAATATGTGGAGAATAAGGATAGTTGTCCTTTCACAAAAAATTTAGAATACATATGACCTTCTACATTGGACTGACCTAGAAATATATATGCTAACAAACTGGCATATATTTATACAATATAATATTCTATTTTACAAATTCATGCAAATTTATAATCAATAGAATATTTTATTAAGTTGATGGTGGGCCCTTTGGCTGCCTTTGTTGGAGAATGTTTTTGGCCTTAGTGTGTTGTTCATTGATCAATTCCAAATCTACTATAGGCTTCATTAAACATCCATTCTCTAGGTCTGCTAGCTCATTGAATTCTTTGTCATTTCTAACCATGGCCTCATTGATGCTTCTATCTTATATAATTTGCTCCATTGAATTGAAGATGATATCCATGATCTTGAAATTCTCATTTCTATATTAGTCTTGAATCCTTCCTTTGATCCCTTGAATGGTTGTATTTTCTCTTTGTTTGAATTCTTCATCATTTATTAACCCAATGGCAATGGGCTTAAAGGCTCTATTAGCATGGTTCCTAGGAGTTTTTCAATTGTATTCATCAAACTCTCATATTCCATCACAAGTTTGTTGACATTATTGTTCCATTTACTGAAATCTTGTACTTTATCCACAAAAATTCTTAGGACTGCACTTAAGTGTCCCAAGCTAATAGTTTTGAAACTTGGGATCTATCTTCTTACTTATGTGTTGATGAGCTCAACTATTTGATCTTCTGAAGCTTGTAATTGGATGACCAAGGCTTTGGCTATTTTAACTTATTGTGTCAAGGTAATCTACCTAATTTTCATGGACATCAAAGCTTCAAACATGTCAAAAAATGATTCACTCAACATTTTTAACATACTATCAAGCACAGAGAGGATAGTTTGGGTTTCTAAGTTCTACTTTTCCTTTTCCAAGTTGGTAATCCTTTGCTTCATCCATCTAATTCTTGATATGTGTTTAATGAGCCCCAATTAGGCTTTCCACATCTTCCTGGTGAATGGGATGCTCTCTTAATTCCTATCTTCCCAATGGAGTTAGGCCCATAAATGGTTCCACCTTTTGGAAGGTGAACTCTTTTGTACCCACCACATCTTTTCTAGAGGTAATATTTTCTAGCCCTGAGGTGTCTGGATTAAAATTCATTGTAGTGGTGGGTTTTATGAACTTGTTGGTTTCTATAACTTCCACCTTTGTGCTATTTAATTCTCCTAGAGCATCTATTTTCTTACCACCAGCCCCTTTTGTTTCCACTAGTCTTCTTTCTTCTTATTCCTTCATCATTTCAATTATCCAGCATTGAAGGTTTTTAGGTACACTGATATTGATGTTCTATGTTAAAGCCTATGAATGGGCTATGGAGGGAATCTATTGGAGTTTCCCATAAATGAACCAATCTTTAATGACTGGCCTCTGGATAGGGAACTCATCACTAAATAAATTTATGTCCTGGGTTGGATGGATAAATAAAAGTTTTGGTTTCTTGGATTTGGTAGGGACAAGGGCTAACTCTGTCTTCCTCTTCCTCTGAGTTGTATTTGGAACTATATCCAACACAAGTTATTTTCCATTATCCTTTTTAATCCCCTCCATTCATTCATGGGTTCCTATAATTTATCCTATTTGGATTCCAAGGTCTTCATCTGTATCCTAATCATATGTTTCTGAAAGAATTTTGAAAAAAAAGTTAAACTGTTGCATATGGCTCAAGATTCACCATGTCCACATGTTCCACCAAAGATGGTGGTTTTTGTGTAGGGCAAGAAGATGAAGCTACCTCACTTGGCCTTTCTTTTAATTTCTTTTTATCAGGGTCCTGAGGTTGTGTCAATTCCACTTGAAGAGGTGGAAATTCTACTTGAGGAGGTGGTTGAGGTGCTCTGGAGGTGGAAGGAAGAGAATGATACTACAAAGGATACATTTACCAAATGTCCTCTATTGTTTTTATTTCATTTTCCAGTCTATGTTCCAATTTGGCATTGCATTCCTTAAGTCTGGCTAGCACTTCTTCATAGATGTTTGCCTTGGTGTATACATGGTCATAGAGGCCAGACTGGTGTTCATATATTGGCTTAGGTAATTTATTTTCTTTCAAATGGTCCCTCACTACCCCTTTAGGATCGCACATCTTTAATTCATCCATTTGGAAGATAATATCTTCTCTCTACCTAGACATGATGTCTACTTGCTTCCAATCTTACAATGTGGTCCTTCCAATTATCAGGGGAAATGGGTGGAGGAGGCCTTTCTTCTTTTCTTTGCATACCCCATCAATGGTTTCAAGGTGATTTTTTACTCAACCAACTTATTTGTCACATATACAAGAAACCTATATGGTGGGGACACGGTTCCCTCAATTCTAATTATAGTGCAATCAGGATAATATAATACATCCCCCATCATCTCCATGTACCTTTTTTTCAAGTGGTGCATCCTAGGCATAAGTGATCTAGTTATAGCTTCAACCCAAGTGAGATAAATGCAATCACAAATGAATTGCATGTGGTTCCTATATTTGAAAATATGCATCTTGGAATAATGATGGGAGATGACGATTCTACTACTCGAAGACCAATTTTTTATGTTAGGGAATTGGGTGGAAGCAAGTAAGGCATCAAGTAAATAGGACATCATAAAGAACTGCTTGTTGGTCTTCCTTTTAATGGTTACAAATTGGCAACCTAAATGAATGTTTATCATGTCTCCAATAGGAGGGATGAGTTGTTAGTCTACCAATAAATGCACATAAGAAACCTAGGTGGGGTTAACATAGGTGGTTATGGTAGCCTCAAAAATCCTATTTAGTAAGGTCATGACAACCCTTATTTCTTCCCTAAATTGGGAAATTGGAATCCTTCCTTGGTAATCTATGAATACATGATTTCCTTGGTTGATCCATGGTCTAAGGATAGTGCCGAGGTCATTTTGGGTGGTCAAATTCTTGATTGAGGGCAAATCAACATGGGCATGTAGGATTTTTTAGTAACCCTTAAAGGCTATAGGGGTAACATAAGCAATCCTTTTGGATGTTACATCATGCACAATCCAATCATCATCTATCCTACAGTAAAAAAAACTAGAGAAAGTACATTAATACAATGAAATACCTCAGGTTTAGTAACTATATGATGAAGTCCAGCTAATTTCACAGTGACTAGGTCTTGGTATTTGGTGTTGACCACATCAATTATCCTTTCATTTTGAATGAGGGGATACATCTCTTCTATGGCAAAGAAGAGCTCAGATCAATTCTTACACCCATTATTCAATGTTACAATGTCCAATTCTATGTCCTTGAAAATCTAACCCAAATGGTTTGTAGATAGGTAAAACTTTATTTCTTCCCTCCATTATTGCCTTCCCACTGCAATTGATTCCTAAAATTTTAGATTGTTTAGCACCAATTTCATGGAGAAGTCTCTGGATTTTTTCCTGGCACTTGAGATTGATTTGGCTAAACTAAGGTCTAACTGATCACAATTTTAATTCTTTGTGATAAGTTTGAAGTTTCCTAGAGCTTTAATGGTAGTGATTTGGACCTGGGTTCATTCATGTCTTTGATCTGATTAAGACTTGTGCTTTTATATCTTTGCATACCAAGATGGACGCAATCTAATTTTTTTCATCTTTTGCTTATGTGGATCTTATGTGGCATCCATTTGGTTTTTTTTGGCATTTTCATAATTACTTTAAGGATAAATAGCCATTGGCCTTTAAATTTTACCTTTGGGTTTTGCTTCATTGGATTAGATCTAAGGATTTAGTGTCATCTATTGATCATAATCTTAGGTCTTTCACCTCATTGGTCGCTATAAGAACCAAGTTTTATGGTTATGCCACTTGGCATATTCTTGTACCCATCGAATTCCAATGCTCAAGTTCATTCCATGTGTCAAGTCCTCATATCTCCTAGGTCCACTTGAAGATCTCATATTTTTGGATCATACTTATATGATTAGGCGAGAGCCATATGATCTTTCAAAATGCATAGATTTTAAGTTAATTCCACATATCATGTAAATTTAGGACTTAGGCTAAATGTTTAATCCTAAGCTCATTTTGTATTAATAAACATGTAGAACATTAAGATAAATCCATTTATGCTAAGGATTTCATCAAAATATCAAAAAGATCCTCATTAAAACATTTAAACATGCCCCCTTTATCTAGGCAAAATATTAGACTATGTTAAAATAGATGGTCTCGCTAACATCATAGACATCCTCACAGTCATCAGATGATGTGAGTGAGATTACCAATTTTAATCCTATGAAATTACTATAGTTAGATGTAAGGGTGCCACATGGCATCTTCTCAGAGCTTCTCAAGAACTTAAATTCAATACACTATATCAGATCTCATCAAAGTGAGGACCATTGGATGATGATCCAAATAGTTGCACACTATTGGCTAAATTTAATAATTGGGACCCTCTACTAATGAAGCTTGGTGTAAATGATTTCCACTTGGTATCTTTACAAGGCTTTGACTTTTCAATCTTCACCTCACATCATTAGATTGGATCATGCCGTGAAGTGAGGATCATGGATCTTTGTAAGGTGCCTTCATTTTAAATCAATGTTGGGACCTTCCTCACTTCATTAGATTGGATCCCATGATCAAGCAAGGATTGTCAGATTTGCAATCAAGCATGGAGGTTAAGTTAGGACCTAAGACTAATAATGATTTAGACCAAAGTTTTAACTATAAGGTATGTTTGTGTTAATAAACATGAAGGGGCCCTCATTGATAAAAGGGGCTCGGTTAGGAAATAAAAAGGGACCTTGCAAAACAATTTCAGGACATGGTTAAAATTAGCTAGAGTGTTAAAGGGGGATTATGTAATGACATGTATAATTTTATATTAAGTTTTGGTCATGTTAATAAACACGACCCAGCCTTAATATAAAATTATACTTAGGTCTAATGTAGGATAAAGTGTTCCCTCTAAATTTCTCCCACCAAATTTTTAATTCAAACCAAAGGGTTTTAGACTTAGGTTTTTGTTGAAGAGGGTCCAAGATTTAATTTCTACATATTAAAGGTTAGTGAAAGCTAGCCTAAATTCAAGTGGTGAATTGTTGGTCAGTATATGCCAATGCCTTCTCTATGAAACTTGGATTTATCACAAATAGGGTAAACCATTAGTAACATTATGCATACCAAAACTTAATTGCAATAAAATATGTTACCCTATCAAAATGGATGACTTTCAAATTCCAAAAAAACCTAGGAACACAGTAATGCTTTTAATAACAAAGTTAAAAAACATCTGAAGGGCCCAATTTTCAAAATTAGGGGGGATGTTGGCCTCAACAAATGGCAACTCATAGGGAAAACATAGCCAAATGTTAGAACCTAGAGACTCTAGTTCAATAAATAACTAGGTCACTTATCCTATTGGGCCTATGTTATCATCAAGATTTGTTCATGGTTGAAAGGAGCTTTGCATATGCAAGATTAGCATCAATTACTATGATAGAATCATATTGTGTGTGATTTGGTTCCACTTACTATTTTCCATGAGATTCAGAGAATAACTTCAAAGATTCATGTCCTTAATCATTTACACTAGCTTATAGCATGTTTGGTTATTCATGACGAATCATGCTCTTGGTTTAGGGGAGGCTTGGGCATTGCTTTGCTACTAGCCAGGTGTCTATAACCCCAATAGAGATGCCTTTGGATCCACTGAAGGCCTTGTTCCACTACCATCTAGGCATCCATAGCCCCAGTGGAGATTACCCGAATCACCTATGCTTGAAAAGCTTTAAATTTTGCACTAAATTCTTATTTTTGTATTTTTTGACATATATTTTTCTGCTTTTAGCAAGGTTGGGAACCAAGATAGCTAGGTTTAAGTATTTTGGTCAAGTGTTTGATTTTCAGACAATCACCCATGGTTTTAACCATTGTCCCAAGCAAGGATGTCTTGTTAAGTGCAAACGTGATTTTACCTTGATAAGTTGAACCTTCATCTCAAAAGTACAACTTTTCTTAAAACCATACTTATGTCAAGGCAATGCTTAGGTTAGAATAGAATAAGGGATATTTTCATTTGCCTTTACTATTTTCTCCGTGTTATGGCAATAAGTTCATATTCTAGGTCTATGGTCATCATATATATGAGGTTCACATCCCATTCCTAAATCTTGGGAATTTAAGGCAAACAAGATACTTTGAGCACCGAACTATAAAGAAGGACTTATTAGAGATAAGGAACAAAGCAGAAACAAAAAACAAAATCACAACAAAAGTAAACAAAGATGTACAGATAGAACAATGAAGGAAGAAAGAAAGGACAACAAAAAGTAAATGAATATGTATAAACAAAACCAAAAAGAAAGAAACTAACTAGCCTACCTATTCTAACCTTACCCAATCTTACAGATTTTATTCCATAGATACACTTGGTGGAGCTACATCAAAGTGATGCTTGAGATATTGCCCATTGGTGGGCAATGTGAATTCTCCTCCTTGAAGGTCTTTTATCTTGAAGGTGTTGTTGCCAAGTGTTTCAATAATCTGGAATGGGCCAATCCATAGAGGTGTGAATTTTCCATGCTTACCCTTGGGTTCAGATGCCTTGTCCCAAAGGAGGACTAAGTCTCCTTGCCTGAATACCTTCACCTTTGACCTTTTATAAAACCATATTTTTATTATGGTTTGATGTTTTTTGAAGTTAGCAAAGGCTTCTTCCCTTGGATCTTCCATCTAGAAGATATTTATCAGTCTATAATTTTCAAGTTCCTAACTTTATTCCATGTACTCCTGCATAAATCTAAATGTGGAAAACTTGAGGGTGATAGGAAAGATAGGTTCTTAGCCATATACCAATAAGAATGGTGATGCCTTTAAGGCTTGCTTGATTTTAATTTTATTTGCCCATAGAGCATATTTAAGGAGTTTGTGCCAAGTTTTAGGCTTGTCTTCAGTAGATTTTTTGATTGCCTTGATTAGGTTCTTGTTGGTAGATTCAGAGACTCCATTTCCTTGGGGTTAATGATCGGAAGCAAACTTTAGATAAATGCCATCATCGTAAGCCCATTTGGTAATTTCTATGGAGACAAATCTAGATCCATTATCACACACCAAGGAGACTGGGCTTCCAAATTTGGTACAAATATTTTCTTCTAAAAAATTAGTCACTTCTTCTATCTTATAGTGTTTGGTGGCTATAGACTCAGTCCACCTTGTGCAATAATCTATGGTAGTCAGGACATATTTGTGTCCTTTAGAAGAAGTGGGATTAATCACTCTTATGAAATCTAACCCCCATTATGCAAAATATTTGTCAACCATCACTAGTTGCAGAGTCATGGTTGTCTTTATTTCTTTAGTGCTAAATATTTGACAAGAATGGCATTCTCTTACATGCTTGTGAGCATCTTTAAAAATGGTGAGCCAATAGTAACCAGCCATGAGGATTTTGTGGGTTGTTGTTCTTCCTAATGGATTTCCACTACCTAGTTTCTCATGAAAATTACTCATGATTTTAGAAGCTTCCTCCTTAGATACACACCTCAAATAGACTCCCTCAATGTTTTTTCTATACAATACTCTATCTTTGAT
Source organism: Torreya grandis (assembly GCA_037957365.1). Classification (NCBI taxonomy): domain Eukaryota; kingdom Viridiplantae; phylum Streptophyta; class Pinopsida; order Cupressales; family Taxaceae; genus Torreya; species Torreya grandis. Next base: position 2,188,841 of record JARHVA010002574.1, on the reverse strand, counting down.
CAAATAGTGAGAATATTTACGTCTTAGGTCTCTTTTTTGTTCCCTTGTGAGTCCTATAGGAGCAATACCATTAATCAATAATTGGATTAGCAAGTCATACCATTCATTAGGTTGTAAGTCCTACTTCTCAACTTTCATGATGTGTAGCTTGGGATTGGTGTTGGCAATCATTTAAACTAGGCATTGGCACCTTACTAGTTTAGTAGTTTTCATCTCTATATCATACTATTGTAAAACTAACATTCATGTACCCTTACACTCACCTAATTCATTTTGACTTAGCATGAGTTTTTTGGTAGGGTCTGGTAAGATAGCATGCACTTTGTTTCTAAAGATGTAATGTCTGAACTTTTTTACTGCTTTTAGTAGTGCATATGCTTGTTTGTCAATCAGGGAATAGTTTAGTTCTACATGTTTGAAATTGGTACTCATGAAGGCTATTGGGTGATCACTCCCACCAAATTTTTGGGTTAAGACCATAGCCATTGTATGATTAGAAGTAAATGAATACAAATATAAGTCCTTTGAAAAGTTTGGACTTATCAATACTAGGGCTTGACTAATGGCTCCTTTGATAATATTGAATGATTTCTTGGACTCCTCACTCCAAGTTATTTTTGAATATTTCTTGAGCATGTCATTTAATGGTTTAACAATCTTAGCAAACCCTAATATGAATTTTCTCACAAAGTTTATCCTGCCAAAAAATGACTTCAACTCTTTTTGACTATTTAGAAGCTCTATCTTAGAAATGGATTTCACCCTCTCAAGTTCCATGGAGATCCCATCCTTAGTGATGACATGAGCTATCAGCTTTCCTTTAGTAATACAAAAAATTCTTTTCTTGGGGTTAAGATAAATACCATACCTTTATCACCTCTCAAACACTTGTTGAAGTTGTGTGAAATGATATTTCCTATTTTCAGAGAACATTGTTAGGTCATCCATGTAGATTATGATACATTTGCCTACTAGACCTTGGAAATCATGGTCCATGGCCTTTTAAAAGGTATCCCCTACATTAATTATTCCAAAGTTCATCCTTTTTTATGCAAAATTTTCCCACTTATTAGTAAAGTTTGTCTTCATTTTGTCTTCTTTATCGACTAACACTTGGTTATACCTTGAAAAGCCATCAAGAAAAGACATCATGGCTAACCCTGAAACAACCTGTATCACCTATTATAGAGAAGGCAAGGGATAATTGTCTTTTTTATATGATTTTTTTAAATTCTTGAAGTCAATACATAATCTAATTTCACCATTCTTTTTTCTGACTGGAACCAGATTGGCAACCTAAGTGGAATGTCAAATGGGAAACACAATCCTTGCATCTAATAGCTTCTTGAATTTCTTGAAAATCATGGGTTTTAGGATGAGGTTAACAAGCCTTTGTTTTTTTTTGAAGGGTTTACAAATTTTTTTTAGGGGTACAGTGTGGGTAATAACCCCAGGATCAAAGATTTTAAATCATCATAACACCAAGCTATTATGTCCTTGTACTTGGTGAGAAACTCTCTAGCCCTTTTTTTCCATTTATGTGCAAGGATTCCTTATATTAACTTGTTGGGGATGATCCTATGGTCCAAAATTTATTGCATTTTAGTCTTTCCCATTCACCTTGGGGACCTTAGGGATTTCTGTGAGCTTGTCCTGGTCAAACAACCTTTCCAGTGAAACCATCCCCTGGGGTATTTTGTTATCATTCAGTTCGATGATTTTACCATTGAACTATCTTTCATATATATTTTATCAGTTTCATCAATAATATGGGCTTCAAAATCTCTTGAGTTAGTCATGAATTCCAAGATCTGTTGATCATTATTAAAGACCCAAAAATGGTTCACATTATCTCGGACTAAGGGTTAGGGTACCAACTCAATATTAAAGTTAGGGGAATCCTAATTAGCCATGAGGTTGGTTGTAGCAAAAGCCATCCCATTAAAAACTTTATTTTCTTCTTTAGGGACAGAGAGGATTTGAATGTCTCAAAATATTCTATTAGATCCTAGACTTTGAATTTATACCTCTTGAAGTATGAGAGCTTGCATTGGTACTTGCTCTTTACTTGGTTGAGTACAAGTTCAGAATCTCCATAAATGAGTAGTTCTTTGACCTTATTTTTAATAGCAAATTGCAACCCTAAGATGAGAACCTCATACTTAGCCAGGTTATTTGTGTATTGGAATTGTAGTCTATAAGATGCATGATATTTTTTATCAGTAGGGTCTGTCAAGACAATACCAACTCCAAATCCAGACTTGCATTTAGCACCATCAACATATAGCTTATATAAACCAAGTACAACATGAGTGTTCTTGGAATCAGCCACCTTTTTAGTCTCTAAGGTGAAGACTCCTAAGTCAAAATCAAGGAATTTAACTCTTTCATTGACAGCATTATATTCAATAATCATATGCTTCATTCTTGGTTCCCTTTCCACTCTTATTTGATTTGGAACACCTTTCTAAGGTATCCATAGATGTGAACAATTAGTAGACATATATCCATTTAAGGAATTGGTTCATTCTCTACTTAAGAGTAGTCCATATGCATTGATAATGTCTACCACTTGAATGTAAATGAATTATTACACTCTGGGTTCACTAGCTAACTGCATGTGTACATTTAATAACTCTCTATTGACTTTGACTCTTGATTTGTCTAATTATGTAACTACCCTATCAGACTTGATTGGGTCAATTCATGCTATTCACATATTCCTATAGGAATGATATTAGTTGATGCCCTAGAATCTAGAAGACAATTATGGACGTTCTTGCCAAATATCCTAATTGTAAGCAAGAAGGGTGGAGATTCTGCCTTGGCCATTTGTATGGTTACATTTGCACTATCATCCTTGGGTGGCTTCCTAGTTTTTTTAAACAAAGACTCTAATAGCAAGTCCCTTTGTTCAATAATTTGAGTTAACTCATACAAAGTGATGTTGGCCTCAATTTTCTTCATTTCTTCAATAATGTTATAGCCGGTCTTACTTGGGGAATCAACATTAGGTTTGGAAGAACTTCCTTTGGGTGGATTAGGGTCATTATTTGAAGTGGTATTCGGAGGGGTCCCATAATTATTAGGAGGGGTTAAAGTGTTCATTGGTTGTTTCTGCTCCCTATTCCTCAGAGGGTATGTCTTCAAGAATTATTGACATGCTTGGATTTCTTTAGGAATATTTTCTAGTTCATTATCTTCCTAAAAAGGGAATTGGAATGTCTCTACCATATGGACTTGGTCTGATGACCTAGACCTAGAAGCATTTATAGCATTATCCTTTTTAGGGACCACTTTGAATGTGTCCATCTCTTCTTGAAAAGCCTCAAAGGCTTTGTATAATTCAATGTAATCAATCTCACCATGCTTAGCAGTAGCATGCACTCTACAGTAGTCAAGCAAAGCAATGTTAGTGAGATTGATGTCCATGGTCTTGTTACTAGAAGAGGGTTCATTAGCCTTGTTGCTATTTTAGAAGCTATCATTCTAAAATCTATTTAACTTTTGGAAAGTAAAGTTCCTTCTAGAACTCTTAGCAGTATTACCAACTTATTTTTGCAACTGAAGAAAATCAGTGCTAAGTTTTTGGACCATCTTTAATATAGACTCATTCTCACTCTTATGGGTCTCAAAATTGTGGACTTGATTTTTGCTTGTACCAAAAGTTGGTATTAAATATTTTTTACCATTAGTAGAAGATCCATTAATAGTTTGGTGATTCAGGAACCCTAGATTTTGATTAGGAGTAACATAACTAGTGCGCAGTGTGCTCAAAGTTGGGAGTTGATTAAGAGCATGGGTGTTTTAGTTATTATTGGGAAAAAGGTTTAGAGCAGGCATCTATGGGTAAACATTGGGAATGAGTAATCCATTTGAACTTGTGGTTGCATTTGATCACTAATAATTATTGCCTCAGAATAAGCTTGGGCTAATGAATCTATAACTGGGATAGATCTCTTTAGGAACACAAAAGTCATGAGATCTATTACATCCTTGTATATTTCTAGGGATAAGACATCATTAGGCTTGTAGGGTTCCATGGTCCTGCTATACATATTCTATAATCTGGCATTGAAAGATCTTATAAGCTCACTTGTGTCTCTCTTGATGGTTATGAATTGATGATAAGCGACACAAGGACTAATAATCTTGTCGAATTGGTCAATAAAAAGGGTGTTGAAATCATTCTAGGAGGTAACACAATCATTAGGAAAATTGAGGAACCATTTATATGTTGCATCTTTGAAAGTAAAGGAAAATAACCTACATGTTACATCCTCATATATGATATTTAATAATCTTAGATCAGCTTTGAAAGACTCAACATGTTCCTCTACAGTTACAACACTAGGTTAGACTAAATTTGGGTAGATACTTCTCAATATTGTGTGGTAAATCATGGAATACACCTTATACATTAATAGGGGAGATTCCTAACCAAGACATACCTAAATATGGTCTAAATGTAGGGGTACCTAGAATAGGAGAAGTGGGTAAAGACTTGGAAAGTCTTCATCTACCTTTATCATGTCTAGTTTTTTGATGAATTTGTAGCTTGAGTAAAAGTTCCCTTGTTTTTTCACATGATCTGGTGTGAATTCTAAGTAGTTCCAGCTTAAAGACTCAAAATCCTATTTGAAATATTATGTATCCAGTTAATCTTTACAAAGAGCAAGGACTAAACATGCACATTAAGCTTATTTTACAGAGATTCATGTAAAGAATGACAAAGGACATCAAATTTATACTAAGCTAGCTTGAAGATGTATCCTATTATGCAAATACAGTCAATCTTTATGAGTTTGAGTTTGAAATGAACCAAAATCTGTAGGAGATCATCAGATCTTTGAAAAAAAATCCATCCTAATCTCAAATGCTATAAATTCTTCTATTCCAAAGCTATATTTACTAGAATTAAGCAATCATCCATCAAAAAACTATGATATTTGCCTCAAGAACAACAAAGATGGGTCAAAAACTTCCAAGACTAATGATCTTTACACTTTGGAGCAAATTTCCACTCAAAAGTGCAAAGATAACATTAACCTTTGATAATTTAACACCAAAATTGGCATGCCCTCCTTCTAGTGCCAGCGGAGCTACTCTTGTTGATGTCTCTAAGTGTACCATAGGTGATCTCAATGTTTAGAGAACACTTCTCATTTTAGAATCCTAACAATTTAGAGCATGAGTCATAGGTATTTGGAAATTGCAGTGCATATGGTGAAATAGTAGCAAAGTAAAGTAGATTGTTCCACAATATTTATATGATTTGGTGGGTGGGAGCTACCTCAATCCAAGCCTTTGTGAATTTTGATGAAATTTGACCAAAGCTCAAAACTACACTAAGTCAATATTTGACAATGATATCTAAGCTACAATGAGTTATTTTTAAAAAGGAGTAAAAAAGAAGAGTAAGGTAGAAAGGAAACAAACTTGATTGTTGATCTTTATCTCAAACACCATGACAAAGTTTCAATTAAATGAACATGCATTTAAACTAGCATGTAATGCAAAATAGTTGATGCTCAATTTTCACTACAAACCAAGCAAACTTTTAAGGATAAATTAAAAATACAAGTATGAACCAAGTATGCTTGAATTTTTTGATACTACACCTAGATACCTAATGCACATCTTTGATGTAGAATAAATTAAAGAGAAGCAACTTATGATCTTTTCAACTAATCTAGCGTAGCACAAATTAGCAACCTTGTAACAAGAATGCAATTCAAGACTCAAAGGAACCATTCAAATTCAAGATCTAGACAATTAATTGAGAGAAAAAGGTAATAACACTTAACACAACCATATAGACAAACTTTTTATAATTTCTTAGTTGTATTAATTGTTTCAAGTATACAATTTTTCTCAAAAATCACTCCCTTACAAAATTGTAACACTACCTATTTATTGGGAGCATAAGCAGTGTATTGGCCAATTTTAAAGATACATATGTAGAGAATAAGGACAACTATCCTTTCTCAAAAATTATAGAATACATATGACCTTCTACATTGGACTAACCCAAAAATATATATGATAATAAATTAGCATATATTTATACAATAAAATATTCTATTTTACAAATGCATGTAAAATTATAATCAATAGAATATTCTATTAAGTTGATGGTGGGCCCTTTGGCTACCTTTATTTGAGGATGTTCTTGGCCTTAGTGTGTTGTTCATTGATAAAGTCCAAACCTACTATAGGCTTCATTAAACATTCATTCTCTTGGTCTGCTAGCTCACTGAATTCTTTGTCATTACTAACCATGGCCTCCTTGATGCTTCTATCTTATACAATTCACTCCCCCGAATTGAAGATGATGTCCATGATCTTATGATTCTCATTGATAGATTAGCCTTGGATCCTTACTTTGATCCCTTGAATGGTTGTAGTGGATCTCTATTTGAATTCTTCATCATCTATTAACCTAATGGTAGTGCGCTGTGAAGGCTTTGTTAGCATGATTCCTAGGAGTTTTTCAATTTTATTCATCAAACTCTCATCTTCCTTCACAAGTTTGCTAACATTATTATGACATGTTCTCAACTCCTATATTTTGTCGACAACAATTCCTTGGACTGCACTAAAGTATCCCAAGCTAATAGTTTCGAACCCTGGGATCTATCTTCTTATTTCCATGTTGATGAGCTTAGCTATTTGATCTTATGAAGCTTACCATTGGATGACCAAGGCTTTGGCTACTTCAACTTGTTGTGTTAAGGTACTCTACCTAAGTTTCATTGCCTTTAAATCTCCAAACATGTCAAATAATGATACACTCACCATTTTTATCATATTGTCAGGCACATAGAAGATAACTTGGGTTTATAAGTTCTGCTTTTCCTTTTCTAAGTTGGTAATATTTTGCTTCATCCCTCTAATTCTTACTATGGTATGTGTTGAATGAGCCCAAACTAGGCTCTCCACATCTTCTTGGTGAATGGTATGCTCTCCTAATTCCTATCCTCCCACTGGAGTTAGGCCCATAAATGGTTCTACCTTTTGGAAGGTGAGCTCTTATGTGCCCACCACATCTTTTCTAGTGGTAATATTTTCTATACCCAAGGTGTCTAGATTAAAATTCACTATAGTGGTGGGCTTTATGAACTTGGTAGTTTCTATAACTTCCACCTTTGTTCTATTGGATTCTCTTGGAGCATCCATTTTCTTACCACTAGCCCCTTTTACTTCCACTAGTCTTCTTTCTTCGTGTTCCTTCATCATTTCAATTATCCATGGTTGAAGGTCCTCATATACACTGATATTGATATTTTGTGTTAGATCCCATGAATGGTCTATGGAGGGAATATTTTTGAGTTTCCCAAAAATGAACCAATCTTGAATGACTGGCCCCTGGATAGCGAACTCATCACTGAATAAATTTATGTCCAGAGCTGGATGGACAAATGGAAGTTTTGGTTTCTTGGATTTGGTAAGGACAAGGGCTAACTCTAACTTTATCTTCCTCTAAGTTATGGTTGGAACTATATTTAACATAGGTTATTTTCCCTTATCCTTTTTAATCCCTCCATTTGTTCATGGGTTCTTGTAATTTTTCATGCTTGGATGCCAAGGTCTTCATTTGTTTCCTATCCATTTGAATCACATGTTTTTTCAAGAACTTTGAAAAAACCTTTAACTATTTCATATGGCTCAATAGCCACCATGACCACATGTTCCATTAGAGATGGTGGTTTTTGTGTGGGACCTGAAGACAGGGTTACCTCACCTAGCCTTTCTTCCAATTGTTTTTTATCAGGGTCCTGACTTTGTGGCAATTCCACTTGAGGAGGTGGTTGAGGTGCTTTGGAGGTGGAAGGAAGTAGATGATACTATAGAATATGCATTTGCAAAATTTCCTTCATTGGTTTTCTTTCATTTGCTAGTCTATATTCCAATTTGGCATTGCATTCATTGAGTCTAGGTAGCACTTCTTCAAAGTTGCTTGCCTTGGTGTATACATGGTCATAGAGCCTAGGCTAGTGTTAATATACTGGCTTAGGAAATTTATTTTCTTTCACATGGTCCCTCACTACCCCTTTAGGATCCCACATCTTTAATTCATCCATTTGGAAGATAAAATCTTATCTCTACCTAGACATGATGTCTACTTGCTTCCAGTCTTATAATGTGGTCCTTCTAATTATCAGGGGAAATGGGTGGAGGAGGAATTTCTTCTTTTCCTTGCATACCACATCAATTCCATTGATGATTTGGAAGGTCATTTATTTATCAACCAACTTATTTGGCACATATACAGGAAACTTTTATGGTGGGGACATGGTTCCCTCAATTCTAGTTATAGTGCAATCAGGGTAGTACCATACATCCCCCATTATCTCCACATGCATTTTATCAAGGGGTGCATCCTAGGCATAAGGGATCTAGTTATAGCTTCAACCCAAGTGCGATAAATTCAAACACAAATGAATTTCATATGGTTCTTATAGTTGAAAATATGTAGCTTGGAATAATAATGGGAGATGGTGATTCTACTATTGGGAGACCAATTTTTTATGTTAAAGAATTGGGTGGAAGCAAGTAAGGCTTTGAGTAAATATGACATCATAAATAACTACTTGATGGTCTTCCTTTTAATGGCTTTAAATTAGCAACCTAAATGAATGCTTATCATGTCTCTAATAAGAGGGATGAGTTGTTGGTCTATCAATAAATGCACATAAGAGACCTAGGTGGGGTTGACATAGGTGGTTATGGCAGCCCAAAAATCCTTTTTAGTAAGGTCATGACAACCCAAATTCCTTCCCTAAATGGGGCAATTGGAATCTTTCCTTGGTAATCTCTAAATTCATGATTCCCCTAGTTGAGCCATGGTCTAAGGATAGTGTCGAGGTCAATCTGGGTGGTCCAATTCTTAATTAAGGGAAAATCAACATGGGACTATGGGAGTTTTTAGTAACACTCAAAGGCTATAGGGAAAACATAAGAAATCCTTATATATGTTCCATCATGCACAATCTAGTCATCATCTATTCTATAGACAACAAAAAGTGGAGCAAGTATATCGATATAATGAAGTATCTCAGGTTTAACAGCTACATGATGAAGGCCAACTAATTGCACAGTGACCAAGTCTTGGTATTTAGTGTTGACCACCTCAATTCTCCTTTCATTTTGAGTGAGGATTTGGATCTCTTATATGGTGAAGAAGAGATCGGACCAATTCTTACACCTATTATTTAATGTTACGGTGTCTAATTTTGTGTCCTTGAAAATTTGACCCGGATGGTCTGTAGATAGGTAAAGCTCTATTTCTTCCCTCTATTGTTGCCTTCCCACTGCCATTGCTTCCTAAACTTTTAGATTATTTATCACTAATTTCATGAAGAAGTATATGGATTGTTTTTATTCACACTTGCGATTGCTTTTGCTAAACTGAGGTCTAACTGATCATAATTCCAATGTTTTTTGCTAAGTTTGAAGTCTCATAGAGATTTAGTGACAGAGGTGATTTGGACCTATGTTCATTCATGTCTTTGATCTAATTAAAACATGTGATTTTATACCTTTGCATTCCAATATTGACACAATCTAAGTTTTGTCATCTTTTGCTTATGTGGATCCTATGTGGCATCTATTTGGCATCTTTGTAGCATTTTCATAATTGCTTCAAGGACAAATAGCCATTAACATTTAAATTATGCCTTTGGGTTCTGCTTCATTGGATTGTATCCAAGGATCCAGTGTAAACCATTGATCATAATCTTAGGTCTTTTGCCTCATTGGTCTCTATAAGCACCAAGTTCCATGGTTATGTCACTTGGCAAATTCTCGCACCCATCAAGTTTCAATGTTGAGCCCTCAGGTTTCCTAGGTTACACTCAAATATATTTCACCATTGGATCATGCTTGTATTATTAGGCGAGAGCTATAGGGTCCTAAAAAATGCATGGAGTTTAAGTTAATTCTATGGATCATGTAAATTTAGGACTTAGGCTAAATGTTTACTCCTAAGTTCATTTTATATTAATAAGCACATAGAATTTTAGGATAAATCAATTTATGCTAAGGATTTCATTAAAATATAAAAAATAACCTTGTTGAAACATTTAAACATGCCCCCTTTATCTAGGTAAAATATTAGACTATGTTAAAATTGACAGTCTCACTAACATCATAGACATCCTCACAGTCATCAGATGACATGAGTGAGAGTGTCGATTTTAAACCTATGAAATTATTGTAGTTAGATGTGAGGGTGCCATGTGGCATCTTCACATAGCTTCGAAAGATCTTGGATTCAATGAACTTCATTATATCTCAAGAAGTGAGGATTTTTGGTTGATGATCTGAGCAATTTCATGCTATTGGCTGAATTTAATAAGTGGGGCCTTCTGCTAATGAAGTTTGGCATAAATGATTACCACTTGGCATCTTCATAGGGCTTTGACTTTTCAATCTACACCTCATGTCGTTAGATCAGATCCTACAGTAAAGTGAGGATCATGGATCTTTATAAGGTGCCTTCATTTTAAATCAATGCCGAGACCTTCCTCACTCCATTGAATTAGATCCCACGATGAAGAAAGGATTGTCAGATCTGCAATCAAGCATAAGGATTAAGTTAGGACCTAAGATTAATAAGGATTTAGACCAAAGTTTTAATTATAGGGTATGTTTGTGTTAATAAACATGAAGGGGCCCTCATTAATAAAAGGGGCTCAGTTAGGAAATAAAAAGGAACCTTGCAAAACCATTTATAGACATGGTTAAAATTAGTTAGGGTGTTAAAGGGGGAATATATAATGACATAGGTATAATTTTGTATTAAGGTTTGGTCATGTTAATAAACATGACCGAGCCTTAATATAAAATTATACTTAGGTCTAACATAGGATAAAGTGTTCCCTCTAAATTGCTCCCACCAAATTTTGAATTCAAACCGAAGGGTTTTAGACTTGGGGTTTTGTTGAAGAGGGTCCTAGATTTAATTTCTATAGATTAAGGTTAGTGAAAGCCAACCTAAAATTACGTGGTGAATTGTTGGTCGACACATGCCAATGCCTTCTCCATGGAACCTACATTTCTCACAAATAGGCTAAACCATTAGTAACATTATAAATACCAAACCTTAATTACAATAAAATATGCTACCCTATCAGAATGGATGACCTTCAAATTCCACAATGTTGGCTTTCTCTAAGGCATGTCTAGTCGTCTTCCTCAAGATATCAAATTTGGTTGCAAAGTGTAGTGTCTTCTTTATGTCAAGTGGGTGATTGGATTCTACCCTGCTCAATAGATATTTATCATCTTGGAAATTTTCTCCCTTCCCAAGTCTAGAAGGTGGATTTCTTTGTCATTTCATTCTTTAGGGAGAAAGGGATCCATGTTGTGGATGCATTTTGGGAAGAAGTCAGAATTCGTGCTACTTTATGTCTGGGTTGTATCTACATTTTCTATGTGCTCCTGTGTGGGTATGTAATGTGTTTTTCTCTCTGTTGTCATGGCAAGTCTGATAAATCATTATGGAAAGTCAATCAGAGAGGTTGGTGAGAGTTCTAGGGCAACAAGCCCAAGATATTCCAGAGGCCAAAAAGCTACAGAACGAGTAATTTAAGACCAGATTGACAATTTAATTAATTCTTATATTTTAGAGGATGTGCATGAGGCCTATCATGGTCTGGGTCATTGTAGCAAGATGTGCGATTTAAATGCAATTAGTGACTGCACTTGGCCCAAAATGCTTTTTTCAACCCAGTTTTTTTGTGCTTTTTTCAACAAATCAATCTAAAAAGCCTCGTATGATGTGGCAATTTGAAATGTTGTCTATAGTTTGAAAAAACTTAAATACATTCAAAACTTTAAAAAACCTAAACCTACCTAGTATCCCCAACCTTTTTTGTGGTAGGTTTTATATTTGTCATTGATTTGAACATATTTAATATTTTTATACATGAAATATAGTGGAAGTGTTTCTCATTATAACTCCCTAATAATCTACCCTTTGATCAATACCTCGTGGGCCAAACACAAGCAAAGGAAACATCTTAAGGGCCCCAATTTTCAAAATTTAGGGGGATGTTGGCCCCAATACCACTATTGTTACTTTATTTTCTCCAAATCTTAAAAATATTATTCCTTTACTTTCTCTAATTCATTATCAATCTCTTGCCTAGCCATTTTTGTTCCCTCATGTAGTTACAACAAGGCATCCTTATGTGTCTCAAAATAGGACTTGTAGTCCTCGATGTATGGGGACTGCCCTAATTTCCTATTTTTTCTTTTAGATAAGGTAAAAACCTCTTATCTATCTTCTATGATAATACCTCTCCTAGTATTATCTTCTAATTTTCTCTTTCTTATCCTCTAGATGTTCCCTATAGATTTATCAAATATAGAACTCACTATAGAAAGCTCTATGATTGTGAGTTTGGCTTCTTTTTAACCCTAAATCCATTATCAATTGAGGGATGACTAATTAGGATGGGTTGATTGGTTGAGTGTCCTCTGTTACAGTCTCAACCAATGTTTCTTTAGATGGTTGCTTCAAATCTTCTTCAAGTACTTGGTTAGGAAGGGAAGGCTAAATGAGTTTAGACTAGTCCACTCCCCCATGTTGAGGCAGTGGGTGGATGATGTATACGAGTTTTTTCTTTCCATCTTTCTCTGAAGATGTCATAATGGTACATTGAGAAGATATGAAGGAAGGCATTAGCAATTCTATTTGAGTTGATGAAATATGAAGTTGGGAACTTTTCAATACTCCCCTGACTTTCTTGGAGGCATTCCTTTTGGCTTTAATAGGTGTTGGGGTAGTGGCAGATGTAGCTAAAACATTAGTGGAGGTCATTGAAGATGTGAATATAACTAGTGGAGTGGAAATAATTGGTAAAATGGAAATAAGAGGGGTAGAGGAGATATCTTCTACCTTGGGAGTGACTAGGGGTGGATGAAAAATGGGATCAAGAGGAATAAAATCAACTATAGAACAAGAATTAAAAAAGGAAATTGGATTAGCAGATACAAGAGGTGTTTTCTCCTTACTTGATTGATTACCATCTAGAGGTGCCTTTCTTTTAATGTTTTAGAGGCTAAGGACTTTTAATCTTTGCAACTCCTCTTTTTCATCTAGATTTATTTATTCATTGATAGGCTTTACTTTCATATCCTTTTTTTGAGATGAGGGAGATCCTATTAGTTGTTCCTCCATAGTTAGGTCCTTTGGAAGAAGATGAGACCTTGGTTTCCTCTTATAACAAATTATAGTATTCTCAATTGTGGGGGAGGCCACTTGAATTGGTTTAGATGAAACCTCCACACTTGTAAGTTCTTGCATAGGTGAATTAGCCAAATGGTCTAGGCCCTATGAATCTGATGAGTCAAGGCAAATTATATCTCCTTGAGCTCCTCCAACTCCAACTTTAATTGTTTTAGGATCCTTCTTTATGGCCTTCAATGTTTAGAGAGCTTCTTGAGAAGGCTCTTCTTATTTTGTTGATGGTTATGGAGGCCTGTTGATCCATAAATCTAAGGCAACCCATACATCTAGGGGTGGCAGCCTAAGTTTTGCATCTACAATAAAGATAAGGGGTTCTCCTTATATGATATTTAAATGTTCTTCCCTTAATCCTTTCTTTTTTTCCCTCTCAAAGATATGGGCATCATCCTTGGCATTCAAGAATAGGAAGTCATGATCATAGGGCTCATGTTAGTATGGAATACCGAGACACTTGATATGATTTTTCATCCTACCATGGGGATCCCAATCCCTGTGAGGAAAGGTGGGCAATGAATAGTACTTTCTCATTTTTCCCACTTCTTCTAAGTACCTCCAAATTGTGTAGCACATTTAGCCTATCATCAGATGAGAGCCATATAATGTAATCTTATTCTTCTTTGTCAAATCCTCATCTACGCTCCACCATAGTTGAAATTCTATCTCTTTTTTCCAACTTATCTATCATGTACTTGGGAAGACGTAAGGGGTTGAATTTATTGTTAACAACCTTAATCACTATGTAATCTGGGTATAACCAATAATCACCCCATGGTGCCAATGTGTCTATAATTGACTTGGATACCCTAGATAGTGGGACTTCATGAATTACCTACCATACCTATGGTTACACATCCTTTACAATGTGAGCGATGTTCTTGACAAATGTATATATGTGCACTAATGAATAATAATCACAAATGCAATTTTTGATGCAGTCTGGAGTTGGATCCTGAAGTGACTCATAATGCATATATATCATTCCCATCACAACATCTAAGAGGTATGACATCATATATAAATAGCCACCAACATGCTTCTTATCTTTATGTAAAACTTGTTCTCGTAGCGTGATGTTGATTATCTCTCCCAAGGTGAAGGTCAAGTCTAAAGTCATCATCATATCCAATAATGGAACCCATTCTAGGTGAACAAAATGGATTCTAGGGAAACCATATAGTCTGTTTAAGATGGCCATCCCAAAGTGAACCCCTATCCGAGACTTCATGATAGGTATGGGGTCCTTATCCTTTGGGGCGATAATCTCCCCAGGGAGAAGCCACTAGCTCAATGTTATGTTAACTAATTTTTTTCTTTCCACCCTACCACCTTGTGTAAATCATAAGTGGCATATACAAATGGCAAAGATAAATAACTTTGGAATGCATATCTCGAGATGCAGTCCATGATAGTCTTGTGTTCTAGATGGTATAAGTACTTGACCCCTATTATTTTTCTAGAGAAGAAGAGAGCCCATAACAAGGCTCTGCATGGCATCTCTTTGGGCTTGGTCACCATGAAATGTATCCTTTTTCATTTGAGAGGAATTACATCTACCACTAATTGATTTTGTGTTGGTGTTATGCTTTCCTCCTAAGTGAGGGTGTCTACTACATCAATGATGTCTCAAGGAGTTGACTATTTGGTATATTAATCATTGAAAATGGTGGAGTCAAAAATAGTATCTATTTATTCAATAGAATCCTTGATTGAGAATAGGGATGGTGGAAAAACTCCTCTAAATGTTATGGATGAAGAGGTCATGGTTAATTGATTGGTATTGGTTTTTAGACTTTGATAGCTCAGCTTTATTTGATTTACTTTTATGACTCACACGCAGGTTGTTAGGGCTTATTTGTAAGGCAGTAATTTAGCTCAAAGTTTATTTGTGATGAATGAGTACGTTTATAATCTTAAGTGATTGATATAGCTTAAGTATTTAATTCTAGTTCATGCACCATTAATGTACAATGTCTATGAATTCTCTTTATTTGTGCAATTCAATTTTTAACACTTTATTTAGCAGGTATGCCATAACACTGTATTTTGACAAGTGTTGTTAAGTATTCTTATTTTGATTTCTTGGTTGTGCTAAGTAGGATTTCGGTAGTCAAGGATCAAGTTTTGTGTTATTATTAAACTGACCAATTCTTATGAATTGGAGATTCTGAACACAAAATTCAAATAAATATACTAACGACCAAACCCATCCCATGGGTAATACCCACTGATAAGCTTTTGTGCACTTTCTTCAAACAAAAATCTTGATGACCAAACTCATCTACACCAAAGCACTAGTCATAAGTACCAACAAGAAATAAAGAATATTTTTGCTAAAAATAAAAATACTAAAGATCTAATTACTAACCACCAATTCTGAATCATAAATTCTAACGTAATTTCTCAAAAATTAACCTCCTAAACATAAATATTGAACATAAAAGATGAAGACCAAATATAAGTGGGGAAAAAATTTGCCAAGTAATGTAGAACATAAAAGCTGAAGACCAAATTTTTGAAGAATGAGAAACTACAAACAAAACCTATGAGCAAAATTTTTGAAGACCAAATACCTAACTAGCAACTTGCCAAAGAACCAATTTAAGAACACTTTTACCAAGGACCAAGTTGAATCGAAAGAGAAATCTCAAAAAAAAAAAAAAAAAAAAACTTCTGAAGACTTGAGCCAAAGACCAAATAGTGAAGTCAAAAAATACAAGATTTTTGAAAAGGCAAAACTGTGAACAAAATTCCTGAACACTTTGGCCAAATACCAAATTTTGAAGAACCAAATGCTTATGTTCCTAAAAAACCTGTGTACATGTAAAACTTCCAAAAGAGATTAATAAATTAGTCCAAAATTCAAAATGCATTCACTTATGTATGTTTGAAAGGCATCTCCTAAGAGATACCTTTAAAGTAAGATGAAACGAGGATTGAAGTATGTGGTATATGACATTAAAAGATATTAATTTTTTGTATTAACATAAATAGTGTCATGCATTCACTTATGTATGTTTGAAAGGCATCTCCTAAGAGATACCTTTAAAGTAAGATGAAATGAGGATTGAAGTATGTGGTATATGACATTAAAAGCTATTAATTTTTTGTATTAACATAAATAGTGTCATTAAAAAAATGTGTTATACATTACCTTTTTACCATTTTTAGGTTTTAACATATCTCCATGCTTATGTTATGGTATAAATAGATATTTATTTCCTATATATAGGTATAAATTGGACTGGTTTTATAAATAACCTAATTAACAAATATTCTCATGTCTTTTGCAAATGTCTAGACTAAAAAATCATGTGTCAATGGATTTCTAATGTGGAGTCTATGTTTGACTCATAAATAATGGTAAGGTTGCTGGTGAACACAAAGTTCTAGCTCTAGATGTTGACTCTTTATAATCCATAAATTTCACTTCCACATGCCACAATGAGGAAAAACCTATTGAATGTGTAAGTGTTAATGTGACAAAAGATTTTGATACAAATCTACCACTTCCATTTACTAGAACTTTTATGGATAATTTAAGGGATGTAGTTGATAGTTTTACTATATGTAGCACAAAAATGATGCAACACATCATAAACAAGTTTTCTATAGAGGATGACATGGAAGAAAGACAAAATAATTTTAGTTCAGTTCTGCATATCTAACTATTACAACAAGAAAAACCTAGCTTGGATTCATTGGTTCGATATGTCAATGACCCTACCACATGGCATATCCAAAGGAAAAGAATTATTAGGAAAATGGTACATTTGTTTCACAAATGTACAACTCTTGCAAATGATGAAAAAAATTCTTTTGGTTATGTTGAATTTATACAACCATGAGATATTATGGTTGTATTCCTATCCCAATGTTAGAAAATAAATTGAAAATTTACATAAGGCACGCTTTACAACATTGTGAGACTTGTAATATAGAGATAACTGAAACATATATCATTATATGGCTTTCAAACAAGATAGTGGACATAAAATGTAGAAAAATCAATTTACCATACATGACACCAAAGGAGAAAGAAATTGGAATTATTTAGGAAGCAATGGATATTGAAGTCATTCCTTACATGACATTCCTATAGCAAAGGCATCCAAAAAAATTAACTCATGTCTACAAATACTTAGGTCAAAAAATAAATCAGCTAAACACTTCACTCAACCAAATGGTGTTTGATGAATGCATAGATAGTGAGATTATAAAAGTATATGTAGATAAATGTTGTACCAAAAAATATTTTTAGTCGGGATTGTCATTAAAGATGCTAAAATCTATAAGGATAAAGTTACTTGATTCCACCACAATAGATAGGAGGAAACATGTCTTGGATGCCCTTTCTACTAGTTTGTTAAAGAAAAATAAAAACAAAACTACCATTGATTTTTAGGGTACTGATATTTGGTTGTAATTTTGGCTTAAAATATATGGATTGAAGAGAAGTAGCTTTTTTGACATTCAAAATTGTCACAAAAATAGGGAATGAAATGCATTTCATGCAAGGAGGTTTCGACAAAAGCTACAAAAGAAGATAATGACAACTAAATTTTTTTGGACCAATTAATGGATGATTTCTTAGATGATTCTCCAAGACTTACATGGTAGGTAGATATAGAAAACTCATGAGAAAATGTTTGACATCTTCCAACATCTTTCACTCAATAATTTATGAAGTGCCACATCAATGCACAACTAGCAGATATGGAATATGAGCCAATATCCCAACCAAAATTCAGTAACATGTGGAAAACTAATTTTCATGATGTGATCATTGCCAAGTCTGATGACTTCACTAGGTGAAAAACATGTATCTTGTTGACTTAACAAAAATGATTTGGGTCCCTCTCTAGAGATCTGAAAGATTGTATCGATCAAAAATTCACGCTACATTCAAATTAGCTACTTTCTACAAGATAAATGTATTACATACATAAATGAATGTCAGAGCAATACCCTGAAGAATACCTCAGTATCATTCATGATAAGGTGGAACATAAAAAACCATTTGTGTGAAGGACAATGACAAGAAGTAAAGCAACTACTGACATAATAGTAGAGTTGTCAATGGTAGGGATTAAAACACATGATCATGGTGTAGGTGGATATGGTCATATTTTTACCATATGTTCTTGGAGGGTCTAATTTTACTATCACCTCATTGAACATGTACTTCAAGGATATAGAAACAATAATCCTAAATATTTATGGATCTTTACTATATAAACTTGAATCTTCAAAATATCTATTGTATAATGCACTTTTGTCTAATAGCTACTACCCTGAATGTAAGAAATACATAGAAGAAGCACAATCAATTGGTGCCTTCAAAAAACTTATTTCTAGATTATACCTTTAACTAGACAACTATTTTGGGGATAATAAGAACAAGTACTTCCTTCCATCCATAATTATATCTAAAAAAATGTCTAACCTTATATGGAATTAAATATAATTCTATTGCATTTACAAATTCAAAAAATCATGTTTTTTTGTACAGGTTTGTGTTGCAATATTTATCTATTATTGTCTACAAAGGTATTTTCCTCAATGTTGAGGTATGAAGACATCGATGATAAATTTGGAAACTTGTATGAATGTATAAAGAGGAAAGATGTATGAAGTATGGCAGAGATGATGGACAATTATAAGACATGTGAAAATTCAATAAAGTTCATGCCATATTTGATTGAAGAAGTAGTAGATTTCAAAGACTATGTTAATAGTTACCAGTTGAAGGGGAGAAATGAAATATTAGAATTGACAAAAGGTCAATATTTTCTTCTATACATGGATCAAGGTCAGCCCATTATGCTTTGTAAAAAATCTATAAGAGATAGAATTAGTCCCCTCGATTACATTATGGGGAACAAAATAAAATGAGGAGCCAAATGTTCCAGAAGGTAATTTGACAAAAGTATTTTTCAAAAACATGAAAATTAAAGAAACATCACAAGATTCCATTGTTGGAAAAGTCTTAGATAGAAGTAAAAAAAAAGAGTTAAAAATAAATTAAATATAACTTGATTAAGTATATACAATAATTCAATGAATTTGATTTGACCAAAAATAATAAGTAGAAGGATCTAGCATATTACTTCCAAAATATCCATGACACACTAAAAGAAAACATGTTCCCTTCTGAAGTTAAATATACATGAGATTTTTGACTTGAAACTTGCCATAACATACCCCTGCATAGAGATTTGCACAAAATGGTTCATGATAGGACCCTTGATTTTGGAGTGGCATCTATTGATACATATGTTGGTCCAAGAAGCAAAAGAACAAAAAATTCATTTGATCCAACTCAAGATGTGCAAAATGGAGATATGTTATTTGTCAGACCTGACAATTCTATAGGAGTGAACTACTTAATATGGGATGTTAGAGATGAAAGCAAGATAAAGATACTAAAAATAAATGGAGATATAAAATGAAGGGTCAAAATAGCTTGGTTCATCCTAGTTCATATAGGAAAAAAATATGCAGAAGAAATAAAAATTTATTCAAGTCATTTGGACAAGAAATGGAATATAAACCCAACTGACACCTCTTTACCATCCATTATTATAGATAGTATCATCTATGCTTGGAAACCAAATACAGATTAGAGAGATCAAATACTTATTATCACTAATTTTTTGAAAGGCATTGTAATAGACTATTTTAATGCAGTGTCACATTAGGCACTATCAAAACTATTGATGAAGGATTGAGAGCTATTATTTTCTTTCATGACATTAGCAAATTTGAAACAGTTTTTACTTAATTTTGGAATGGGAAATATGAATGTTTTTTTTCAAAATTTTATGCATTTTTTGAAAATGTAAAATGTTTTATGGGATTCACTTAAGACATGCCTTATTAATTTATTATTTTATTTACTTTTTGAGAGTTTTTATATTGTCACTTCGCATTTTAGGTATTGGAAAATACACTTCGACATTTACATTTTATATTTTCTAATATGATAAATTTAGTATTTGACAACTGTGCATTTGTAAAAGGTCTTTAGTATTTGACTGTTGGAATGTGGACTTTGCATTTTGAGTATTTCAAAATGGTCTTCAACTTTTGTGTATTCCAAATAGCAAGTTCTCATTTCAAGAATCATGAAAAGGTCTTTCACTTTTTAGTTTTTCAAATTACACTTCACATTTTACATTCTTCAAAATGGTCTTCAAAATTTGCACATCAGAAGTTACTCTTTGGCATTTGTACATTGCAAAATACACTTTTCCATTCCTGTGTTTACAAAATGGTCTTCAAGATTTACACCTCGGAATGTCCCACTTCGGCATTTGTGTCCCATGGATTTTTCAAATTTGTTATTAAGGTTTTGCATAAAGGTCTTCAAGTTTTTTGCATTGACATTCTATGCATCAACAATTAGAATTGGGTATTTGACATTTGCACATCAAGATTTGTTCTTCGACATTTGCATATCAACAAATGGTCTTTGGTTTTTAAATTTTTCAAATTACACTTCACAGTTCAAGTCTCATAAAATGGTCTTCGATAATTTAGCACTTGCAAACCCTATTTATCACCAACTCAAAGTGTGAATGGCAGTGCCTGAGATCATGACACGTGGCACAATCTTGGTGACTTGGCTATGTGTAAGGAGGAGCAGGCAAAAAAAAAGTATCGAATGGTGTGAGCATATGAGATTGTAACACACATCATAATATTGATAAATTAGTTGTGTGGGAGACTATATAAACATCTGAGAGATGCCTAGTGACCTGAGCACCCATGATCATGTCATTTAGCACAATTTCAAAGACTCTCTTGCAAAGACCAAAGTCAACATGGGTGAACTGGTTTCTAAGTGATCAACACATGGCCTGTGCACAATACAAGATATAATTTGATGGTCACGGAGACGTCACCTAAAGATTAAATAAATAGTTCACAATCTAATCAACTACTAACACATGGTATCCCAGTCATCCCAGGTGACCTAATCGTATATCGCTCAAGCACCCAATAGATGTATGAATTATTTTTCCTTATGAAATAAACTACCCAAGCTTATTATATATAAATGTTGGTCTGTGAACTAGTTTGAATGGCCATATAAATTTGATTAAAGATAGAAAGACCATCGGCCTTCTAATGGTGTGATTTGATTGTTTTGCATACTTAGATAGATGTGATTTATTTGTAATAAGTCTAACTAATTCTTGATAAGTCCAAGTAATTCTTGATAAAGCCCAATTTATTTTTGATAGTTTTCAAAAATTAGACTCCTAATTATTTTTCATATTTTTAAATAATTTAGACTTATTACAAATACATTAGATAGATATGATTTTTGTGCAATATGTCCAACTAAATCTTAATACAATCCAATTTATTTTTTATGGTTTTCAAAAATTTGATTACTAATTATTTATGATTATTTTAAATAATTTAGACCTATTACAAATACATTAGATAGATGTGATTTATTTGTAATAAGTCCAACTAATTCTTCAAAAGTCTAATTAATTCTTGATAAAATTTAATTTATTTTGGATAGTTTTCAAAAATTAGACTACTAATTATTTCTGATCATTTTAAATAATTTGGATTTATTACAAATACATTAGATAGATGTGATTTATTTGTAATAAGTTCAATTAAATCTTCATACAGTCTAATTTATTTATGATATTTTTCAAAAATTTGAACTATAATTGATAAGTCCATTTTATCTAAAATAGTCTTTATAAGTTCAATATCATCAAATGTAATAGAAGGTATAGAAGCCACAAGAAGCGAATGTCATGTAATAACACCAATAAATGAATGAGGTGCATGGTATACACTAAAATTCCAACCAATAGATGAAAAAGTCTTTCCTTGGACCTTCAAGTATAGTGTATTTTTTTCATTAAATTAAATGACAAGAGAGTCAACAAATATGTACCAGTAGACTTATTGTAGAATAAAACATTTCTTGAATTATTTACATAAATACAACCATGATACATTTTTAAAAAATAGAAACTTTATGACTTCCTATAGAAGTATATGTAAATATTAATATAGCTAAACGGACTTTGTAATTTTCATTTAAATCTACCCTATTTTATTAATTTGATTACATTTTCAATTAAATAAAAATATCATTTTCTGTTTATTCAATTATATTTTCAAGTAATAAAAATATCATCTTCTTCAATACAAAAAAAATATCTAATTTAGAAAAAGATATGACTTACATTCTATATAATTTTTAAATATTATAAATTAAAAAATATATATATCTTCTTTTGTTCCAACCAAACCAATACTAAAAAATAATGACAAAAGTAAATTTTAAAACCTTTGTTCTAACACTTACCACTTTGTATAACCATTTTTTCCAATTCAAATTTAGTTGTACAAATTTTTTTTTACATAAATAACCTCTAAAATTTAAACTTAAACAACAAATATATCATTTTTTTCAATATGAAAAGATACCTAAACCAAAGAAAACATAAAATTATTATACAATAAATAATAATGACATAACATAGTGTATACCAAAGTTACAAGAAAAATATATATTATAAAAATAGATTAAAATTTTTTTTTATACAACTTAAAACTATTTTAAATTGATTGTAACAACTCTAATATTTAACAAAATCTTAAATATAAAAAAATTAAAAATCTTGTGTCTTAAATTTCATCTCAATATACTTGTAAAAATTATTAATGCATTACATGTACTAAATACTTTTGAAATGTTCTCTTCCACATACATGCACCAAATTTATTCAACTACTTTTAGTTTCTACCCTTCTGCCTCCTTTCCATCATCCCCCTAAAATATTACCTTCTCATTTGCTTAAACATACTAACTTAGCAAGATCTGCCATATAATGGCTTTTTCAAAATTAAAAAAGATGAATATTTTTAAATTTTATTACTCGTTTCTCTAGTCTTGATAAGATAATATCCATAGCTTACATAATCTATAAGAATAATTAAATCTCTTTCCAACAGTAATTCATAATGATATTTTTCAATAATTTATGAACTGCTGAAATTTAAAGTATTTAATCGATTACAAAGTAAAGAATACATTTATCTATGTGCAAAAACAATTTGTGGTGTTGATATGTCAAGGAGCGCAATCTAAACCATAACAAGAAGCATTGTGTACATAACCAAAGAAATACAAGAAATATAATCGTCCCATTATTCAAGTACAATCAGATTTCTCATTAGAAAAACATAAACTTCAACACAATCTAGAAAGCTTTTTTCACATGGAAACTCATCCCATAGTGAGAGCATCAATATTTTCAATAAGATTTTGAAATGTAGCCATCTGAGGCGAGATCCATCCTAGCATATATTTGTATTCCCTCCATATGCAGACTTAAATCCTCTTCCAATTTTTTTTCACCAAATCCCATATGCTTCCAACTCGATATAAGTAACCCCACTTTCCCCGATCGTTTGGAGGGAAGGAAGCTGTCATCTAGAAGTCTTGTGCCCATGAAGCCCTGCACTGAACTCAGGATGAAGAAAATAATGTGCCACATAGTGAATTGCTGGAACGCACCTATTGTATTATTTAACTCGGATTTAACTTGGGTGGGATTTGTTTATGCAGGGTTTTCAAAATTTAAACTATTCATTATTTTGTGTGGAATAGTTAAATAAAACACTTACTTCACAGCCATGTCGGACTTCACAACCATGTAAGATGCTCCATGCTCGAAAAAATTAACCGAGGGGAACGACCCAACTACGAAATGGAAATGGATGATAGTAGGAAGTTGCAGTTAAATTGTTCTGAGTTGCGATCAGGGGTTTGACGAGTCGTGAGGGGTGTTGATGCCAACATGCATGTAGTTTGTGCCTCTGATTAAGTTCATCCTTTCAGGGATGCCACTTAAAGTAGTCCTTCCTCCATTGACAGAAATTTCACACAATGACTATTTGACAAATAAGACCAACATTATTTACCTTTTCCAAGGATTTTCATTACACGAAAAATTTACTCTTAACAAAGAAAAAGTCATTCTACATGTTGACATAGTGAACAAAAACTAATATATGTAATTTACTTTTAAATTTGTTTTTTTTCATATTTGAAAAAAACACTTATAACTAATTTTTACTCATTGTCTCATGTAGCACAAATAACTACTACTTTTAATTGTGGAATGCTCCTATATCAGAGTCTGAAAATGTCTCTCTTCTATTACAAGTGTATATACAAATGTCAATCATTTTTATGAATTTTGGATTACAATTCAAGACATTTTACTTTGTCAATAGTACTTACTTATCAGACTTATATTATGTTTTCCTTCTACTTACAATGTACATACAGAAGTCAATGACATCTATTTCTGCTATATACAAGTTGTGCTACCATCACTTTATTTTTACAATATTCAAATGACACTATTTTTCACATCTCTTCACATTCATTGTTATAAAAATTGCTTTTGCCTATTTCATTCTAACACCTCAATTTCAATGACATAAACGTCAAATGCAACATGCTATCCAAGGTAATGGCAAGGACTAGCCACTGCTACCTTTGTTCAAAATTTAAAAATGCTTTCGGAGGCCAATGTTACTTAGTGATCAAATTTGAGCCCTTCACAACCCTTCCAAGGGCTTCAAACCCTTCAAAAAGGTGTAACTCAAAAATAGACCACAAAAAAAAAAGTCAAAGTTTATAAAATGCTTGATAATGTAGAAGTATACATGCATATAAAAAATTACAAAAAAAGGGTTATAAAGAAAATGCCCATCAACGCAACATCGCTATCAGTGTAGGGTACAAGCCTTAAAAATTTCAACTATTTTATAAGAGAAACCATGACTAATATAAATATGACCAAAACATATGACAGGGAGTATTTCTAGACATTTATATAAAAATTATATAAATCTCTTGTGATGGTGGGTAATAAAGGTACTTAAGATTCATATAGGCCACACTAGAGAAGTTGTAATTATTTCTTGTTTGCCTGCATTAATACTTTAAAGTAAAGGTGTGAGTTCTATTTTCTTGTCTATGCACCATAATACACTCTAAAGCTAAACTTAAATGTATGTGTCTCATTAAGAGAAGATTATGACTATGAGATATGCTCTCAAACAACTTTATGCCACTACTTAAAAGATCATGCTATGTGGCATTTTATTAATTGTATGCCACATTTTACTTTTTGATGTGCTATCTCTATTTCCATTTCATTACAAAACCAAATGTTTTAACACATGGAGAGAGCTAAGTATCCATAAATCTAAATCTATGATATGCTAATCAATTAAAAATAGTCTTAACATCATCTTTGGTTATTTTCATATACATATGAGTTGTTTAATGTCATGTTTGAATAAACACTACTCTTTTGTTTCTCTTATTGTTTTTATTACTTATAAACTTGTCAAGAAAATATATCAGTTCTCGATTTGCGAGCTATTTTTAACATATAATATCTAAAATAATAAGTATATATTGTTAAGTTTTATTTTTCTCATTCTTATTTTTCTTTAAAAAATTTATTATTGTTGCACCATGGCATAATTATAAAGGTGGTTTTTTGTTATCTACAAAACCCAACATATGGGAAGAGAACATAGAAAATGGTCATAATTTTAACATTGTATTAGTGTTTTGGGTGAAGAGATGAAACTATAAAAGATCGTGATTGGCACAGGTAAAGATATTTGTTTCCATGATTAGGCTATGAACCTTGTAAATTTTTAAATTGTATAAACAAATTCAACTTTATTTTCCACTCATAATATAAATATAATATAATGTAAGCATCTCAATTTTCCCGTCGCATCCACAAGTCACCTCCCTTTTCATTAGACAAATCCTTCAAGATTATTGCCCATACTATTTCAAATACAATAGATAAGGAATGCAAAAAATATTTTTATAGGCAATTTTCATTTTCAATTGATTAATTCATATTAAATGTTGGGTAGTTAAATTTTTTTTCAAACAAAATAATTTCGAATACTATTAAATAAAAGTTATTATATTTATAATTTGTTTTTTTAGAATTAATTTGTAAACTATATTTATTTGATTGAAAAATATTTACTAACCTAATACTTGGTCAATTTCCATCAATGTTTGTCCCCAAATTTAGTAGTTTTCATCCCTACCCAACCTCCCTTCTTATTTTACAATCGTTGAAGAGTTTTTTTTTTCCAGTTATTCTTACTCCAACTTTTATGTTTATCATTTTAAATAGCTAGAATCGCTCAAAGACGACGTTGATTCTCTATGTTGTCTATTCCCAATTCTTTTTGCTCCTCTTCCCAATATTTATCACCATTTATCTCGAATATAAAAAATTAAGTCACAGACCAGAATTTCAATGCTTTAGGATCATGATACAAAAAACACAAAATATATATATAGACAAACTGACAATTCAACTATTGCAAGGAATTTTAATTTCTGTTTCTCTCATAGTGAATTTAGCAAGCAAGAATATGAATTTTGAAAATCTAAAACTTGTTGATCATGTAGTCAATATTTAATTCAAAATATAATAATTGCTATTATGGTATAGTATCCTACAAGTAATGAAGTGTGGCTTCTTTAGGATTAGAGGTAGGAGTTAAATTGGATGGATATATGAACCTATTAAAGCTTTTTAATATTTAAATATGATGATTTCTTTTAATATTGTATCGGATGAAATGTGATGTTTAAGGATTTTTTATTTGTTATTTTCAAAGTTGACTTTATATTATTTTAACGTTACAAACATCTCATGTTTAGTTAAGTTGTAATATATAGAAAGTATAATTTTATCATTGTAGTATTTTGGATGAGTTATCAGAAGTGGTTGGGGAGCCCTTGTCTTTAAGGAATTGAATTTAAAATGTTGTATTAAGATAAACAGTTACCACCAAGATTTAGTCAATTAATTACTTTTGATTTTTAGTTTGAAATGTTGGGGGTAGTTTTAAAGAGTTTTCAAACAATTTTAAAATATTGGCTTCATTAGAATATCTATATTTGGAGGTTTACTATGAGATCCTTGGTCTTCCTTGTAAGTTTAGGAAACTTACTTTGTTAGAATATCTAAATTTAGGGGATTGCTAAGGGTTTCTTGATCTTGTAATTTTGAGAAAGTTATTTGATAAAATATATAAACTTGAAATTTTGTTGGAGGAATCTTGGTTTTGTTTGTCATTTTGAATTTTTTTCTTTATTAAAATATCTATACTTAATTTTTTTCTCCATGCTCTAAAAAGACTATAAAATTGAAATTTATTAAAATGTAAAAAATATTATTTTATTAAACATATTTTTTAGTGACACGTGTACTTAATTACATTGGAGACATTATTTACTGGGGGAAACAAACCTTAGATTCGTCTTTAGCTTGGATTCCTGCCTAACACATGGATGGCTTAGATTCGTCTATGTAGATGAATAATCAATTTTGCGTATAATTGAATGCTTGATCAATCTGATATGGACGTGGTCCCAATCACTCTGAGATGAAGTTATGAAAAAGCTCCCTTACTAGTAAGTCACGTTCTGTTGGTTGCAATGATTGGCCGTAGATTATGGTGTGTTGACTATGGCCTGCATGCAAACACAGTAAAAACATAATGTGCGTTGGCAACTACATTCGATGGGCAAAAGCCTTTCCAAAAAGTTGTTTATGCACTTTCCGTTGAAGTTTATCTTGAATGCAATTTTGTTTTCAATTTCTTTCATACATAGAGTTCATAAAAACTTTTTTCTATTCTCAATTATTTTTGTGCAAAATATGGGGTTGCTGTCGAAAAGCCAAGTACATGTAAAAGCTCTTCCTTCTGTCACATTGAACATTATAAACATCTAGAATTATATTTCTTAAAATAATAAAAGATTTAAGGCTTTCAATATCTAGTTTGGTGCTTCCAGTAGCAACCGCTCCACAGTTTAAAGTCATTGCAAATGACATTTCCATGTTCAAAAAGTTGGAAGGAGATATTTGGAATTACAGTGGGCACAACAAAGGGATTGGATTACCTTCAAGAAGAATGCTTGGAATGGATTCTTCTCTGCGATGTGGAACCTCAAAATATACTTTTGGACCAGAATTTTAGTTCCAAGGTGTTTGACTTTGGATTAGTGAAGTTGGTTGATAGAGACCATGCCTTTTCATTCTCTCCTAAGAAAATCTCTTATCTTTCGGCCTCTAAGTTTACATCAGAAGAGGGAACTATCTTGCACCCAGAATTCTCCTTAGCCTGCTCAGAGCCGGAAACATTTGGTATTAAAATTCATGGTTGTGTGGGACGTCTCACTTTTCCCCAGTCTCACATATATTCTTGAATTGAATGCCTCAAAGCAAGCTGCAAAACTCTTTCAAGGGTGAAATGACATTGTGGCTAGGGTGAAATGACATTGTGGCTGGGCTTATGACAAAATTCCATAAAACAATTTTGGGAGGATGCTAGCAAATGTTAAGGAGTTTGGCT
This sequence comes from Torreya grandis, assembly GCA_037957365.1. NCBI lineage: Eukaryota > Viridiplantae > Streptophyta > Pinopsida > Cupressales > Taxaceae > Torreya > Torreya grandis. The sequence goes on along the minus strand of JARHVA010002574.1, from coordinate 2,160,118 downwards.
TTATAGCTGGTGGTTGCATTTGCTTAAATGGATCCTGCGCATTTATTTAGATCTCATACCCCTGAAAGCAAAAAAAACAAACAGTAGCTCTACAACAACCTCTACAAAAGTAATTCTAGTTTTTTGTAGCAATACTCTGATGGAAAAAATAACAAGTGAACAGGGAAAATAAATATGGTTTGCATGCTCATCGATGCTTAGTAGAGTTGTGTGGTAGGCATCATGACAATTGGTGGTGGTCAATGTGTCTATTGCCTTTTCTTAGACTGTAATACATGTTAGGGTAAGTAACTCCACGTGTTGTGTGAGTGACTAAACATATGTTTATGGCATGGCATTTGGGCATTAACCTCTTCATATGATACACATTGGAGAGTTTGTTGGGTACATATGTTGGTTTGTTTTTGCCAAACTTACCGCATATTTTATTCCATCGATAATTCCCAGTATGCTTTTTAAAGTTTTCCCAAGATGATCTGCTATCCACGCGTATACAAAAGCTTATCCCACTCCTTTAAATTTCATGGCCTTCCATGCACAACCCAATTTGCTAAGCCTCTTTTCCTAATAAACCATAAAAAATATATAATATTCATATATATTATATAACTTGTGTTTAACATACATAAAATGACAATAAATATTGTCTATATTGGTAAGATGGATTCTATATTTAGCAAGAAAGAGTTAATCGACAATTATACCTCACTCGAAACCCATGACTGCTAACTTGCCATTGCTTCTCACCATCATTGCCTACCTAACCTTGAAATATTTCACTGTTTTCATGCCCTTTGAGATTAACCCCATAGGAGTTACTTGTTTTATCCTTCATGCTCTAGATTTGCTCGCGATGGAATCTGAATGACTTGGGCTCCTCTCTTTGTTAATTCAACGTAACTCAGACTATGCGTACCCCGTTTAATATAATAGTGAAACTCCCAAGCCTTGTGAAATTGTTTTATATTTATGAGGTGGATTTTGTAAATAAGAGTGTAAATCAATAGTCATACCTCCCTCAAAACCCATGATTGCTAACTTGCCATTGCTTCTCGCTATCATTGCCTATCTAACCTTGAAATATCGCACTTGTTTCATGCACATTGCCCGATTCATTCTTCATGCTCCAGATTTACTTCCAATGGACTCTAAATGTCCCAAGTTCCTCTCTTTGATAACTCCTAACTCAGACTCTCTGTACCCATTTTAATATGACAGTGAAGCCCCTAGGCCCTGTGAAATTGTCGTTATCTTCCCTAAGCTTCTTGACAAGCTCAGATCCTATCAAGGCACTTGGAAACATAAGGTTTTTTGCCTTTGTTCAGCTGTTGACATGTGGATAGGGTGTAGGGGTTCAAATGTTAACACATCGATAGGGTGCAAGGGACACATTCAAAGTTTAGTGACATGTCACATCTATCAATGCACTCTGAGTGTGTCATTTGTTAGGAAGCAATCATTTTTTGAAAGAATAATGGCTTGGATAACATCCTCTTGGCGCTCAATGTTTGTACTCATGGTCTCCTTATTTGGAAATGGATTTTTGATGGTTCAATTTTCTTCATAAGAAGAAAGGATCATCTGTGGATCAAAGGCCCTTCATCAGGGATGCAAAAAAGGATTTGGTTGTGGACAATGATGCACTAAGCTCCGTGTTGCTGCGTATAGAGAGTGGAAAGGGTTTGAGCAACAACCACGAGGATTACATGACAACCAACTCTTCAATAGACTATTAGATGGACAGGGATAAGGAAGGGGAGGATGAGATTGAAACTTCTCCCATGAGCAAAAGGAGCATAAGAAAACCTAAAGAACCTCATAAATTGTTAACTTTGTGGAGTGCTTGAGGTCCATTGATTTTATATAATTTGTAACTTGATTCAACATTAATCTTTTCCACTAAGCACTAAGCTATTTCATCAAGATGTGTCTTACTAAACATCCCTTCCGATATTACTTAGACCTTCAACTTTTCATCGTAAAAAGATTGCATGATTAAATACCCTTTAAATTGAAATTAGGACTAGTGCTTTAAGTTTGATGACTGGTGCCACTCCGCTGGGACAAAAAATGTGAAAATTAAGAAACGAAATAAATGCAAGCAAAACAGAAAATTACAAGAAGCGAAATTAAGTCTAGCTAGCACTGTTCATCATGGCAGTGATCACACGTAGATTTTATCCGAGTAGGGATCACGTGCAGGATTTTTCCATTACCTTTTTTCTTTCCTCTTTTTGCATTGTCAGAGACCATACAATGCATCTCAACCGTTCAATACTCTGAATGGGACGTCGTTATATTTGTCAATTCGGATAAATGTGCCAAGCACATCTCAAAAATTGACCATTCAATCGCCTTTATCTGACTGCCCGCAAGCGTTAGGGACTCTCTCTCTCCTAAACCACTCACCACCAATCTGTCAAACGAGGAATCAATTCCATAAAGAAGCCCTGCAACTTACAACTTGTATATACAAAAAAGGGGGCCGACTTTCCACAATTGCTAGTGGATAAATAAGTATGATTGCCATACAAACGTTTTCTCTTAAGGAGAGAGAAAATATAGACATAGGATTCCTCTAATAGATAGCAGAGGAATAGGCACATTTTGTATACCTATCAATAATAATTATGCACATGGCACCTTTATTTTCACATTTCAAAAATTATGTCCAGTACAAATCTTGAAAGAGATCACTTTGAACTTGGATTGTAAGCGAGATTTCTCAGATAATTGCGCATGTTGTAGCTATTAAATGACTGTCTCCATCAAATCTTACGCCACGGAGCGGTACAAAAGAGGAGACAATTCCTTAAAAAGGCCCGCCGACCGACTTATTCTTTCCCTATACAAAAAACGTGGCCGACTATACACCAGTTACCACTCTCTAACTACGTATATCGATGCCATTCTAACATCGTGTGTGAAGGAGAAAGAAAATATGGAGGAGTCGTCGCTTAGAAGTCCCCTGATAATCGTCGAGGTTTTGGAAAGAGTCAAAAAGCTTATGGATTATAACAGGCCCCACTATTTTCAGCCACCTTGCAACGTTTGGGATGAAGATCATTACACAGGGTTTCGTAGGCCACATTGGCGATTTGGAGCTAGCTGCTTTTTCCATGGTTAACAATGTTATTGTGGGTTTCGCTTCAGGCCTCCTAGTGAGTATTCCCTTTTATTTTCATTTCCTTCTATGTTCTCATTTATATACAAACAAGTGTTAACATAACCAGATGGGTGTTTCATTTTTTTCACTAATTGCAGATTACCGCCATGAATGTGATTGAGAGTTTGTGCATGAAATTAGGATTAAATTTAAATTAGCAAACTCACTTGTCAATAAAGTTACTGCGTATTCAAAATCATATTAACGGATTGGCCTTAAAACAATAATGCAACTTGTATAAGTTTAAAATAAATCGGAGTTCATTTACAATATTCATGTAAATTCAATTTCATTCAATACTTTTAACAAAAAATAAAGAAAATATGTTATGAAAAATTTAATAATAGTAAATATTGTTCTATTAATTTTTGTAATGAATGTGTATATTTATGTATAAATTTTAATATTTTTAAAAATAAACAACTCTCAATACGTTACCCCATAATTTCTCTTATAATAATAAGTTGTAATGTTTATTATCTTACGCCATTTCTTCATTTTTTTAATTATATTTATTTTTGGGTCCCATAAGCAGTGCACCCCCTGTCAAAATCTCTACTATTCTGAAAGACTACTCTTTACTTACCATATTTGTCACTTAATTAAAAAATCACGATTTTTTTTTTGGGGTTGGGGGGACAAATTCTCAAGATGAAGAGCATACCGGGGACTCATTAATTGACGAGCATATCAGTTTTATTGTCATTGGCTTTACATCATTTCTTTGTCATAATTATTTCCACATTAATGTTTGGATGCCTTTACATTATTTGTGTGTCATAATCGGAAGCCTTTATTTATTTATTTTATTATTATTATTTTTAAGGTCATAATTAGTTTTACGTTGATTTTGGATGGGAAAATGTGCTTTAAAAAACCTATTTAAAAAAATAAAAATTACCAGCACTTAGCTTCTGCCCATGAGGGCTAAAAGAGTGCGTTTGGAGCCCTCTGCAGCCCAGCGGTACTTGCCTTCCCTGTGGGTTCAGTTGCAGTTTCGGTCATTACAGTTTTTGAGAATAATTGACACATCTATCAAATCTTCTACCAGTTTTTGAGAATAATTGACTCACTAAGCAGCATTTTCCCTTGCTCGTTCATGTATTTTTATTCTTTTCAAAATGAAAGATCGCTTTCTTTCTTTGAGACCGGCCACAGTCCATTCACAATTTGGGCTCTTATACCATGTGAGACAAATGGACCAGTGTACAGAAATGCACAAAGTCTATTATACTTGAGAATATTACAAAGACAAACATGACCAAATTTGAAAGGTTAGATTGTATGAGGGATGGATGCTCTATTTATAGAGAATTACGAGAAGTCTAAAGAAGATAGGGAAGATTTTAGAGAATAGTGTTCTGAAACGGAACCATCATCTTAATTGGAAGAGTTTAGAAATATCCAACTCTATTGACCACCCACTGGTGAAAAAGTCTACAATCCGAATAACCATTATTCCAACAAAATAACAGGTCCTAACCCAGATAGGTCACCATTATTCCAACAAAATGACAGATCCTAACCCAGATAGGTCAAGTTGTCTAACCAGACAGTAGACACTAGACAATGCGAAAATATATGCCCAATCCTACTAGTAAATGTCCAACCCACAACCCCATATGCCCAAGTTTAGGGATTAAATTTAGCTCTTGACCTTACCGGTTATGATTTTGTGAATCATAGTTATTCATTCAACATTTTTCTTCAAAAGTTAATATAATTAATTACATATATAATTGTTTATTATTTTTTATTTTTATTTTTAAAATTTTACATCGCATCTAATATAATTTCTTAAAAAATTTGATTGTACTTGATGAAAAATAAATTAAAATACACACTTTTACTTTAGTGAGTTATTCCTTTATCATTCCATAGTGAAATGTAGTAGATGGTTTATGTAAGGGGTTTGATGGATGAGATCCAATCAATGAGTGAGTCAAGTCAAGTTAGGTGTGGTTATTGGCATTGGCAAGAGGGGATATGTAGAATGGGATGGGAAATGATTCGTCTACTTATATTTATTTCTATTTCTTCATTGGTATTTGATCCATCTTTTTGGGTCTTTGCAATAATTTGTAGGGTTTGGCAGATAAATCGAGGGACTCAATCAATGGAATGAGGGATACTTTCTATTGTATGCTCTTGACCGACGAGAGAGGAGGCAGAGGAGTGAGTGACAATGGAAACATTGACTTAAGGTCCTCCTATAGCTATATGTAGGTGGAACAATGGGTCAATAAGTGAAGATGGTCTAATAATTGAAATGGTTCATGATTATATAATATTTTATAGTTAAAATAATGTTACCTAATAATTGTTATTGTATTATTTAATGAGTGTCTAACTTTAATTTACACATATATTTATCTATAAAATATCAAGAGATATCATTTTCAAGGGTTTTATCTTAGATTTTCCACATCAAAATTATTCATAATTACATTATCTTATTTTTCAATTTTTCTACAACTAATAATAAATTGTTTCAATCTAATAACATTAATATATCAAATTTGAAAAAAAAACTCTTCGGAAAAACAATGGCTCTAAACTCTATTGTATGGTAAAGATATTGCAATTTTTTGATTGATTTTTCCAAGAAAAAATAAAATTTCGAAGTGATAGTCAAATCGACATCAAATTTAAGGTCGAAATTAGAAGTGAACACATAAATATTATCATCCCTCACCACTACCATAAGTACCATATAGAATATATGTTGGTGTTATAGTAGTATAAAATAATTTATCATATCATAACATGTAAAATTCACAGCTATTAAATACTTAATGTGTAATACAAATATATCCATTTTAAAAATATTAAATTAACCCTTTTTTAAAATTTATTAGTTTAAACCCTTTTTCAAAATTCATTTTAAATCAATTTAAAATATAAATTTTTATTTAATATATAACATATAATTAATTATAAGATAAATTTTGAATGCTAACACAATACCATTTAAATATCATTTGAATGTTGAAATAGGATGCCCAACTATTGATTTAGGAGTCCTCTTTCTTACAAATAATCTAACAATAACGTTTATATCAGACAAAACATAGTATATATATAAACCATAAAACAAACACTAAAATCAAAGTGAAGTAATCCCTTATTATTATTATTAGTGATGATCTCTTTCAATAAATGTCTTTAACTTGATGAAGAAAAACAATTATACATCATGTTGGATGCACCCTAACACAGCATCCGTATATTATGGAATAATTCCTATGTGATATCCCATTCACATGGGCGCATGCAACAACCTTCAAATCATGTCTTTTAATTAAATTAACTACATAAAAGACAAAGTGCTTTATGAGCTCTATAAGTTAATGCAAGCAATAAATGTGCACTTTAATTTAATATGCACATGCATTTATAAAAGGAATAAATTTTTTTGGCCTTTTGGTTTGGATTTTATTTCTATAAAGATTGAAATTGTTAATATTTGAAGATTGTGTTTTTGTGGCGGTGATTAAATGATAAGAAAAGTGAATTTTATTTATGAGGTTTCATGTTTGAGTCTCCCTTGTCATTGATAGTTGATTTTTCAGGGCACACTATTTCCCACATAATTAGAAGGTTTCCCCCTAAGTCAAAAAAAATCGATTACCAATTAAAATAAAATAAAATTTAAAGATTATTTGTGATTTATGTATGTAATGTTTGTAACTTTTTTTTAATAAAAATTAAATGAAAATTTGAAAAAGTCATTTTTTTTAATATAAAGTATTATTAATAGATATATTTTAATAAAGTCAGCGATAAAATAAGAAGTTAATAATTAGTCAAAACATCGAAAATAGATAAAACATTATTGATCAATAGTAAATCGATATTAAATAAGGGAGTAACAAAAAAATAATAACTCACAAAGATATTATTAATTCATTTCTGATTTACATATAAGAACTCAATAATAATTACTATCTAAATATCTAGATTTTAATTTAAAAATTTCCTTCTAATTTTGTACTCCTTATTTCTTTAACATTTGGTTGAACTAATCGCTTAGATTTTGTTTTTCTATTTAAAACCAAATTCTAATCACCTTCATCCTCTCCACCCTCGTGGATAGGTTTTGTCTCTAAACCCTCCAACCCCTTTCTCATACACTTTCTATACTTAGATCCCTCCCAAAAATAATAACCTTTAGATTCCTTATATCTATTTTGGTAGTCAAAGCTTAAGTTTCAATTTGTATCTTTGGATTAGAGGACTATTATTTTCCTCTTCTCCTTATCTTTTATCCTAACCTTGATTTTTCATGCATCTGATCACTCCATCCTTAAGCTCTATAACTTCTCCCTCCTCCATAATTGTATCCTCCAAAATACCTTTGTTTTCCTCATAATGATCTTCCATGTCTCGAAGCTTTCCATCTTCAAGATCTTTCATACCTTTCTCCTCCCTCATCATTGCAACTTCTTTTGGACTGATCCTTCATACTTCCAAAACTTCAATATCAACTTCAGCTCAGTTTTCTTCCTTTTGCTATTTTTTTTAAAACTCTTTGTTACAATTCTTTTCCAAGGACCCTTAGATCACATGAAGGACTTGTGCATGCTTTGTGGTCTACCATAGATGGGGAAGAACTACTTTGTTCATGAACCTTTTGAGGGTTGATGTCTACTTTATCTCCCTCTGTGTTGGAACATTGGGATCTTACTGTTGGGTCTAATCTTAGGTGGAGGGGTTATCCTTTTTTCTCCTCCATATAGGGTTTTAGTATTTTTTATGAAGACATTATTTAGAATCATGTCTTAATCTCTGACATATAAAACAAAATGATGGCATATTTTCACATTCTATAAAAAAAAATCAGTCTTTGGAAACTAACAATAATTTTCAAATTCATAAATATTATAGTTTTAGACTAGTAATTGTCCCAAAGGTGAAAGTTATGCTAGAAGGGATGTAATCTTCTATTTTAATAAAGGGATTTTCTAAAGTAAGAGAGTGTAAATTGACAACCATACTACACATAAAACTCTAAACTCTAAACTGTTGAACTCATCTCACCATTTTTACATGGAACGTAAATTTGATATTTTTAGTGGAAAAGGAGGTGGTGTGTTGCTTTATACAGCATGGCAATGAGATATATGGGAATGAGATACTATGTTTCACATTGACCCTGAATAATGATGAAGTGATGCAAAAAGACAAGGCCATAAAAACCATGAAAGAGGTAAAAGATACTTAGGTGGCTTGGGCAATGTGAGGGGTGTGACTTGATGATTTAGTAAAGTGAAATTTTGTAAGTGAAAAAATGTAAATTGCCAAGAATATTACATGCAAAACCAATGGCCACTTAAAGCATTTCACCTTTTATGCACAAAGCATTTCATATTGGCCACCGCTCTACTCCCGTTCATCATCACCATTTAATCCTTATATGCTTTTTTGCATTGTCAGACCATACAATGCATCTCAACCGCCCATGAAACATGGCACCTTTCAGTACTCTGAAGGAGTCGCGGTCAGATAAATATGCAAAGCACCTCTCAGGGTTTGACCATTCAATCGCCTCTATCCGACGGCACACAAGCGTTAGAAGACTCTCTCGAACTACGCGCTCCCAATCTGTCAAAAGAGGAGTCAATTCCATAAAGAGGCCGTGCAACTTTGCCCCTTGTATTTACAGAAAAGGGGGCCGACTGTACAACAATTGCTAGTGGATAAGTAGGTATGATGCCATACCAAATTTTTCTGTTAAGGAGAGAGAAAATTTGGAAATGAAATGAAATGAAAGATTTTAATGATGTACACGAGATTGAAGAGTCTATGAGACCAGATGCTGAGGTTTTAAGTTGATTTCAAACTCTTTTCTATATCAGAGCATTTACTGTGAATCTTGAGTACAAACCTTTCAATCTTTTTAAGTCTAATTTCTTCGAATAACTCATTTAAGTTATCCACCTTCAAGTTATGTTCGTATTAAATACGAATATCATCGTACACTGAGTACTCCATGATGAAGTGTTATTTCGTCTCTACTACCTCTTGATTGCAGAAAAGACAAGTTCTCATTTCCCACTCTTCCTTGGGTATAATCCATCTGTCAGTTTCACATCAACATGATGTGATCCCGTCCTTATCTGAGCTACTAACATCCTTACTTTGTCCTTGATCGCTACCCTTAAATAAGTTTTTTCATCATGATCCCAAGTAGGGTTAAATTCTTTGATGTAGTATGCTTTCTTTCGACCAATCTGTTTTGTCCACATCATTGTTCTAATTTTTTATATCACATAGTTTTTTATTTCCCTATTGTTATTCGGACATTCTTGAAAGTTGATGTCCCATTTGTTTATCCATTTGTTGTTTTGCTTCATCCAAGTTTTCTTTCTACGTTATAGTTTTTCCTCCACAACCATTTTGGGCCAGCGATGATTATCCATGCTTTCAACCTTTTTCAGCTAGCTTAGCATCCGAGTTATTGCATATGCATCCATCGGAAAAGTCCCTGCTTTGGAAGAATCGCTTAGGAGTCCTCTAATAGATAGCAGAGGAAGAGGTATTTTTTTTTATACCTATTGATAATTATTATCTCGAAAGAGCCCACCTTGGCCCTGGGTTGGAGGGAAGAGTCCAAGAAAGTGTCGTATCGTGAGCTTTTCAACGATAATCACTTATAGCAGCCCAAAGCGCCGCCCCCTCCCATTCTGCCACTCGCCCACGCACCACCCAACCCCTCCCCAAAAAAACTTAAATCATCATAAAATTTCAGCGTTCAAATTAAGTGTTACTTAAAACTTAGGGCATCGGTTCGTTTTTGATTCCGGTTCATTGGTATGACGATTTTTATCTTCTTTGGGTTCGTTTTAGATTTATTTGTACAATATATATATATATAATTATAAATTATAAAAATTATAATATGATATATAGAAAATTAGTGGCATTGTCATATACTACATAGTATGCATCTTAATAAGTTGATAACCATTAAACATAAATAATAAATATTAAAATATTACATATCAAGTATAAGGAATTACCCTGTGATTGTAATTATTTACATCAAACTTTAAAAGTTAATTTTCATAGTCATATTACTTTTCATCGAGAGCATTAACATCAACATCATGTTGTGGTTCATTAAAACCACATGGACTATCACTACTGTCACTCCCACTAGCTAATTTGTGTCATTGAAACCGAAGGATTGACAATGTCATTTAATGAGAAGTGGGAAATGGAAGCATCCAAGGGAACATCTGGATCTATATCCTAATGCTTTGATGTCCCCTCTTTGTGCTCGGGGTACTTATGTGATAGAAGACGCAAATTGGAATGCATGTAGACCATCTCCTCAGCGTTTTAAGTTGCAAGGTTGTTGCTCTTTTGTGAGTGGATGAAGCTATATGTGTTCCAATTCTGATCACAAGAAGGTGATCTTGCAACCTATATTTAAATTTAAATTTTTTAAAAAGAAAAAGAAAAAGAAAAACTTAAAAACTTAAAAAATAAAAAACTTGCTTGTGACAAGATTTGATTGCAAGAGGTTGTAGGTTTGGTGATCTTTGGCCATGAAGGTACCACCACATATGACCATCCTTCTTGTATTTGCCCAGAAGAACACCAAGACTTTGACCTCATGAGGTAATGAAAACCCCAAACTCGCTCATAACCAAGTCTTCTATCTCGAGAACAGGGAATATCCTAGAGAATGCCAATTTGCAACCTTCAGCCACTTAGACATCCCTATATGGTGGCACCCTCCTCGGCAAAGAAAGGATATACGTGCTATAGAACCAAGAAGTCAATGCAAAAGCAAGGAGATGTAGTGGGGTGGTCATTTCGTTTCATTGCTTAACAAGGATTGAATGCACTTGTTTGAAAAATGTCATCTCAGAATCTTGCTCTTTTTCATTAATGATGACCTTTATCTTCTCAATCACTAAGTCCATGTCATCATATATTTCTCCCAAATATGGTTGATCCATGTTAGCAAAATGGATCATACTCATGATAGGCTCAACGAAACTTAACAAATAATTTACATAGGGCCACTAATCATCATCTAGGATCAAGTTTTTCACTCTTTGGGCCTGCGCTTTGCTCCCCTCCCTCCATATAGTCTATAAGTTGTTGGTGGCGATACTATTGAGTGCTTGTTGCACCTTCACAAGTCGTCTCAAGATGATTATGTGAGAGACAAATCTAGTCTCAACAACCTATTAAAAAATTAAAAAATTATGAAAATATTTAAATATACAAGTATTATATTTAAAAATAAAAATCTTTAAATTTTTTAAAAAAAAAAAAAAAAACATTTTCAACGGGTCTAATGTCGAAAAGGATTTGAAAATCGCTTGAGAGGTGATAGTTGGTGAAAAACATTTCAATCTGCTCAGTGTTATCATACACTTTTTTGATCCACTCAATTTCCTTACCTATATTTTGCAACTTGAGGTTGAGTGAATCGTCAATACAAGGTGTCCAAAAAATGTGGCCATACCTTGCCTCCAACATTTTTGCGATCTTTCAATTTTTGGCATTATCCATTACATCTTGGATAACATTTTGAGCTACAATTGCCTCAATAGATTTGATGAGGTTGTTGGAAATGAACTTGGCATTTTTTACACACCCCTCACAATCAATCACCTTAAAAAACCATTGCCCCTTTAGGGCACACTGTAGCGACATTGATCAAAACCCTATTTCTTGCATCTTTTCATCCATGGAAACTGATGGAGACCTCCATTTCAGCGCACAGATCTTTGATTGCCTTCAAAAATTCTTCAACATATTTTATCTCATTTGTCAATAAAGTGGTTCAATTCTTCTCAAACCCTGGGCCTTTGTAATCTTTTGGGTCCTCATTGATTGCTTTTACCATTTCTTGCCAATATAGTAATCGAACCACATTGAAAGACTCCATTTGTATATATGCATCATGCAAATTTTTGATCGAGAATATCCCTGCTCTCATTTTGTTTGGAAGAGAAGAAGTCTCTTCGTGCATGGAGGGTGTTCCCAAAAATGGATGTCTTCCAACAGGTACAATTGGAGAATTCCCAGTAGGACTTGGGGAAATAGGTGGCTTCCTTGATCTTTTGCCTTTCTTTACTAGAGGGTGACCAAACTCATGGCATATGTGACATCTACATCTTCTTGCTTTTCGATAAATTTAAAGATTTTTGATTGTGACAATAAAAAATTAATCTTCCCAGTGCAAAATTTAATGGTGTGACCAATAATGCGACATAAATGGGCTTTCACCCAAAAGTATGAGCTTTGATGTTGTGAAATATCAAAAGAGCCCACTTTGAGCTTGGGTTGGAGGGAAGCGTCCAACGAAGCGCTGTGCTGTGAGCAACTGAAGTGCGGTCTTTTCTTTATGGCAAATGATGAAACACGATTGTAGGAATCAAATGATTGTCTCCATCAAATCATATGCCATGGTGCGCGGCAAAAGAGGAGACAATAAGTGTGGGCCTTTTTGGCATTGTAAGGCTTCATTGTAACGACTATGGCTTTGTGTAACGACACCACCTCTTTTCTTTTCGCTAGACATAAATGCCATCTAAAATAAGTGCCTTGTTTATTTAGTTATATAAGCTTGTGAAGATATGATGGATTTTTTCTTGGATTAATGCGGCCACCTGCAAATTTTGTTTCGCAGAAGCATCCACTTATCTATTACACCAAGTTTTACAACGACACATGCGATGCTTGTGTAGGGTTGATGGCTATTCCCAAAAGCAAGTACACGTTTAGATTTTTAGGAAAACAATATATAGTATCGTGGCCAGGGTTTCAACAAAGATAGACTAAAGTACATCAAAATATTTTGACCAAGGTTAGTTTACCCATTTCTATTTTTGGTCAGAATATGAAGTGGCTCAAATAAATTATGGCTCAATTTGAATTGACGAGTTTATTGACTACAGGGGATGACATCTCTCTTACAAAATTGCTTCCTCTCTTCCATATCTTATGCATTTTTATTATGTCTGCTATGATAACATTGCTGCTGCGTAATTTTCCTAAGTTTGTGTACATTTTCATGAGAGCATCTTTCACAGGGGCCATTGTGACGCATGTCTCCGGTTTCCAACACTACCCTGCAGGGGAGGGCTATTTATTGACAACTCTTTGTCTTCTAACACCTACCAATTAAGTATGCACGAGAATTTGCGTCAAACATACAATGTATATATAATCTTTGTTAATTACACTTTTGTGATTATGCAACTGGATTCGACTTCAACCATTTATATTTTATTTTATTTATATCATTCAACTTACATTTTTTATAAGCTTGGGCATAAATCTTTAATTTGAATATGTTTTAATTAAAAATATATATTAATATATTTTTATGCGAAAGTTAATGTATATCTATATATATGTAGATTTGATGACACCATTTGGTGAAATAAAATTTACCATATCTACAAATACTTTCATAATTTACTTATTCCATAGTGACACTTTAACATATATATTGTGAAAATTTATTGTTTTAATTTTTATAATATTAAATCTTTATAGTTTTTCTAAGATGATATAAATTTTAACATTTAAAAAAAAAAATTAATTACTCATAATTATAACATTTAACCCAAAAAAAAATTAGTTATTCATACAACCATTTATTTCATCCTCTTTAATAACTAATAAAACCATTTGCTTCTTACTCTACACATAACATGGTAATTCAATTAGCTTTTTACAATCTTTCGGAATACTTCTAGGCCTAACCACCAACCGTGATATTCATTACAAAAGTTTTCTGGATTCTAAGGACAACCCACCATATTTGTCACTTCCTTATTAAAATGTTAAATTTTTTGGTGGGACCCATTCTCATCTCTGCTTAATAAAGATGAAAACTTTACCAAGGTCTCATTAATTGAAGAGCATATGAGCTTTGTTGTCATTCGCTTTACATTATTTATTTGTCATAATTATTTCCACATTAATGTTTGGATGCCTTTACACTATTTCTTTAAATTGGATGCCTTAACACTATTTCTTCGTCACAATTAGTTGCGCATTGATTGTGGATGGGAAAATGTGCAAAGTTTTCCGGCACTTACAGCAATTCCTCTTAAGAAAACTTTGTAGCATCGTTTGGACGGGTCACAGACGACAAGGAAAATCTCGGTAATTGGACAGCTGGCAGAAATCAACAAGTCGGCAGAAATCATAAAGACATTCCTGCATCTGTACCGTCACAGCAGCAGCATCTCATTCATATTTTTTTGTCAGCTCCATTTTCTTCCGAACGGTTGCTGCACACTTTTGATTGATTGCTTGCTACGCGCCCTCCAAATTGCTTACGATATCTTCTACGGATGTTTATGGTAACCAAGAGATGAATAGCCATTATATCTTTTTCACAGCCTCCTCCTCCGCCAACGTTTTCCACGAGTGTGATAGTGCTTCGCTTTTTCTTTTCTTTTCTGAACTTTCTCAGATCAGATCTGTTTTTCTCGCTTGAATTTTTCAGTCTCCTTCGAGTGGAAGACATTCTTTGACAGCTATCTCTGACATGCGATGTTCACCGGACACTTTACGAGACCTTACATCCTGCACCGAGCAAGAGAAAAGCACCCAAACAACATTTTCTGTTGCCAGGTCAGGCAGGCGTAGTTATTGGCATTGGCAAGAGGGGATATGGAGAATGGGATGGGAAATGATCCATTTACTTAGATTTATTTATAATGATCCATCTACCTAGATTTATTTATATTTTTTCATTGGTACTCAAGCTATTTTTATGGGTTTTTGTAATAGTTTACAAGATTTGGTAGATAAATTGAGGGATTCAACTAGTAGAATGAGGGATATTCTTTATTGTATGCTTTTTATTAATATGAAAGGAAGCGGAGGAGTGAGTGATAATGGAAACATTGACTTAAGGTCTTTTTATATATAATTATAAATAGGTGGAATAATGGGTTAATAGGTGAAGATAGTTTAATAATTGAAATGGTTCATGATTATATGCTATTTTATAATTAAAATAGTATTATTTAGTAATTATTATGGTAATATTTAATGGTTGTTTTATTTTAACTTTTAAATAAATTTATCTAAAAAATATTGAGTGATATCAATTTCAAAGACTTTATCTTGAATTTTTCACATTTAAATTATTCATAATTATATTATCTTCTTTTCATTTTTCTTATTGACTAGTAATAAATTGTGTCAAGCTAACTATATCAATTTATCAAACTTGAAAAAAAATCTCTTCAAAAAAAACGGTGGCTCCTCCATTGCACGATAAAAATATTGCGATTTTTGATTGATTTCTCCAAGGAAAAAAAACAAATCAACGTCGAATTTAAGATCAAAATTAAAAGTGAAAATACTTATATTATCTTCCCTCACCACCACCTTGATTGCTATATAAAATATATATCGACATAATAATAATTTAAAATAACCCATCATATGACATGTAAGATTCATAACGATTATATTCCTGATACACAACACAAATATACCTATATAAAAATACTTAATTAACTCTTCTTTAATTCAATTCAAATTTATTATTTTAAATCAATTTAAAATGTAAATTTATATTTAATATAAAATACATAATTAATTGTAAAATAAATTTTTACTCTCACCATAATGCCATTTAAATGCCAAAATAAAATGACCTGCTATTTATTTAGGATTCCTCTCTCCTACAAATAATCTTAAAATAATATCTACAACATGCAAACTTGATATACATATAAAACATAAAACCAACACTAAAATCAGAGTGAAGAAATCACCGTGATCTCTTTAAATAAATGTCTAAACTTATTAATTCATCGAGGAAAACAATTATCCATCATGCTGGATGCAACCTATACATAACATCCATATACTATCAAATAATTCCTATGTGATGTCCCATCCGGATGGAGGAATGCAACAACCTTCAAATCATGTCTTTTTAATTAATTACATAAAAAGATAAAGTGCTTTATGAGCGCTATAAGTAACTTATGAAAGTAATAAAGTGTGCACTTCAATTTAATATGCACATTTATTCATTAAAAGAATAATCCTTTTGGTTAATTCTTTTGGTTTGGATTTTATTTTTATAAAGGTTGAAATTTTTAATATTTAAAGTTTGTTTGTGATTTATATAGTTAATATTTGTGAATTTTTTTTAAAAAAATAAAAGTAAGATAAAGGTCTTAAAAAAAGGTCCCTTTTTTAATATAAAGTATTCATAATAGATATGTTCTAAAAGGAGTAATTATAAAATAAAAAATTAATTATTAGTTGTAATATTAAAAATAAATATTAATCAATAGTAAATCTACATTAAATAAGGGAATAACGAAAAATTAATAGGATACAAAGATATTATTAGTTTATTTATGATTTGTATAAAATAATTCAATAATAATAATTAAGCATTTGAGTTTAGATCAAAAAAATTTCTTCCAATTTTGTTTTTTTAATTTCTCTACCACTTGGTTCAACTGTTTGCTTAAATTTGTTTTTCTGTTTGAGACCGAATTCTAATTGCCTTTGTCCTCTCCACCCTCGTGGATAGGTTTTATCTTTAAACCCTCCATCCCCTTTTTAATACACTCTTTATACTTAGATCCCTCCCAATAAATAATAACCTTTAGATTCCTTATATCTAGATCTCAGTAGTCAGAGCTTGAGTTTCGGTGTGTCTCTTTGGACTAGAGGACATTGTTTTTCTTCTTATTTTTTATCTTAATCCCAATTTTCCATGTCTCCGATCTCGCCATTCTTAAGGTCTATAGCTTCTCCCTCTTCCATCTTTGTATCATCCAAGATACTTTTGTTTTCCTTATGATGATCTTCCATGTCTCGTAGCTCTCCATCCTCAAGATCTTCTAGATCTTTCTCCTCTTTCATCATTGTAGATTCTTTTCGACTGATCTTTCTTACTTCCAAAACTTCAATATCAACTTCAGCGTGGTCTTCTTTCTTCAGCGAGTTTTAAAAAAAAGCTCTTCATTGCAACTCTTTTCCAAGGGCCCTTGGATCACATGGACTTGTGCATGCTTTGTGATCTGTGATAGATGCGGAAGAACTACTTATCTCCCTCTACTCTTGGGTCTGATCTTAGGTGGAGGGGTTATCCTTTTTTCTCCTCCATACAAGGTTTTTTTTTTTTTTTTTAAGAAGACGTCATTGAGAATCATGTCTTAAACCTGAGGTATAAAACAAAATGATGGCATATTTTCATATTCTATCATTTAAGACTAGTCTATGGACACTAACAATGGTTTTCAAATTCATGAATATTATAGTTTTTAGACTGTAAATTACCTTGAAGGTGCTAAGTTACAATTGAAGGGATGTCTATTTTAGTAAAGGGGTTTTGTAAAGTAAGAGAGTGTAAATTGACAATCGTACCACACATAAAACTCTAAATTGTTGAACTCATCTCACCTTTTTTACATGAAATTTAAATAAGATATTTTTAGTGGGGATGATGGTGGAAAAGGAGGTGGTGTGCTACTTCATATGACATGGCAATGAGATATTGGAAATAAGACGTTACATTTCATGGTGAACTTGAATAATGATGAAGTGATGCAAAGGAGAAGGCCATAAAGAACATAAAAGTAGTAAAATTTACTTAGGTGGGTTGGGCAGTGTGAGGGATGTGACTTGATGATCTGGTAAAGCGAAGTTTTGTAAGTGAGAGAATGTAAATCACCAGGGATATTACATAGAAATATATACAAAACTAATGACCACCGAAAACATTTCACTTTTTGTACACAAAACATTAAACGTTTCATATTAGCCATCGCTCTACTCCCACTCATCATCACCGTTTAATCCTTGTATATTATAATATTAATAATAATATATATTATATAATTAAAAAATATATAATTTTATAATTTTACTTTATTATGTTATATTATTATTGGAAATATTGTTTCATTATTTTGCGGAGCATTCAGATTGGCTATTCCACCTCCTATGCATGTACTTTGCCTACTACCAGGCCACTGAAATGGCAACAGAGGGAAATGGTTATGTTTCTTCATTTTGGCATGAATACATTCACCAACAGAGAATGGGGGACTGGGATGGAAAAACAACCCTAAACGGCTTGATGCCAAGCAACCCTTTTTTAACTTGTTTGATGCTGTAAATTGGAAAAACAAGAAACATTATAAGAATTATTTGGAATCTTTGCCCTTGGCCGCTGCTGCAGATGCCCAAAAATGCATAAAATTCAAGTATTTCACACAGTAAAGTGTAGTATGTTAATGCTTTATGTGACATGTTTATGACTTGACGGGAATGGCATAAAAAAGATTAAGGTCTGTTTCCCAGTAAAACCGCCTCCCGGCATAAATATGTCATTCATCGCCCCCTCCCTACATAAATGAGTTCATGTGGGTCGAGTTAGTTCAGCGGTAAATAGTTGTTCAATTCAAAAATGCTTTCAGAGGCCAATGCTACTTGATGGGACAATGAATGAATGAATGAGTTTTAATAACGTCCATGAGACCAAACAGTTTATAGGACCACGTGTCAAGACCATTAGGAGTTCTTCAAATTCCTTTCGATGTCATCCCGCCTCTTATGAATCTTTACCAATAGCCGGGCCATGTTGTGTATCCTCTCTTCCTCAAATAACTCAATAAAACTGCCCACATTCACGCTGTTATTCTGTTGCATACGGATATTCTTGTACGCATTGCACTCCCTAATGAAGTGTCGTTCAGTTTCAACCGCTCTATCACTGCAGAAAATGCAAGTCCTATCTTCCCATCTTTCTTTGGGAACCGCCCATCTACCAATTTCACACCTAAGATGGTGTGAACCGGTCCTCAATTGTGCCACTAGGAGTCTAGCTTTACCTTTAAGATCGGCACTTAGGTATGCTTTATCCACGTGTTCCCAAGTGGGATTGAACTCTTTAATATAATGTATTTTTTTAATGCCCAATCTGATTTGTCCACATGGCAGTCCTGAATTTTTCTAACACACTTTTTTATTTCCTCTTTGGTGTTAGGGCACTCATGTAACTTAATGTCCCATTTTTCCAACCACTTGGTGTTTTGCTTCATCCACATCTTCCTCCAATCTAGCACCTCGTTCACCACCATTTTGGGCCACCGATGATTCCCCATATTTTCAACCTTTTTTAGGTAGCTTAGTAACCGTGAAATCGCCTCAGCGTCCATTGGAAAAGTACCGGCTTCCGCCAAGAGGATCTCATATGGAACAATTACTTTAACTTTAAGACTACTAGTGATAAGATGTTTTTGAATTCTTTCCAATTGTCTCCTTCTGTGATTTGTCATGCTGCTTCCCCAAACCTCACAACTATAGAGGACAACCAGTGTGACCAACAAACCAAAAAGGGTTTTCTTGGTTTTCCAGGCCTAAAGTTCCGCTTTCCTACCCCTGTTTTGGAGAAGGTAAGAAGCTCCCCAACCTTCTTGAATCCTTTTCGCCCTACAAGTTTCCCCACTGAACCTGTTATGAAAAATAATGCCAAGATACTTGTATTCTTCGACGATTTCTAACGGGCTACCTTCAAACATAAAATTAGTTTGCTGTTGTTTCATTTTTAGAGAGAAGATCATGACTTTAGTCTTGCTAATGTTCACTTGCATCCCGACATCTTGGCAAAATAGCTCTAAAGCCTTCAAATGACACCTCAAACCATACGTAGTTTTTGCTATAAGAATAAGATCATCTGCATATAAAAGTAGCTTTACTACAAAATTGGCCAACTAGATGCCACCCCCTTCGGTTTTATTTATCCATTCCTCGAGTTTGTCAATGTAAAGACCAAACAAAGTGGGGGAGAGGGGGCACCCCTGCATGACCTCGATGTTGCTGCCGAAGCATTCAGACATGCCTTCTCTAGTTCTGATTTTTGCTCTAACACGCTCGTAAAGTTTGTGAACAGCGGCTCTAAACTCATCTGGGACCCCCAATTCTTCCATCCTTTTTCAGAGTTTGTTTCTGAAAATTGTGTCAAAAGCTTTTTTAAAATCCACAAAACAACAATAAGCTTCCCCACCTTGGGTGTTCCAAGCTTTTTCAATCAAATGCCTAAGAGTAATGCAGTGATCAATAGTAGAGTGCCTTGGTCTAAAAGCACCCTGTCCTTTTGCTCTTTTCCGTTCTTTTTTCTGTCCAACTTCTGATTTTACATTCAATCAAGCTCCCAAATAACTTTCCAAGAAGAGGGTTGACCATGATAGTACGACAGTTAGAGGGATTATTGATATCCCCACTCTTGAAGAGAGGGATAACGACACTAGTCGTCCACTCCATTAGAAACCCTCATTGCGTGATCTCATTAAAAATTCTTTTGATGTGCAGAGCAAGGTGTTCAGCGCCCTACTTTAAGAATTCAGCTTGTAGCCCCTCAATGCCCTATGCTTTACCATTTGCTAATTTCTTTATACCCTGTTTGATCTCATCCTCCGAAAAGAGCTCGATTGACGTGCTAACATTGGGAAGGAGGGCTTCCTTATGGTCACGCTCATAAAACATTTTTGCATACTCCAACTATTGAGATTCTGTGATATTATTTTCTGTATGTTTCTTCTTTTGCTGTAGCGCCCTCCAAAAACCTTTGGGATTGTGCCTACCAACACTATTAGCGTCTTCCTTCTTAGTATAACAATTTTTTCTTTCTTGACTTTTAACAACTTTACATAGTTTTTTTTGTTTTCTTTGTTTGGCTCACTCTCTTTGTAGGATTTTTTTGCTGCTTTGCACTCTTCATCATACTAGGGGTTCGCTGAAAAAGTGTTAGAGACTCTTTTTCGAGCCTTGGATTTCTTGCAAACATTTAGAGCCTTGTAAATCGAAGGGACCAGCAAACTGTTGTCAATATGTTTCTTCATAATATTGTTTTCCTTAAGCCCAACTTTATTTTTGGTCATTTCAATAAGCTGCGCAAGAACAACAGTAAAGAATACCTGTATTTTTTTTATTCAAAATAATTTTACCATGAGGATGAGCTGTCCTAACAAGTAATGTGAAAATTAAGAAATTAAAAAATATGAACAAAACAAAAAGTTACAAGAAGCAAAATTAAGTCTAACTGGCACTCTTCATCACCGCACTGATCACGCGTAGATTTTATCACAGAAGTGATCACGCCTAGATTTTTTCATTACCTTTATTTTTTTTGTGGGTTGCTTTTTTGCATTGTCAGACCATACAATGCATCTCAACCGTCCATGAAACACGGCGGCACCTTTCAGTACTCTGAAGGAGTCGCGGTCAGATAAATATGCAAAGCACGTCTCAGGGTTTGACCATTCAATCGCCTCTACCCGATGCCACACAAGCGTTAGAAGACTCTCTCGAACTACGCGCTCCCAATCTGTTAAAAGAGGAGTCAATTCCATAAAGAGGCCGTGCAACTTTGCCCCTTGTATTTACAGAAAAGGGGGCCGACTGTACACCAATTGCTAGTGGATAAGTAGGTATGATGCCATACCAAATTTTTCTGTGTAGAGAGAGAGAGAATGGAGGAATCGCTTAGGAGTCCTCTTATAGAGAGCAGAGGAAGAGGCACCTTTTTTTATACCCATCGAAAGAGCCCACCTTGGGCCCGGGCTGGAGGGAAGCGTCCAGCAAAGCGCCGTACCGCGAGCTTTCCAGATGATTACTTATAGCAGCCCAAAGCGCGGTTTTTTCTTTATGGCAGTCAATGAAACACGCTGTCGGTACTAAATGGCTGTCTCCAGCAAATCATACACCACGGCGCGGGACAAAAGAGGGGACAATTCCCTTCTCTATAGATGCCATTCTAACATTTGTGTGTGAAGGAGAAAGAAACTATGGAGGAAGAGTCGCTTAGCAGTCCTCTGATAGATAGCAGAGGAAAACGGCGCATTTTAAAGCCAAACCTGCCGTCGAGATTTTGGGAAGAGTCAAAAAGCTTATGGATCATAGCAGGCCCCGCTATTTTCAGCCACCTTGCAACGTTTGGGCTGAAGATCATTACACAGGCTTTCGTAGGCCACATTGGCGATTTGGAGCTAGCTGCTTTTTCCATGGTTAACAACGTTATTGTGGGTTTCGCTTCAGGCCTCCTAGTCAGTATCTCATCCTATTTTCTTTCCCTTCCATGTTCTCGTGTGTCATTTATATACAAACAAATGATAACATAACTGGATGGATGTTCCACTTTTTTCACAAAGTACAGATTACTGGCATGGATGTGATTGAGTTTATGTATAAAATTAGGGTTATCTTTAAACAGGCAAAGTCACCTGTCAATAAAGTTACCGGATATTTAAAATCATATTCACCGACTGGCTTTAAAACAATAATGCAACTTAAAACTTTCATTTTAAGTATTACTTAAAACTTAAAGAGCGTGAAATTCAGCTTTCATTTTAAGTATTACTTAAAATTTAAGGTGTCGGTTCGTTTTTTGTTCTGGTTCACTTGTATGACAATTTTTATCTTCTTTGGATTCGTTTATAAAAAAATTAAAAAATATAAAACTTTTAAACTGATACATAAAAAAATAGTGACATTATTATTAGCCACAAAATATGTATTTAATAAGTTGATAAGTATTAAATATAAATGATAAATATTAAAATATTAAATATCAAGTTAAGTAATTACTTTGTGACCATAATTAATTACATCAAACTTTAAAAGTTAATTTTCATAGTCATATTGCTCTTCATCAAGAGCATGAACATCAACATCATGTTGTGGTTCAATAAAACCATATGGACTATCACCACTGCCACTCCCAGTAGCTAAGTTTTGTGCCATTGAAGATGAAGGATTGCCAATCTCATTTAATGAGAAGTGGGAAATAGAAGCATTCAAGTCAATGACATTTGGATCTATATCCCAATGCTTTTATGCCCCCTACTTGTACTTGGGGTACTTGTGCAATAGAAGACGCAAATTGGAGTGTATGTAGGCCAACTCCTCAGCGTCTTTAACTGCAAGCTTGTTGCACTTTTGTGAGTGGATGAAACTATATGTGTTCCAATTCTACTCACAAAAAGATGAGCTTGTACCCTACATTCAAATTTAAACATAAATCTAAAATTTTTAAAAAGAAAAAAAAAACTTAAAAATGTAAAAAATAAAAAACTTGTGACAAGATCTTGATTGCAAGAGATTGTAGGTTCGGTGATCCTTGGCCATGAAGGTACCACCACAGAGGACCATCCTTCTTGTATTTGTCTTGAAGAACACCAAGACTATGACCTCATGAGGTAATGAAAACCCCAAACTCACTCATAACTAAGTCTTCTATCTTGGGATCAAGGAATATCCTAGAGAATGCCAATTTGTAACCTTCAGCCACTTCGACATCCCTATATGGTGGCATCCTCCTCGGTAAAGAAAGGATATCAGTGCTATAGAATCGACGAGGCAATGCAAAGGCAAGGAGATGTAGTGGAGTGGTCATTTTGTTCCATTGCTCAACAAGGATTGAATGCACTTGTTTGAAAAATGTCTTCTCAGGATCTTGCTCTTTTTCATTAATGATGAACTTTATCTTCTCAATCATCGAGTCAATGTCATCACATATTTCTCCCAAACATGGCTGATCCATGTCACCAAAATGGATCATACTCATGGACTCAATGAAACTTAATAAATAATCTACACGGGCACACTAATCATTATCTACGGTCAAGTTTTTCACTCTTTGGGCCCGCTCTTGCTCATCTCTCTCCATACAGTTTATAAGTTGCTGATGGCCATACTATTGAGTTCTTGTTGCACCTTCACAAGTTGTCTCTAGACGATCATGTGAGAGGCAAATCTAGTCTCAACAACCTATTAAAAAATTAAAATTAAAAAATTAAAAAAAAATGAAAATATCTAAATATACTAGTATTAGATTTAAAAATAAAAAAGTTTAAATTAAAAAAAAATTACTAAAATAAAAATATCTTCAACAGCTACAATATCGAGAAGGATTTGAAAATGGCTTGAGAGGTGATAGTTGGTGACAAACATGTCAATCTGCTCAGCTTTATCATAGACTTGTTTGATCCACTCAATTTTCTTCCCCATATTTTGCAACATGAGGTTGTGGGAATGGACACCACATGGTTTTCAAAAATGAGTCCATACCTCGCCTCCACCAACATCTTCGTGGCCTTTCAATTTTTAGCATTATCTGTTACAACCTGGATAACTTTTTGAGTTCCAATAATCTCAATAGATTCGATAAGGATGTTGGCAATGAACTTGGCATCCTTCACACACCCCTCACAATAAATTGCCTTCAAAACATTTCCCTTTTAGGGCATACTGCAACCACATTGATCAAAACCTTGTTTCTTGCATCTTTTCATCCATGGGAAATGATGGAGACCTCCAGTTCAGGGCATGGATATTTGATTGGCTTAAAAAAATCAACATATTTTCTCTCATTTGTAGATAAAGTAGTTCGGATTTTCTCAAGTCTTGGGCCCTTTGTAATCTTTTGGTGCTTCATTGATTGCTCTTACCATTTCTTGTCAATATAGTGATCGAACAACATTGAAAGACAATCCATTTGTATATACGCATCATGCAAATTTTTGATCAACAATCTCCTTGCTCTCATTTTGAAAAGGCCTTTCTAATGGTCCTCTTGTTCTTTTGTTTGGAAGAGAAGAAGGTGTTTCTAGAATTAGAGGTCTTCCAATGAACACAACTGGAGAACTGCGGGTAGGACTTGAGAAATATGTGACCTCCTTGATCTTTTGCCTTTCTTTACTAGAGGGTAACTGAGCTCATGGCATATGCGGCTTCTGTATCTTCTTGCTCCTAGATGAATTCAAGGATTTTTGATTGTGGCAATGGAGAATTAATCTTCCTCATGCAAAACTTGATGTTGTGACCAATAATGCGACATAAATGGGCTTTCACCCAAAAGTATGAGATTGTGAACTAAGAATCACAAATATTGCATTTCCAAACATAAGTCCCACCACTTGGAACTTAGACTCTTAGTGTTGTATATTTCCACAACAGTGATTGTTTCAAGTCGATTTTAGGTTGGGTTTGGCCGATGGAGGAAGAACTACGAGACATTGTAGTATATATAACTCTATAAGTTTAAAAACAAACACAAAATTAAAAAAAAAATCAAAACAAACCCTAAGGCAACAACTTGTAAAAATAAAAAAACAAATAACAGAAAAATAAAATAAAACAATACAAAACTTACGTTGACAGCAAATGGGCTTCTCAATCACCATAGGCAAATGATTAGGATGATGCTTGATGAAGATTCAACCCTACAACAACAATGAAATGCAAATATCCAATGAGAAAATTAGAAAAAAAGGAGCCAAGTGGTTTTCCTTTTGTCAATTTGTTTTTATCATTTGTGTTGTTTTTAGCTTTTGCTTTTGTTTATACTTGGGTTTTAGGGTTTATGAATTTATTTTTAATTATTTCTTTGCAGTGGTTTGGAGAAAAATGAAAAAAATATAAAAAAACTCATTTTTTGACTCATATTGACTGCTGCATGCAACGGGTTCGTTGTTCCAATGCCCGAGGTTCATCCCTGGGCACTCAGGGATGTGAGGGGTTCATCCATGGGACCTTGGTTATGTGGGGGCCAGGGGCTAACCCTAGGCAATGTGACAGTGAATCGCTCCTGTACTAGAACCCGTGTCAAACCTTGAGCCCCAACACTAACATAATATTACGAACTAGTAGTGTTGCTTAAAACTACAACCACCCCCCTACA
The DNA here is from genome assembly GCA_037957365.1 of Torreya grandis. Taxonomy (NCBI): domain Eukaryota; kingdom Viridiplantae; phylum Streptophyta; class Pinopsida; order Cupressales; family Taxaceae; genus Torreya; species Torreya grandis. The sequence continues at coordinate 2,134,247 of JARHVA010002574.1, read as the reverse complement.
AAATTAAAAATAATAAATAAATAATATATTATTAAATAAGTATTCATCTTAATTTAATACTCTCAATGTTTATTAAAATGATTGTTCTATAAAGTAGTAGTAATGTGTTAAGACAATTTTTTTTGGTTAAATTGTGTGACGAGGTCATCTCTACTATGGGAGTTACATTGGCCTTCGATATTTGGGGAGATTCTAGAGGAAGTATCTTGCTTCCTCCTAGGATCTCCCAACTTGGCTCCCTCCGAACCTGTATACTTGTCAGACAATATTATCAGATCTCTTAAAATGATCGATAATGGCTCAGATGATTCCTCCCTTTCAGGGAGAAATAGAGATATTCGATGAGATTTGCCTCGAGTCTTCTTTCACACACGCTCTTGGGGCTCTTGTTTGTCCTTCATTGCTATTTGTAGTGGTTCCTTTGTCACTTATGTTAGTGACACACTGTTTTATTTTGTCTTTGTACTTCATTTCTTTGGTTCGCCTCTAGGATTCTCTCTTAGAACTTTCTATTGCTAATGGTTGTATCCTTCAGTCCTGTTGACCTACTTTTGGTCATTAATATAATTTCTTTCTTTCTTTTTTCTGACCAAGATTTGAATCACTTTTAACTCCAGGGCCCTTATCAACGGATGTTCCTGCTTTCCTCATAATTAGTGTTAAAAACAAGGTTATCTATGTTTTCCAAGTCCTCCATTCGAGGCGGGAGGGGATTAAACAAAATGTCTTTGCTATTGAGTTTAGGGCCTCTGTGGGAGACAATATCACTATTTTATTGGCAGGTAGCAAAGGGCAATTCTTCCTCGTGTAACCATCTTTTTTATTAAAAAAACATGCATTGAGACCTCCCAATCCTTTGACAGGGCATATATAAGAGTTCCTGTTGAATTCAAAAACAAGGGAATTTGGAAATGTTTCCAGAGGGTCTAAGGAAATTAGAACCCGTGCTTTCATATGGGCTAGAAATTGCCTAGTATCTTCAACCATAAGCACCTCACCAAAGGGTCGAAGGGCTTGAGGGATAAAATTCCACAATTGGAGGGGCACGTTTTCAATATCGAACCCATCTAGGGGTGATTTTGAACACTGGGTCTTGACTTTCCAAATTAGGGTTCCCTGAAACCGCTTTAAACAATGGTTGTCTCATATTCCAAAGGGCTTTATTAACGACTCTTCACTGCGTATTGAAATTTTTAAAAAGACCCAGAAAAACCCTTTTTTGGAACACTCTGTAGAAACTAACATAGATACCCATTTCCTTTCCCTATATCGAATTTAACCATAATTATCAAAGAAATTCCTCGAGGGGAGAGAGTTTCTATTCAAACAAACAAAGAAAATCCCAATATTTTCTAACCAAAATTCTTCTCTAGCCAAATCTTTTTCCATAGATAAATTGGGGAGCAGAAAAAGGGTTTTACTAGAATTGGGGTATTTACCATTTTGTTCTTTGTTGACGTCTCATTCTCCATCTTCAGGTGCACTGCTTGGGCTAGCAACGAATTTTGCATCTTGTGTATGCTTTGCAAACTCTTCCTATTGTAAAACTTCGTTGAAGAGCTTCCTATTGTCACCAATTTTGCCACCACTCTTCTCAATAAGAGGCTCCGCGCCACATGACTTAGGGCATTCATTACCTGATGATTTTTGGGTTCCATTTCCATTAATACAAACATCACCGAGAGACTCCGCATGGTTTGGCACACTTCATTCATTTCCTTCCATAAGCTACCACCATTAATTGCACTTGCCCCCAATCTCCAACACATATTAAAGGATCAAGGGCAGGGTAAGGGAATGCAAGGGACACACACACTAAGACCAGGGCAACATTATACCAATGCTCCGTACAGCGAAAAAAAACAAAAAAAAAACAAGCACACATAAAAATAACACTAAAGTTAACCGAAATACATAAAGCAAAGCAAAGATAACCATGAACTCTTTACAATTAATGCACATTTAACCATACAATCACCAAGGAAGCAAAGGGGATCAAGGAAGAAGGAAGCAAACATGAAGCACTAACAATGAAGGGTGGCTATTCATCTCCCCATTATAGAACTCCACCTTGCTCTTAAAATTCATTTGGGTATTAGAAAAAAAAATATATTTAGAAACTACATTCAAATTTACACAATTCCTCTTATATTATCATAAAATTCTTTGTCCAAGAGTCTCTAAAAGTCTCTTCAAGTTCAAGTATTTTTTAAAAAAAATTATATATTAAAAAAATATAAGCATTATAACGGGTAGTTGCTCGGTTTGGTACCTACACGTAGCCAATGACTCAATAGGTGTACGCTTGCTATTCCTTATCGAGGCAGCTGTTGCATGTTCTTCATTTATTCATCTATTATCTGTCGAGGGCTTGCTTTCATTCTCTGCCCGTGATGGGTATCCTCTTCCTCCATTCTCTGCCGAGGCTCCTCTGGTCTTCCCTGTTGATGTTGAAGGAGCAGCATTGGGCTCCCACATCCAGCTCAACTTATTTAAGACATAATTTGTTTAGTGGAGGCCGACACGGAGATTGAAGAGATGCGTCTCTTTCCTCTCATTTGTATATATATAGAGTGATTTCTCATTGTTCAAGATAAGGAGATATATAAAATTACAAGGCAGAGCAGACTTCTAAGGAGTAGATCAAGTTATTTCAAGAGCAAATCAGATTTATCAAGTGTGATCTTATTCATTGTGCTTCAAGAAGTGAAGCCATACCTGTAGACCTTGGATTTGGCCATTGTACAGCAGATTGTTGTTCTTCTCATTCAATATATAAGAGATATATTGTTGCTGGGTTTTTCCCTTCAAGTTGAAGGTTTTTCCCAGGGTATATTATTGTGTTCATTGTGTTGCATTTTTTGATTGTTTCAAATCTGATCATAAAACTAACATTCCCCTATCCTCTTCTTACATATATTATTATTGGTTTAGTCATACATAAATTGTGATATGCGTTGGAAATTATAACTCAACGGAAGAAAAAGTGTTGTAAAAAGATATACACAGTAGAAAAGCTCTACCAGAACAGCGTTGTGTCTAGTAAGAGCTCAAACTCTCTTGGTGTTCTATGTAAGAGGTTTTATTTTATCAATAGAAGTTGGTTATATTTTTGTGTATGTTTTCCTTCCTTTCTTCTTTATTTGTCTTCCTTCACAATTAGTTGGGTGTCATGGCAATAGTTTTTTATATGAATTATCTGAATAGGTGTAAGGTTTGTATAAATTGACATGACCACCAATTCCTGTTTGGAGGAGAGATCTGTATGCAACTCTATAATCTCACCTCTACGTGAAACCACATTTGATTGAATTGTGCTATACGAAATTGTTGATGGAGGTGCCATGTGCAAAAAGGAGGATAAAGCTGTACGAACTAGTTGTTATTGAACTAATGGATTTGCCTTTACAGTTACACTTGACAGGGTTAGAGAGGACATTGTTGCTTCTTGTTGGCGCTGGGGGTTCATCTTATACATAAACAAGAGTATAGCTAATAGAACAATTGCAAAAACTGGAAAGTGGAAACCACTTCAATACAATCGATATCTGTGTTAAGTCATGGAAGGCTTGCTGAGCAAATTTAAGTCGTATTTTTAATTAGTTTTTTTAATAAAGAATATTGTATGGCAGATTTGTATTGGCAACAAGTTCCTCTTTCAAGCATTTCTTTGTAGTGCTCCAGTGATCCCAGTCTCTCCATCTCTAAATAATGGTGAAATTTGGCTATAAAATATTCTGTTCATTTGTCAACATCATCATATTTATTGTTGAGTACACTGGGAAATAATTTCATGGAGTTTTGGTTTCTCTCCACCATTTATAAATGCAGACTTTGGAGAGGGGAAGGCGGTGTATGAAGGGCCTACAGGTCCTGGTATCCTTCCTCGGTGGGGCATTCTAATATGGGGAGAATTGTTATTTGGGTGGTGAGTGTGTTAGTCTATTGTTTTTTTGAGGTGGGATTGTGCAGTTTGGCTATTCCACCTCCTATGACTGTACTTCCCCTGCGTACTACTGAAATGGCAGCAGAGGTAAATGGTTATGTTTCTTCATTTTGGCATGAATATATTCACCAATAGAGAATGGTGGACTAGGAAGGAAAAGCCTTGGCGGTTCAATCCTAAAGGGCTTGATGCCAAGCAACCCTTTTGACTTGTTTGATGCTGTAAATTGAGAAAACAAGAAACATTATAAGAATTATTTGCTTTTGGAAGAGTTCTTGATCTTTTCCCTTGTTCGCTGCTGCAGATGCCCAAAAACACACAAAGTTCAAGTATCTCACACAGTAAAGCGTAGTTTATTAATGCTTTATGTGACATATTTGTGACTTGATGGGAATGTTATCAAAAAGATGCGGGGACGAATTTAAGGTCTGCTTCCCGTAGAAATGCCTCCCGACTTAAATATGCTATTTATTTCACCACCTCTACATAAATGAGCTAACGGGGATCGAGTAAGTTCAGCAGTAAATAGTTATTCAGAATTCAAAAATGCTTTCAGAGGCCAGTGCTACTAGCTGGGACAAGGAACGCGAAAATTAAGAAATTAAAAAAAATGAGCAAAACAGAAAGCTACAAGAAGCAAAATTAATAGCCTGCGCACATGAGGAAGCAAGCGGGAGGTGAACGCAGTCAAATACAAGTAAGCGCGCAATTGGCCCATGTCTGCGCACATGCAGTTTGAACCTCACTAACAGTTCAGTACACTTGGCACCAGTCAATTGGTGAGGAGTGAAAAAAAAAAGTTCAAAATTGTCATAAAACTTGCAGAAACAGCTAGCCTTTGTTGGGCCTAGGCAGCAGTACGCGCTGCTGCGAGGCTCATACGGGTGGGCTGAAACGCCACACACATGGGTTCAAAATGTGTCCCTTAGCACGCTCGAGGGCATAGCGGAGTGCATCCGTACATGTCTCGACAGTATGAATGAATGAGTTTTAATAATGTCCATGAGACCAAACAGTCTATAGGATCAAGTGTCAAGACCATTAGTAGTAAGTATTGTTGCCCAGGCCCAGCTTGGGCTCGCTTCTCTCTGACAACATTCCGACTTTTTTTTTATGACTGTGAGTGAATTAAATAGTGCCATGTAGCAGGGAAGATGGTTGAGCTGTATTTTAACTTAAAAATACAGGTTTACATACATGTGCGCAGGAGAGATTAAAATGCGCGAAGTCCTGTATGGCTTGGCACCTTGGCTGGTTCATCCACATGTGCGCAGCACTTGAGTTGTGTCCATGAGTGCACTCGGGGCCCTTTCTCCTTGCATGTCCACAGGACTTAAGTCCAGTTGGCACTGTGGGAGTGATCCCGTGCATATTTTATCACAGAAGTGCCACGCCTAGATTTTTTTCATTACCTTTTTTTCCCCCTTTTTGTGTTGTTAGAATGCATGCATCTCAACCGTCCATAAAGCATGGCACTGTTCGGTATTCTGAAGGGGTCGGTGTCATATCTGTCAGTCCGGATAAATGTGCAAAGCATGTCTCAGGGTTTGACCATTCAATCGCCTCTATCTGATGTTTTACAAGTGTTAGGGGAAAGGTCTTAATAGTTGTGCATGTTTCAATTACAGAACAGGTTTTTTTTAACATGTGTTTTATTGATAGAACATATTGATGTGTATAAATATTAAAGTGTTCCAGAAGTTGAATATGTAGTATTTAATACTTGTTCAACATTTAATTTATAAAATTAAAAATAACCAATCACATTTTGACAAGTAAGATTCGAGTATTGATATTCTAATGCAAAATTATTAGTACTCCAAAAGCTAATAAGTTTTGGTCAGAGGTTTAAAAAATACATTTTATGACCTCTTGTGATAAAATCAATTGAAACTTTAGTTATAAATAATTAAGACGAGATATTAAAATAGGTAAAAATTTCAAAATCTAATGTGATATTATGGCACCTTAATTTACTGTCCAAAATTAAGATGTATGGCTATTAGAACCTTTCCTTAGAATTCTCTCTCTCAAACCACACGCCACCCATCTGTCAAACAAGGAATCAATTCCATAAAGAGGCCTTGCAACTTGTCTCTTTTATATACATAAAATGGGGTCGACTATACACCAATTGCTAGTGGATAAGTAGGAATGATGCCATACCAAATTTTTCTGTGTAGAGAGAGAGAGAATGGAGGAATCGCTTAGGAGTCCTCTAATAGATAGCAGAGGAAGAGGAACCTTTTTTTATACCCATCGAAAGAGCCCACCCTTGGGCCTGGGCTGGAGGGAAGCGTCCAGCAAAGCGCCGTACCGCGAGCTTTCCAGACGATTACTTATAGCAGTCCAAAGCGCGGTTTTTTCTTTATGGCAGTCAATGAAACACGCTGTTGGTACTAAATGGCTGTCTCCAGCAAATCATACACCACGGCGCGGGACAAAAGAGGAGACAATTCCCTTCTCTATAGATGCCATTCTAACATTGTGTGTGAATGAGAAAGAAAATATGAAGGAAGAGTCGCTTAGCAGTCCTCTGATAGATAGCAGAGGAAAACGGCTCATTTTAAAGCCAAACCTGGCGTCGAGATTTTGGGAAGAGTCAAAAAGCTTATGGATTATAGCAGGCCCTGCTATTTTCAGCCACCTTGCAACGTTTGGGCTGTAAATCATTACACAGGCTTTCGTAAGCCACATTGGCGATTTGGAGCTAGTTGCTTTTTCCATGGTTAACAGCGTTATTGTGGGTTTCGCTTCAGGCCTCCTAGTCAGTATTCCCTTTTATTTTCCTCCTCTTCTATGCTTTCCTGTTTCATTTATATACAAACAAGTGATAACATAATTGGATGGATGTTTCATTTTTTTCACTAAGTGCAGATTACCGCCATGAATGTGATTGAGTTTATGCATAAAATTAGGTTTATGTTTAAAGAGGCAAACTCACTTGTCAATAAAGTTACTGGGTATTTAAAATCATATTCACCGACTGGCGTTAAAACAATAATGCAACTTGTTTAAGTTTATAATAAATAGGAGTTCATTTATAAATTGTGTACAATATTTATGTAAACTCAAGTTCATTCAATACTCTTAACCCCTAAAAATATATATTTATATATTATTATAGAAAGTTTAATAATAGTAAATATTGTTTTGTTAATTTTTATGATGAATGAATATATATATTTATTTATAAAATTTGATGTTTCTATAAATAAACTCTCTTAATATATTAAGAGTAAATATTATTATAAAATATTAACTAAAACTTCTTTTTAAAAAAAACTTAAATACAACTATTCTCTTTAAAAATTAAAAATAATAAATAAATAATATATTATTAAATAAATATTTATCTTAATTTAATACTTTCAATATCTATTATAATAATTTTCTATAAAATAGTAGTATTAAAGAGTTAAGATAGATTTTCTACTTAATTCGATGGTGACAAAGGTCATTATAATTATTCAATTCAATTTGTTGTGATGATTATTTTTCATTTATATTTCACTATTTAATTTTTGATTGATTAGTTATCTGATTTTATTTGGATACTTTTTAATTATATTATCATCAATCATAATAATAATATATTTTTTTTAAGGTCTCTCATATCAAATAGTATTTTTATTATATTTAATTGACTAATCAATTAATTCTACTTATTGTAATGACTAATTTTATTTAATTTAACTATAAAAATAACCTTTACTCAAAATATTATTTAAATAATTAATAATACTTTATCCCATAAAGCCTTTCCGACTCTTAGTTTATGAGAGTAACTCGAATTCCAATCTTGATATTATTTAAATTGTTTTATGATGGAAGAAACTTCCAATTTCAAATCTAACGATATGCTCTAGCCTCCAACCTCAACGTTTCACAGGGCATTATTATTGCTGCATGTAACCATTTTTTTTGCACCACATTACTATTGAATAAACTTGATCCAACAACGAATTTATAAATTCGTGTATATATTTTGTAACAAAAAAGCAGACCTGCACCCTATTTTTTAGCAGAAAACTTTTTAGTCGAACAAAAGAATACCATATCTGCTTAAACTATAACAAATAAATTCTCCATGAATCTAAACAGATTTGAGTTAAAACACAGAGGATCCTAGCCGACAGCACAGTTTAAGCAATTCACCAGCACACTTAGCAAAAAAAAGTAAAATCCATACATTTCACGCTATATCACGCCTTGATATCACAAGGACTTGCGCTGCTGGGATATGATCTTCAATTGCTATTACTGTTTTTGCATATAGAATTATTTTCCAAACATATGTGCATATATATAAATTTTCTTCAAATTTTTAAAGCTGATAAGGGCAAAATTCATACGTTTCATTTGAGTCAAATTAATCTATATAATAGATTTGAGCCAACAAGATTGATCTTCAATAAATGTTAGATATGTGATAACAAAGTTAAATTTTAGATTCTTTAGCAATATTGTTTATAGCCCATTCTTTGACGAGAGTGTGTGCGGGCAATACTCCCACTATTGTTGTAAGTGGTCCATGGGTGGTGACATCCTATGGAGCTCCCTGGTGGAGTTATGAGGGAAGTAAAAAATCAAGGAGTAAAATCCCTGTTTTTAAGAAGATGAATTCTACCGAAATCTATATTTAAGAAGGAAAGTCACAATGACGTTTTTTGTCTTTATTTTTAAGAAGAGGAATCTTAAAAATGCTTCGCCAAGTAAATATATTTATCTTTGTGGAGTTTGCATGTAATCTACATAATTATTTTATATGTAATCTGTTTATTTTAAATAAAACAAAACCTGATATCTTATATTGTAAATATTTCTTTAACTTTTAAAATTTTATCACATAAATCTTATGTTTTATCTCGTACATGTTAAATATTTTATTGTTTAATTATTTCTATTATTATAATATTTTATTATTTTTGTTATAAAACGTATCATTTTTTAACAACAAATATTAAATAATCTAAACATTTTATAAGCTATTTAGCCTCTTAAATGGGCTGGAAAAATGAGTGAAGATGTAAAGGCACCAATGTATTAATCGAAATATTAGAGTCAAAAGATAAGATCTAATCTGATAGGATGATTAAGATGTATCGAGATCTTATTTATAAATTTAATATATCTTTAGAGAACTTTATAATAGTCATAGAGTAAAATTCGAGGATATGAAGAGTTCAGAGAAAGGTAGAACATTGCTAGAAGATTTAGTAGTTGATCAATTACCCTTTCATAAAAAAATTTAGAAATGTAAATGTGGTTAGCATATTAAACATTATTTTCAATATCCTTTTCATAATGGTTATGTGGGTAGGATTTATTACTTTTAAATTAGTAATATGAGTTTGAGGAATTAGGTTTGTTATTTGATAATTTAGTTTTACCGCATTCAATTTGAGATACAATTCAATTATCTTTAGTCCTCATACTATTTCATTACATTGTATATTTAATATTAGGTTTATTTTATAATTTATTTTTAAATATTTATTTATGGGTTTTATTTTTAAAACTTTTAAAGTATGTATTTATGTTATTATTTTTAAAATATGATATTTATTTTCTCGATAATATTATATTTATTTTATTGATATTTGTTTTAACATTAATAATATATAAATATACAGGGAAAAGGTTTTAATAGTGATGCACTTATTAATAGTAGAATAAGGTTTTTGTTCAAGTATATTCTATTGATAGATTATATTAATGTGCATAAATATTAAAGTACACTAATAGTGGTGCATGTAGTATCTAATATTTGTTCAATATTTAATTTATAAAATTAATAATAATCAATGACATTCTTTTTAAAAAAAAAAACCAGAGGTATCCTTGATCTCAATAGGGACACTATGACTCCGCCCAACGACTTTCATTGGGGCAAGCAAAGGCGAGACTAATCCTCTGGGGATTGCTGATGGGGCCCACATGCACCAAACAACCTTGAAAATCCGGATAGCGAGACTCGACCTTGAAACCTACATGGGACAAACCCAAATCCCTTAGCCAACTACGCCACTTGTGTGAGCTTAACCAATCACATATTGATACTCTAATGTACAGTTATTGATAAGACTCAAGTATTGATACTCTAATGCATAGTGATTAGTACTCCAAAAGTTAAGTTTTGGTCATAGATTTAAAAAATGCATTTTATAACCTCTCATGATAAAATCAATTATATCGTAACATGTATAATAAATTAGACCTTAAAACTTCAGTTATAAATAGTTAAAACGACATACTAAAAGGGATAATTTTTTTAGAATTTACTTTAATATTATGACACCTTAATTAGCTATCAAAAATTAGAATGCACCACTAATTAAACCTTTCCTTTAATTATAACCCTTTTAAACTTCTAAAACCTTATTAAACTATCCATTTAACTTCTAAACCAATTTTAAAAAACATAATTATTTTTAATAAATAAATTACCCATAATTTTATTAAATTTCCACTTTAACAACCTTAATCTCCTTTAAAACACTTCATAATTCTAACATTTAAAAAAAAAACAAAATTATTCTTGCAGCCATTTATTTCATACTCTGTACTTGTTATAATGATTCAATTAATTTCTTACAATCTTCCCTACACGACACTTCACAATTCTAACTAGCTTTTTTTTCATTAAAAAAAATTGATTTCTAATACAAACATTTGCTTCGTACCGTCTTGTTAACATAATAATTCAATTAACTTCTTATTACAATCTTTCAGAATACTTCTAGACCTAACCACCAACCGTTATATTCATCGCAAAAGTTTTATGGACTAAGGATAAACCACCATATTTGTCACTTCCTTGGGTGGACCCATTCTCATCTATAGCTCTCTCTCTCTATATGTGACCGGCCACAGTCCATTCACAATTTGGGCTCTTATACCATGTTAGACAAATGGGCCAGTGTACAGAAATGCACGAAGTCTATTATACATCAGAATATTACAAGACGGACAGAATTAAATTTGAAAGGTTAGATTGTACGAGGGGTGAATGCTCTATTTATAGAGAATTACGAGAAGTCTAGAGAAGATAGGGAGGATCTAGAGAATAGTGTTCTATCTTAGTTGGAAGAGTTTAGAAATATCTAACTTTATTGACCATCCACTAGTGGAAAAATCTACAATATGAATAACCATTATTCCACTAAAATGACAACTTGACCTAACCCAGATAGGTCAAGTTGTTTAGCTAGGCAGTAGACATTGGACAATGCAAAAATAGGTGCCCAACCCCACTAATAAATGTACAACCCACAACTTTATATGCCCATGTTTAGGGACTAAATTTAACTGTTGATCTTACCTGTTATGACTTTTTTTAAATGATAGTTACTTATTGAATATATATTTTTTTAAACTTAATATAATTAATTACACATAATTGTTTATAATTTTTGACTTTTTTTTTTAAATTTCATATTGTATTTAATATGGTTTCTTAAAAAATTGATTGTACTCGATGAAAAATGAATTAAAATATATACTTTTAACTAAATAAGTTATTCTTTTGTATTATCTATTATCCACATAATCTATCATAGTAATACTATTGAAGAACTGAGGAAATAATTATTGTTGTAAAAAATGATATCATGTATATAAGTGCATATAATATATAATAGTCCAATAGATAATAAATGGAAATGAAATATGGAGATGGCTCAAAGAGCACTTGAGATGTTGAGTGGTCTAGTTATTGTGAACATGTCATAGTAGAATGTAGTAAATGGTTTATATAAGGAGTTTGATGCATGAGATCCAATTAATGAAGTGAGTCGAGTGTAGTTATTGGCAATGGCAAGAGGGGATATGTAGAATAGGATGGGAAATGATCCATCTACCTAGATTTTATATCTATTTTTTCATTGGTATTCAATCTGTGCTTTTGGGTCTTTGCAATAGTTTGCAGGACTCGGTAGATAAATCGAGGGACTCAACGAGTAAAATGAGGGATATTCTCTATTGTATGCTCTTGACCAACATGAGAGGAGGTAGAGGAATGAGTGATAGTGGAAATATTGACTTAAGGTCTTCCTATAGCTATATGTAGGTGGAACAATGGGTTAATAGGTGGAGATGGTCTAATAATTGAAATGGTTCATGGTTAAAATAGTATTACGTAATAATTGTTATAGTACTATTTAATGGTTGTCTAATTTTAACTTACAAATACATTTATCTAAAAAAATTCAAAAGTATCAATCTCAAGGACTTTATTTTGAATTTTCCGCATATTTAAATTATTCATAACTTCATTATCTTCTTCTCAATTTTCTTAATGACTAGTAATAAATTGTGTCAATCTAACTACATCAATATATCAAACTTGAAAAAATATATTCAGAAAAAAAAAGTGCTCCAAACTCCATTGCACGGTAAAAACATTGCGATTTTTTGATTGATTTCTCCAAGAAAAAAATATAACTTCTAAATGACAATCAAATCAACTTCAAATTTAAATTAAAAATTAAAAGTGAACACACATATATTATCCTCCCTCACCACCTCCTTAACTGTTATATAGAATGCTTGTTGACATAATAATAGTGTAAAGTAACCCATCATATCATAGCATATACGATCCACAACTATTAGATACCCAATACACAACACAAATATACTTATATGGAAATATTAAATTAAACCTTTTTTAATTCATTTTAAATTTATTATTTTAAATCAATTTAAAATGTAAATTTCTATTTAATATATAACACATAATTAATTGTAAAATAAATTTTAACTACCAACATAATACCATTTAAATACCATGTGAATGTTGAAGTAAAATGACCCACAATTTATTTAGGATTCCTATAACATGCAAAGTTGGTATACATATAAAACATAAAACTAACACTAAAATCAGAGTGAAGTAATCACCTATTATTAGTATTTGCCAGAGGTACTCTTGTTTTGGCCTCCCACAAATAAATCATGTTGCTTGCCATCCGCAGTCAATGAAAATTCACAATGGCTCAAACTAAACAGTACATTTCCGAAGGTTTGCTAGGAAATACTAATATTTTATAACTTTCTTAGTTACCACTAAACAAGCAATAATATCTCTGTCTTGGGGCCAATGATTATTTGATTTCAGTTATTTTTTTGTTGAACTTTTCACAGACTACACAAACCTTACAAATATTTACCATAACTGCCACAGGTAAGCGAGCTATATGCAGTTAACTACTAAACATATGTTTTGTTGTCTGGTTAACATGCATTGAAATCCCTGTTCTTGCCTCTGACTCAAATAGAAAGTTCAATTATCCTCCTTGGTAAATCACTTTCTTTTGCTAGATCACATCCTGCAAAACAAACACTATGCACGACTTGAGTCCTGCGTTGGGACTGGTCATTCATTTTGAATGTTGTTAGGTGATTTTTTTTCGTTTGAGTGCAAATCTTAGAGTCATATCATAGGGCATCATGGGGAAAAAATGATGATACTGGAGCTCATATATGGTTGGGTGCGTAGGCGACTGATGTTTCCAAGCATTTGATTTTCAATGTTCCTGGTGCTGGTGTTACTTCCTTAACATCATTTAAGATCCTGGCCTATGTCATGTCGCATCTGGTTCTTGAGGCTCGACCTTTGTGAACTATTAATTTGTCCAACCCTGTGCCCAAGAATATGCTTTGGGAGGATGTGAATACCTATGGCTGAAATACTTATTTTCTGTTGTTTTTTTTAAATCTAAATATTTAGATTATTTTTTCTCGGAAGTGTTTTTGGTAAATTATGTGTTATAGCTTTCACAAGTCTATAGAATCAAAATCTGTCTCCATCGGCCATTAAAATGTATTTTGAATATTTTAATAGATTTTGGTCATTAAATTTTTTGTTCTGTTATTTGTTCCCTGCCCTGATGGCACTGTTTTTCGTTCTGTTATTTGCTTCCTAGCCCATGCCACCTCGCAGCTGGTTCTGAGGCCTAGGTTTCATTTTATGCCCTATGCAATGCTTGGTCATTATGGCTCTTTACACCGGGGACAAATACATATTCATTCCAATTAAATTACTGTATGGTATGTTTGGCCAAACCATACAATAGGGCAGCTATATATATATATGGGGCCGTCAAGGATGCCCTATTTCTATCTATTGGATTTGTAGTTGAATGCATGATTTAGAAATTTCAAAATTTGGGTTTCGTTGCCTTTCAAATTTAATATTGTAAAACCCTGTCACAGTACCACGAGCAAACTAAATATAACACTGTTAAGCCACTAGCAAATGGTAAATAAGACTTATGGTACTTCCATTTCAGGGATCTTCTCTTTGTTGCAATGATACATTATAGGCTCTGTACATTTTAAATAGAGCAAATTAATTTCGTTCTATATGTTTTACAATTTTAGTATGAACCTTCAAACAATAATTGTAAATGCAAATGAAAGAAATCAATGGTATGAATAAATCTGCATATAATTGATGAATAATAAAAGAATGTTCCTTCAACATTAATAAAGTGAATCCCTACTATTTATGAAATTGTAGGGGTTCATACTTAATCAATCTTTAAACTATAATTCTGTATCCCTTGTTATAACTGTAGTAGTCTTTTATGTAGATGACAATTTAAATGCAATAGCAGAAGACTATTCTTAACATACTATTTTTATATTAATGTTAAGCTGAAGGCTTTGTTTTAATATAGTTTTTACATTGTTTTCCCTATCTAGAATATGTTGCTTTCAATTTAAGTGTTTGCAGAAATGAATTTGAATCATTTCAATGTAAAATCTTAGGGATTTTTAAGTCTACAAAACATTTAAATCCATTTGTCTTAGTCAAAGCCCTGTGCACTCTGTGTAGTTTTATTCGTTGTAGATTGGCAGGTACTGGATATAATTATTTGTGTGTTTCCTTGATTCATTCTATCAAAGCAGAAAAACTCTTCCATATTGCTACGGATTCTGTGCATAGCTTCGCCTCATCCTTTCCTATTCTATTTTATAACAGGTAATCCGATACATTTTGCATTAATTATAACATATATTAAAATTGCATTCATTCACTATAACATTTAAACATAATAAAATTTCATTCATTCAATCCTATATTAATTTACAAAGCAAGTACTATAACTAAATATAACCCTTTTTATTATTGACAATCTCTTAAATGTCCTAACTTATTGCTTATTACTTCATTGAAGAAAACAATTATCCATCATGCTAGATGCAACCTATACATGACATCTTATGTGATGTCCCATCCACATGGAGGAAAATCATGTCTTTTAATTAACTACATAAAAGATAAGTGCTTTATGAGCTCTATAAGTTGTTGAAAGTAATAAAGTGTGCATTTTAATTTAATATGCACATTTATTTATTAAAATAATAATCCTTTAGGTTTGGATTTTACTTTTATAAGAATTGAATTTTTTAATATTAAAAAATTGTTTGTGATTTATGTAGTTAATATTTGTGTTTTTTAATTTAAAAGTAAGATTGGAGGTTTAAAAGGGTCCTTTCCTTAATACAAAGTATTAATAATAAACATGTTTTTAAAAGATCAATTATAAAATAAGAAATAGTTAAAATATTAAAAACAAATAAAATGTTGTTGATCAATAGTAAATTGATATTAAATAAGAAAATAATGAAAAATTAATATGACACAAAGATATTATTAGTTTATTTATGATTTGTATAAAAGAATTCAATAGTAATAATTAAGTATTTGGAATTGGATCTAAAAATCTCGTTTCGATTTTGTACTCTTTGTTTCTCTAACACTTGGTTAAATTGTTTGCTTAGATTTAGTTTTTATGTTTGAGATCAAATTCTAATTGCCTTCGTCCTCTCCACCTTCGTGGAGAGGTTGTATCTAAACCCTCCAACCCCTTTCTAATACACTCCTTATACTTAGATCCCTCCTAAGAAATAATAACTTTTAGTTTCTTTATATCTATCTCGGTAGTCAGAACTTGAGTTCCGGTTTGTCTCTCTGGACTAGAGGACCATTCTTTTCTTCTTCTTATTTTTAATCTTAATCCTAATTTTCCATGTCTCCGATCTTGCCATTCTTAAGGGCTATAGCCTCTCCCCCCTCCCCCATCGTTGTATCCTCCAAGATACCTTTATTTTCCTCACGATGATCTTCCATGTCTTATAGCTCTCCATCCTCAAGATCTTTTAGATCTTTCTCCTATTTCATCATTATAGATTCTTTTGGACTGATCTTTTCTACTTCCAAAACTTCAATATCAACTTCAGCTCGGTCTTCTTCCTTTTGCTAGTTTTTTAAAAAACCTCTTTGTTGCAACTCTTATCCAAGGGCCCTTGGATCACATGAAGGACTTGTGCATGCTTTATGTTCTGTAATAGGTGGGGAAGAATTACTCTATTCCTGATCCTTTTGAGGGCTGATGTTTTCCTTATCTCCCTTTGTGTTGGAACATTGGGATCTTACTCTTAAGTCTGATCTTAAGTGGAGGGGTTATCCTTTTTTCTCCTCCATATAGAGTTTTCTTGTTTTTTAAGAAGACATCATTTAAAATCATGTTTTAATCTCTAGCATATAAAATAAAATGATGACATATTTTCATATTCTATCATTTAAGATTAGTATTTAGACAATAACAATGTTTTTCAAATTCATGAATATTACAGTTTTTAGACTAACAATTATCCCAAAGGTGTAAATTACAATGGAAGAGATATCTATTTTAGTAAAGAGGTTTTATAAAGTAAGAGTGTAAATTGACAATCGTACCACACATAAAACTCTAAACTATTGAACTCATCTCTTGTCACATTAGTTGTACGCCACCAAACCGACATTTGTACACAGTAAAACTGTTTTTCTCCGAAAACTAGCCATTTTGGAAACCATACTGCATATTGAATACCATTAAACAAATATTTGATATTACTTTCACAATATAACCCCTACGCTGTAATAATAACAAAGGCTACTCTGTAGCAAGAGTACCTACTTTTTGTAGGTTGGCGAATTGAAATTAAAATTAAATATATTTTTTTAAAGTTTATTAAAAAATTGTAAATATTAATAAAAATATGTTTGATTGTAGTAATTGGAAATGACAATTTTTCTATTTGATTCTTAGTATTTTTAATAATAATAAATAAAATATTTCTAATAAATCAATAAAAATATTTATTGAATTCATATTTTTATTTTTATTAATATCAATGCTTGGTAGCTTATATATTAAATAATGTTTATTAAATGCAAAGGACAATTTCCAAAATCCACGGCAGACGTTTGGAATTATAAATCATAATCGACACAAGAAGCATTTCAACTGGCACATACCACGGCCTAGCTGACAGTTGTATAAATACGAACAAGTTTAAATAGGGTCACAACACGTTTTGCAGATGTCAACAAGTGGTAACAGTTTTTACAGTTGGGTACTATCTAAATTTTTTTGTTTAACCCTTTTTTAATGAGTGAATAACCTACAAGCAGATCATACTGTATCTCCATGAAAGCTCAGAGATATTCCTCTATGCTGTTTTGCATATCTGCATTCTACTTTTCTTCTCCATTCTTGTCATCACCATTCTCTAGCAACTTAGCTTGACTGTGCTTTAGTTATCCTTGTATTTTGCACTCTGAATTTCATTTTCCTTTTAGAAGTCACACTATTCAAGTGGTGGAGGTGTTATCTTTGATGCAGGAACAATTTTTTGTTCTAGGGACATTGCAATTACTATAAAGAATCTCAAAACCTGTCAATTTGAGGGAGATAACGTGGGGATTTTAACTGTATAAAACAGGGCAATGTGTGTATATATATATATATATCCTAAATTGTGAATTTTGGCCCAATTCGTGGCCTGTTTTGCTTAAATATCTTTTGACGTTTCTCTGTTAAGCCATTGAGCTTTACACTTTTTCATTCTAGTTATCAGGGCAAATATTTCCCTGAGATGGCACTAACCCAAGGAAGTCACATTATTTGAGGAATTTGGTCAAACATTTCCCCTGCCTGCGTATAGGATTGCCAGGGTACTTTGGCATTTGAAAAAGATATATGATAAAAATTCTTGAAGCTTCTTAATAGTGTTCGACTCCATGCAAGACTATTTTTAGGCTAAATTTAAGTTTTTTTTTTCATGGAATTGCTAATGGAGAGCTTTCATGCTCCTTTCAACCACGCAAGGGGGTTTGTGTTGGGTTGTAAGTTCGTAGATTTGAATAAGTTTTTTTTTTTTTTTGAGGATCTTAATGGTATTCACGAATTTTTTAATCTGTGCAGAATTCGGGGCAACTAGTATGGAAGAAACATAGTTTTCAGTGGTGAATTTAAAAGAATTTCAAAAGTACTTGTAAATAGTAACAGCAGTGCAGTTAGCGGTGGTAGCAGGAATGCGGCTAACAATGGTGGAGAGCAGGGATAATAATCCAAGTGACAATAATAGTTGGTCCCTGGAAAGCTGCGAGTCGCTGCAATCATAAGTAACAAGTAGCAAAGTAGGCAGAGCAGCTCTCTGTTGCAGCCACCGTCACTGCGCCTAACCCTACAATCAAACCTTAAAGATTTTGAAAAACAAAACGAATTTAAATATTTCTATTAAACAGGGAACAGACAAAATAATACCTATTTAATTTTAACAATAAAAACAATAAATTATTAGAAACGGCCACAAACATTATACAATTACCCCTTTATTTTTATATAACGGGTTTGCATTAACCGCATGATTTTATGGACAAAAGCAATAGTACCATGCCTTTAGGCAGGTACTAATAATCCGGGTTGGAGGGAAGCACTATAGCGCGAGCTTTTAAGATAATCATAGCAGCCCAAAGCGTGGTTTTTCTTTATGGCAGTCAATGAAACTTACTGTAGCTATTAAATGACTGTCTCCATCAAATCACAAACGGCGCAGGACAAAAAAGGAGACAATTCCTTAAAGAGGCCCGCCCACCGACTTCTCCCTAATCTGTCGAGAAAACGTGGCCGACTATGCAGCAATTACTACTCTCTAACTACGTATATCGATGCCATTCTAACATTGTCTGTGAAGGAGAGAGGAAATATGGAGGAAGAGTCGCTCAGCAGTCCTCTGATAGGTAGCAGGGGAAGCGGGCTCATTATAGAGCCAAACCTGCCGTCGAGGTTTTGGGAAGAGTCAAAAAGCTTATGGATTATAGCAGGCCCCGCTATTTTCAGCCACCTTGCAACGTTTGGGCTGTAGATCATTACACAGGCTTTCGTAGGCCACATCGGCGATTTGGAGCTAGCTGCTTATTCTATGGTTTACAACGTTATTTTGGGTTTCGCTTCAGGCCTCCTAGTCATTATTCCCTTTTATTTTCCTTCTCTTCTTTATACAAACAATTCATAACATAACGGGATGGATGGTTCAGTTTTTTAACTAAGTGTAAATTACCACCATAAATGTGATTGAATTTATAAATAAAAATAGGGATATCTTTAAAGAAGGAAATTCTCTTAAGGATTAGTATCTATATGGTAGTAAATAATTATTTATGATTAATTGTTAGTTATTGTATAGTTAATATATTAAAGTTATTATTGGATAGTAAATAATATATTTCATATTATTATTAGTTTAGATGGTTAATATAATGAATTATTATTGGAATCTGTATAATATAATCGTATTTTGTTTAATAAAATAATATTGTTGAGGTTGATCAAATTGTGTTGTGTGCATTTTGAATTTTAGGTTTTTTCATGTATTATGGATTAATTTTTATTTGTGGTATCAGAGCAAACTTCTAAATTTCTTTGTACGATATTTGTTTTTTGATTTTATTAAAATAATTTTTTGAGTTATATTGCTATGCTGACTCCATGCAATTGCTATTCATTTATTTGTTCATACTTTATTTGCACATTATCCACAAATTGCAATAAAGACTACGTACACATTTGTTCATTCTTCCATCCACCTGTATCCTTTCCATTATGTTCATCTTCTATTCACAATTTGAACACTCCATCATATTCCCTGTTTGCACACACACACACACATATATATATATATATATATCTGATCTTGTTCTCGCTGTCATTATTTGAAGGTTGCGTTTCAAATACTTCTGGGCTTTTAATAATTTTGTAACAGTCATAGGGTAGTTATGAATCCAATTTTATGTGTAGAGCTCGGATCATCCTCCAAACATCTTTGTCGTGTTCGCTTTGTCGTCCTCTATGGCATTTGTGCCTATCTCTACCAGATTTGCTCAGATTCTGAGTTTGCACCCATTGCATCGACAAACCCTATATGAGGGATGTGTTGCTTCAACATCCCTATCTACATTCATGAGCTGGTCTGCCTTGATCAAGCGAATGGTTAACTTTCTTTGCAGTGATTTGAGTGAATGCAAGTCTGAACTGTCGAAGTAGTGAAAAGCAAATCATTGTGAAGCTGGTGTGTTAGTCCCAAGTTTATGTAGACCGTGGGCACGTGTCCGTGCAAGCGTCGTGCGGGTGTTTGTGAGCAGTTTTGTTGGTCTTAGATTTCGTGAAGCAAGGGCTAGGTTGTCCTAAGTAGAGAGTAATCAGAGCTTGGGAGGGAATTGTTCATTGTAATCATTTGAGTGGTTCCGAGCATTATCTGTTGAGTCCGACTCGGTGGTTGTTGTGTATGTTGACTAGTTGCCCTGTTTATTGTATTTTGGACTGGATTGTCTTGAAGAGTTAATAAAATACACGTTACTCCTAGTTTTCTTGCATTGTGTGAATGCTCATATGTGTTGAGTCGATTCGTTGATCTTTGCAAGTGTGTGTTTTTCTTTCCGCCATTAATCCTTTATTAAACAAGTTGTTGTCCACTATATTTATGAGTGTACTTATGCAATTAAACAATGAAAGTGTAATCCATAATTCTTGTAGAGTCCCATTACAATGAGAGATTCGGATTAGAACAAGCGATGCTGCACGGACGATCAACTCTAAAGAGCTGAACCTGTGACACTCTACTTGGCGTTGACAACAACATCAATCTTCTTCAAACCCTCATCATTTTTCATCACACTCTATTTACTGCGAAAGATCTCTCCGTCACTCCTTAGAATTAGAACCCTTCGTTCACGCAAAAGTCTCTCTTATCAATCTCGACGACCTCCATAACTCTCGTTGTTTCTATTCAATGCCACAGGTCTCGTTCCAAAATCTAAAGTCTGTAGTACAAGCTAAGCTTTTAGATTTAAGTTTAGGTATTTTTTAAAAATTTGTTTAGATGTACGTGGTTTTGGTTTTATTTATGTGGTTTAGTTTTAGGCGGTATTTAGATTATTTTTTTAAGATTGTGCCTTAGATTAGGGCTTGTTAGATTTAGTGTCTTTTATGTTTTGTTAGTGTTTATATTTATTTTAAATGTTACTTTGATATGATACGAGTCTTTCAAGTTTTTTTAAAAAGTTTATTTTTTTTTAGTGTTTAAATTTTTTAATTTTTTAAAATTTTTACATGGTGCATTTAATTTAAAAGTATTTAGTCTTCTTATTGTGTAATAAAAGTAATATTTAATTATATTTTATATTATTTTTTTATTTTTGTTGTTTAGATATTATAAATTTGGAGTTAGTATTTATTAAGGTATGGTTAAAAAAAAATTAGTGTGTATTTATATTTTAAGTTTATAGTTGTGAGTTGTCTTTTAATTTTATTATGTTTTTATTTTATGTTAAAAAATAAAAGTGTCAAAGTTATTGTAAGAGTTTTTTGAGAGTCAATTTTATTTTTTAATTGTGAGTTTCAAATAAATCTTGAGAGGTATTTTTTTCAGAAAGTTTGTAATTAATCTTTTCGTTAATGGAAAAGTTTTATTCAATGTAACAAACGCATTTTCAAGTGAACGTGATGTCCGTATTATGTATGGACAATATAATGATGTGTCGTTGTCCCTTCTCTCTCCATGTAAACACTAAGAAGTGTTAAGGATTAGTATTTATATGATAGTAAATAACTATTTACTATTAATTGTTAGTTATTATATGGGTAATACGGTAAAATTATTATTAGACAGTTAATTAGCTAATTAGATATATTGTTAATAGCAAACAATATACTTCATATTGTTATTAGCCTAAATGATTAATAAAATGAGTTATTATTGGGATCAAAACATCTCCATTTAAATAAAATAATCTTCTTATTAATTTAATCGTATTTTGAACTTTTAATGTTTTTATACATTATAGAATAATTCCTAACAAATTCACCAATCAATAAAATTACTAGGTATTTAAAATCATATTCATACAACTTGTCTAATTTTATAATAAATTAGAATTCATTTACATATTCTTTACAATATTCATATAAACTTAAGTTCATTCCATACTGTTAATTTTATATATATATATATATATAATATAATTTATAAAATTTAATGTTTTTAAAAAAAAACCTCAATCAAATTTAAAGTTTTTACAAATAAACTTCTCTTAATATGTTATGCGTAAATATTATTATAAAATATTAAATAATATTAAATAGTGGAAAAAAAAACCCTGGCCTACTCCCTCCAAAAAATACTTAAAACTACATCCATCCTTTTTAAAAATAAAAATAATAAATAAATCGTATATTATTAAATAAATATTTATCTTAATTAAATACTTTGTGTTTATTAAAATGATTGTTTTATAAAGTAGTAGTATAATGAGCTGAGCCAGTTTTTCTGATTAAATCGTGTGACAAGGTTATCTCAATGAATTTTTGTTTTTATTTTAAAGATTGTAGAAATACTATCTTTTTTATAAGAATGAATCTTTATAATAAAAATCTAAAACAATTTAATTCTTTGTGTTATATTTAATATCATTTCTTTATTTTCTTGATTGTATTTATTTTTTAAGTCTTATAAATTAATTTAATCTGATAAAAATTATTAAAAGTTTTATCTATTTTTTAATAATCATTTATGAGATAAGATTTAGTAACAATGCATCCCCATTAAAAAAAATGATTATCCTTATATAAGGACTAAATAATTATGAAAAAATACTTTTTAATTGATTATGATTATTTTATTTCAACAATTTTTATTTTGAATATTTAAATTATATGGAAAGTAAATTTCAAAAGTATTTAATGAGGTCTTTTTAAATAAAATAAATGAAGATGTATTATTACATGGAAATTAAATTATAAATTTAGTGTCCATTTATATGTCATCATTTAATTGATTAGTTGTTCAATTCAATTTGTTGTGATGACTATTTTTCATTTGTGTCATCATTTGATTTTGGATTGATTAATTGTTTGATTTAATTTGTTGGGATAAATATTATTCAATTATAAATCATCATTAATAATAATAATATATCAGATAGTATTTTAATTACATTTGATTAATTAATTATTTGATTCCACATATTATGGTAACTACTTTTATCAAATTTTAACTGTGAAAATAACATCTACTCAATACTATTTAAACAAGGGCTGTTTAACGGTTAGGACCCTTTTATATATATATGATCTTGTTTTAGCTGTCATTATTTGAAGGTTGCGTTTCAAATATTTATGGGCTTTTAATAATTTTGTAACAATTGTAGGGTAGTTGTTATGAATCCAATTCAATGTGTAGAGCTCGGATCATCCTCCGAACATCCTTGTTGTGCTCGCTTTGTCGTCCTCTATGGTGCTTGCACCTATCTCTACCAGATTTGCACAGACCCTGAGTTTGCACCCATTGCATCGACAAACCCTATATGAGGGATGTGTTGCTTCAACATCCCTATTTAGATTCACGAGGTGGTCTGCCTTGATCAAGTGAATGGTTAACTTTCTTTGCAGTGATTTGAGTGAATGCAAGTCTGAACTGTCGAAGTGGTGAAAAGCAAATCATTGTGAAGCTGGTGTGTTAGTCCCAAGTTTATGTAGATCGTGGGCACATGTTCGTGTAAGCATCGTGCGGGTGTTTGTGAGCAGTTCTGTTGGTCTCAGATTTCGTGAAGCAAGGGCTAAGTTGTTCTAGGCAGAGAGTGATTAGAGCTTGGGAGGGAATTGTTCATTTTAATCATTCGAGTGGTTCCAAGCATTATCTGCTGAGTCTGACTCGGTGATTGTTGTGTATGTTGACTAGTTGGCCTGTTTATTGTATTTTGGACCGGATTGTTTTGAAGAGTTAATAAAATACACGTTACTCCTAGTTTTCTTGCATTGTGTGAATGCTCATATGTGTTGAGTCGATTCCTTGATCTTTGCAAATGTGTGTTTTTCTTTCCGCCACTAATGATCTTTGCAAATGTGTGTTTTTCTTTCCGCCACTAATATTTTATTATACAAGTTGTTGTCCACTGTATTTATGAGTGTACTTATGCAATTAAACACTGAAAGCGTAATCTGTAATTCTTATAGATTCCCATCACAATGAGAGATTCGAGTTAGGACAAACAGTGTCGCATGAACGATCAGCTCTAGAGAGCTAACCCTGTGACACTCTACTTAGGCGTTCACAACAACATCAATCTTCTTCAAACCCTCATCATTTTTCATCACACTCTGTTTACTGCGAAAGATCTCTCCGTCACTCCTTAGAATTAGAACTCTTCATTCACGCAAAAGTCTCTCTTATCAATCTCGACGACCTCCATAACTCTCGTTGTATCTATTCAATGCCACAGGACTCGTTCCAAAATCTAAAGTCTGTAGTACAAGCTAAGCTTTTAGATTTAAGTTCAGGTATTTTTTTTTTAAAATTTGTTTAGATTTACGTGGTTTTGGTTTTATTTATGTGGTTTAGTTTTAGGCGGTATTTAGATTATTTTTTTAAGATTGTACCTTAGATTAAGGCTTGTTAGATTTAGTGTCTTTTATGTTTTGTTAGTGTTTATATTTATTTTAAATGTTACTTTGATATGATACGAGTCTTTCAAGTTTTTTTTAAAAGTTTTTTTTTTTTGGTAGTGTTTAAATATTATTATAATTTCATTCATTTATTTATTATTATTATTATTATTATTATTATTATTATTATTATTATTAAATGATGCATTTAATTCAAAAATATTTAGTCTTTTTATTGTGTAAGAAAAGTAATATTTAATTATATTTTATATTATTTTTTTATTTTTATTGTTTAAATATTATAAATTTGGAGTTAGTATTTATTAAGGTATGGTTAAAAAAAACTTAGTGTGTATTTATATTATAAGTTTATAGTTGTGAGTTGTATTTTAATTTTAAAAGTGTCAAAGTTATTGTAAGAGTTTTTTGAGAGTCAATTTTATTTTTTAATTGTGAGTTTCAAATAAATCTTGAGTTTTTTTTTTTAAAAAAAAAAAAAGTTTGTAATAAATCTTCTTTCAATGGAAAAGTTTTATTCAATGTAACAAACGTATTTTCAAGTGAACGTGATGTCTGTATTATGGAGGACAATATAATGATGTGTAGTTGTCCCTTCTCTCTCCATGTAAACACTAAGAAGTCTTAAGGATTAGTATTTATATGATAGTAAATAGCTATTTACTGTTAATTATTAGTTACTATATGGTTAATACGATAAAATTATTATTAGACAGTTAATTAGCTAATTAGATATATTGTTAATAGCAAACAATATATCTCATATTGTTATTAGACTAAATGATTAATAAAATGAGTTATTATTGGGATCAAAACATCTCCATTTAAATAAAATATTCTTATTAATTTAATCGTATTTTGAACTTTTAGTGTTTTTATACATTATAAATTAATTCCTAACAAATTCACTTATCAATAAAATTACTAGGTATTTAAAATCATATTCATACAACTTGTGTAATTTTATAATAAATTAGAATTCATTCACATATTTTTTACAATATTCATATAAATTTAAGTTCATTCCATACTTTTATATATATATATATAATAATTTATAAAATTTAATGTTTTTACAAATAAACCTCAATCAAATTTAAAATTTTTACAAATAAACTTCTTATAATATGTTATGAGTAAATATTATTATAAAATATTAAATAGTGGAAAAAAAAAACCTGGCCTACTCCCTCAAAAAAATACTTAAAACCACATCCATCCTCTTTAAAAATAAAAATAATAAATAAATAATATATTATTAAATAAATATTTATCTTAATTAAATACTTTGTGTTTATTAAAATGATTGTTTTATAAAGTCGTAGTAAAATGAGCTGAGCCAGTTTTTCTGATTAAATCGTGTGACAAGGTTATCATAGTGTAATCAATGAATTTTTATTTTTATTTTAAAGATTGTAGAAATTCTATTTCTTTTATAACAATGAATTTTTATAATAAAAATCTTAAACAATTTAATTTTTTATGTGTTGTATTTAATATCATTTCTTTATTTTTTTGATTGTATTTATTTTTTAAGTCTTATAAATTAATTTAATCTGATAAAAATTATTAAAAGTTTTATCTGAATTTTTATAATAAAAATCTTAAACAATTTAATTCTTTATGTGTTATATTTAATATCATTTCTTTATTTTCTTGATTGTATTTATTTTTTAAGTCTTATGAATTAATTTAATTTGATAGAAATTATTAAAAGTTTTATCTATTTTTTAATAATCATTTATGAGATAAGAGTTAGTAACAATGCATCCCCATAAAAAAAATGATTATAATTATATAAGGACTAAATAATTATGAAAAAATAATTTCTAGTTGATTATGATTGTTTTATTTCAACAATTTTTATTTTGAATATTTAAATTATATGGAAAGTAAATTTCTAAAGTATTTAATGAGGTCTTTTTAAATAAAATAAATGAAGATATATTATTATATGGAAATTAAATTATAAATTTAGTGTCCATTTATATGTCATCATTTAATTGATTAGTTCAATTCAATTTGTTGTGATGATTATTTTTCATTTGTGTCATCATTTGATTTTTGATTGATTAATTGTTTGATTTAATTTGTTGGGATGAATATTATTCAATTATAAATCATCATTAATAATAATATATCAGATAGTATTTTAATTACATTTGATTAATTAATTATTTGATTCCACATATTATGGTAACCACTTTTATCAAATTTTAACTGTGAAAATAACATCTACTCAATACTATTTAAACAAGGGCTGTTTAACGGTTAGTCCGTCTCGTTATATTGTAATTAATAAATTGAAATAGATAAAAATAAATATAATTCTAGACAAAAACTATTTAGAATAAGTATATTATATAGTCGAAAGATAAAATTATAAATACTATTTTATTTTCTTAATGAATTTGTCGAATATTTTAATATAAGTTCAGCTGAAATATGTAAATACGATCTTATAAATATAGAGAAAAAAATATAGTCATAAAACCATGAAATTTAACCTACCATCAAATTATTGAAAGGCTTTTATTTAATTTTAAAAAAACTTATATAAAACATGATTGTATATATAATTTGAATTTAATATAATTGACGCAACTGAGAATATGGTGTTACCCTCTTCCAAATCTTCAGTGGTAATCTCTTCAATTTGGGATTCTTTTATTTGGATTTTTGTACTAAAAAGTCTCATATTTATCTTACCTGCAATAGTATTTTAATTGTAATTGACTTTAAAAAAAAAATAGAGCTTGTATAAATAGTGTAAATTGGAACCTACTTGTTCACCAAAAAACCACTAAAGTTCAATTCCGTACATACGGAGTCGTGATCCACATACAAAAAGAGTTGCATCTCACGAACTGTGTGGTCACACTTCAATTGAAAAAACAAGCAGTGTTTGTTGGGATTTTATAAAACATACAAGGATTTGCTTTTTCTAAAAATAACACTAGTTAAATTAAGACCATGACATATTTAGAAAAAATCGTGCAAGCTATTTCGGTGGCACATGTGTCACCTACGGTCCTATCCAATTTGAATCCCTAGTTTGTTGCCGATTTCAATTGATCCGGATAGGGAAATAGGAATGCTAACTCCACCATAAACTGAAGTAAAAAATTAAATTATTTACCAAAGAAAACTAAGAATTCCAAATGTCAACCAAATTAAAAATAAAAGCATAAAGTTATGTGATATTTTGAAAGAGATGATGATGGCCCATGATATAATTCGTAAGTGGACATATGTTGACGTTGTCATTTCTATCTTAAATTTTAAATAGATTTTATAATTGTTATAATAATATGTGTTTCTAATCTTGTCATTGGTTAAATAACTGTGTTGTAGGGATACGCCTCCCGGCCTGACGCCCCTTGTTCGGAGATGCTTTCGGTACGGAGACGTCTCGGGTACTTCCGGAGGCGTCCCGAAGGCGCTTGTCAGCGTGCCGGAAACGTTCGGCACGCTACCGGGCGCCTTCGGGAGTACCCGAGACGTTTCCGGTGCGTACTCGAGGGATTCCGACAGAAAAATGGCGAATTTTTTTAAAAAAAAACCTCAGAAAATCCTTAAATTTTTTTTTTCAACCCTAAATGTAAATCCAGTCCGAACCCAACCGTATAGAAATAAAATAAACATTTAAGTATAAGAAACTAGATGTCCATATCTAGTTTCTTATACTTTAAGTTATATTTTATTTATATACTTTTAGGATGTTTGAGAGGGGTTTCGGACTGCTAGGAGCTATAATGCAAATTCTAGGTTTTGGAGGATCCTGTCATATTTCAGAGTTAGTCAGATTCCAGGGTTTCAGGGTTTCAAACTTAGCCATATTTCAGGGTTTCAAGATTTCAAGGAGACATCATAGGAGGTATGAAGGCTGCATGAAGGGATGTATGCGTGATAGAATAGTATGAGAATATCTCTGGAAAAGTGCCACAAGCCAATCCCACCCCATTCCCTGTGCACCTCTTAAGGCATGCACTCGTGAGATTCAATGCACCGATGAGCCCTTGTGAGAGAAAGTGTCAGTAAATGATAAAGTTGAAAAATAATGGGAGTGGCATTCATGATTTTGTGGACAATCGAGATGATTTATTCTAGATTTGAATGTACATCTTGTCTTTGAAGTAATGAATGAATGAATATTATATATTTTTAAGTGTTTTATCATTTATAGACAAATATTTTCACACTATGTAGTTTCAAGTGTTTTACTAAAAAAATGAGTAAAATAATATATATATATATATACAGACGTACCCATAACGTATCCAAACCAAGGTTTTTGAAAAATGACGTACCCGCGTATTCGAGACGTCCCCGTATCTGTACCCGTCCCTGTACCCAAACAACATAGTTAAATAAGAATAGAGTAATTAAAAATTGACGAATAAATAGATAATAATATTGCCCAAATTTTTATGACATTACATTCTTGTAGGGGACATATGTCAATACTATAATTAATTTAAAGGAGTACACTCTAATAAGATCTAAGGAATATACCATTATTTATAGGTTAAACTTTAGAAATTTTTTATATTTATTACTAAAATATATGTTTCTAAATATTTGATTGGGTAAATAAAAACTAATTAATTACAAAGTGATTGTCTTGGCAGGTACTAATAATTAATAATACTTTACAGCTTTTCAAACTCTTATCAGTTTATGAGATTAACTATGTTAATATTACAATTAATTTAAAGGAATATGCTCTAATAAGATCTAAAGCATATGCCATTATTTATAGGTTAAACTTAAAAATATATATATAATTATTATTAAAATATATTTCAAACTATTTGATTGGGTAAATAAAAACTAATTAATTACAAAGTGATTACCTTGACAGGGACTAATAACTAATAACACTTTACAACGTTTTGAACTCTTACTAATTTATGAGATTAACTGAAGTTTAAAATTTGATATTACTTAAATTGCTCTATAATAAAAAAAAACAAACTTTAGCCTCTAACCATATCGTTTCACTAGCCATTATTAAAGTTGCATGCAACAATTTTTTTTGCGCCACATTCTGATGGAATAAATCAGATCCAACGACGAATATATAAATTTGTATGTATATTTTGTAACAAAAAAATAGACCCGGTCTCTATATTTATTGGAAAACTATTTAGTCGGACAAAACAACACCATCTTTGCTCAAACTATAACAAACAAACTCTCTGTAAATAAACAAATCGGAATTTAAACACAGAGGATACTAGCCAGCACATAGTTTAAGCAATTTGCAAACACGCCCAATAAGAAAACCTACATTGTCGATACGTGAATACTGAATTTTTTTGGGAGGGAGTAGCTACAATTTGGATAGGCGATACAAAAACATATATATAAAATAAAAATATAAAAATATAGATATATGTGCAAAATTAATCACATAATATTCATAGAAGAAATAAAATAAAATAAATAACCACAAAACATATTCATAATTCAATGCCAAATATCATAATATTCAATGGTCGAACTTAAATTAGTTTTATAATAAATAATAGTGTAAATGTTACAATGTATGGTAAAAATAACACCAATTTAACATATTCATGATTTATTATATTCATTTCCCCTTTCAACTATGATGTCTTCATCAACATGCAGTTCATTAGAACTACAAGTAGCATTAGTGCCACTCCTACTCCCACTCTCACTAGCGCCACCATGCAGAACATGTGAATCACCTTCTAGATTTATGTCAAGCAATTAGCAGAAGGCAATAGAGGTATTTAAGTCAGTTGTCACTACCTTAAATCAGCAAATCCTCTTCCTTGCAAATTCCTTAAACTCTTTAGCATCAAATGGGTACAAGTAATATAGGATGAACAAAGGGAAAAACTTTCAATTCTATGAAATTAAAAAAATCAAGATGAGAGATTAAATGTGCAATGAGACTTAAAAATATAATAAAAGGTAAAAATGTGTTGTCTATTTTTGATAAAATGAGTGTGGAAGTTACTTTTAGGTTATATAATTCATTTTAGTTTGTTTTTAATTGTACTTTAAAATCCATAATTAACTTTTCATTAAGTTAAATTTTAGAAAAATTTTTAAAAAAAAACATTTAAAAAAATAAAATAATGCATGGATATTATTAGGGTACGAAATTGGTCCTGTAAATACATCTAAATACGTTATAAGTTGTATTAGAGCGTATCCACAAAACCAATCACATATCTTGATAGTATCCTTACAATATTCCCTGGGGTATCCAAATCAGTATCATATTGTATCCAACAGTCTAATATGCATTATTTGGTAACGTAAAAGAAAATCCATACATTTTACGCTATATCAGTGCCATGCAGATTCACACGCCAATAATCATCTCACCTCAAGGCTGCTGGCATAAGATCTTCGATCGCCATTACTGTTTTTTCATAAACAGGTGCGCATATATACAGTTTTTTTTTCTAAGTTTTTAGAGCTGATAAAGGCAAAATTCATACCCTTCCACTTGAACCAAAATGATCTACATGGTATGTCAGGAGGAGCTGCGCTATAACAGATCTGTGCGAATAAGATTGGCACCTACCAAATATTAAATAATCCGAAAATTTTGAAACTATTAAACCTCTTAAATGTGTTAGAAAAATGGGCCATTACACGTGAATATGTGAAGGCACCAATGTATTAATAGAAATATTAAATGTCAAAGGATCAGATCTAATCTGATATGATGATTAACATGTATCGAGGAGATCTTATTTGTAAATTTTATAGATCTTTAGAGAACTTTATAACAGTCTTAGAAAAAAATTTAAGATATGAAGAGTTTAGAAAGAGTAGAACATTGCTAGAAGGTTTAGTAGTTGACCAATTACCTTTTCAAAAATGTTTAGAAATGTAAATGGGTTAATATATTAAACATTATTTTCAATTAGTTTAGAAATGTAAATGTGGTTAATAAATGGTTGTATGTAGGATATATTATTTTTTAATTAATTTTACATGGGTTTGGGAAATCAAATTTGTTATCTGCTAATTTAGTTTTCAAACATTTAATTTTGGATATAATTTAATTATCTTTAGTCATTATATTATTTTCATTGGATTGTATAAGTAATCAATTTTAATAAGCGTCAAATATATGACGTATTGGTATTTAATATTAAGTTCGTTTTGTAATTCATTTTTGAACATTTATTTATAAGTTTTATTTTTAAAACTTTTTAAGTATATATTTATATTATTATTTTTATAATATTACAATTATTTTTTCAATAATATTATATTTATTTTATTTACATTTGTTTTAATATTATTAACATTTGTTTTAACATTAATATTACATAGAATACATAATCGTAACTTTCTTAAACTTCTAAAACCTTACTAAACTTTCTTCTAAAACGAATTTCTATCCATTGAGCTTCGAAACCATTTTAAAATAACATTATTATTTTTTATGAACAAATACTTTTAGACTTTATCAACCACTGTTATATTTAGTGCAAAAAATTTATGGACTCTAAGGACAATCCACCATATTTGTCACTTCTTTATTAAAACTATTATTATTTTTATTGCCACAATCCACCATAGAAATCACTTTTCAACTAACTATTTTTTATTCAATTATCAAATTAAAAAAAATATATATTGTGATAATGTTACAAAGTTTTGTCTATAATTTGATATATAAATATTAGCATATCTTTTAGGTCTTCTCTATTAATTTCAATGCAGCTCTAAGTTGGAAATTAAATGTAATACACAAACCATGTACAACTATAAATGTTATTTATTAAAAAGTTTTATAACAAATTTTTAATATTATTATAATATATAATTTAAAAAACAAAAAATTAGTCAAATGACACGTGTGTAGCCGATGTCATATTAATATATACCAGTTAATAAATGCATATACAATTTAAAAAAAATTAACCAAAAGACAATCACTTTTTGATTATGTATTTTTTTAAAGCCAATTAAAAAGGCAAAAATGCATATTATGACAATATTATAGAGTTTTACCTAAAGTTTTTCATATCAATAATAGAATATTATGTAGATATTCATATCTTTGTATCTTTATTGTAACTATAAGCTTGTTATTTATTACATAGTACGTTACTTAGGACAAATGAAGGTTTATTTAGGTTTAGATTTTTAAACTTTTCAGATCATCGAGATGGTGACAAGTGTCATAATTTCACTTACTTTGAACTTGTTGAAGTCGGGATCATCTTCCAATTCTATCAAGTTCCCTAGGTAGCCGAGGTCGTGCCATGTGTTAGCATTCTATCAACTTGGTCTTGTCATTTCTCACACTATTCAAAGTCTTCAACCCCTCTAAAGGTTTGAGATTGTGACAGGGGTCATTATCCTTTTCACCTGCAACATTTTGATGCTTGTACAAGTTCTGATTCATAATAGTCTTCCCAGCTCTTGAGATAGTGTACAACTAAAAGGCGATTAGTTCTGGAACCCCAAGATTATGTCATGTGGCGACATCTCCGCTACTCAAAGCCCGTCAAGTAGAGTACACAATTATATCCCCAAGGCTCTGATATTGTGTCACGTGGTAACAACTTGTCCACTTAGAGAACAATGCACAATCGAAAACGGGTTGCTTACATAGCCACGATATTGTGCCACATGGTGACTCGATCGCTAAGAGTCAGTCAATTAGAGTACACAGTTATATGTTTGAGGCTTTGAGATTATGCCATGTGGCAACATCTCATCTGCTCGAAGCACAATGTACAGTTGAAAGCATATTGCTTCTAGAGCCTCGAGATTCCACGTGGTGAAATATCAACTTCTTAGAGCCTATCAAATATAGTACACAATTATATATTCGAGGCCTTGAGATTGTGCCATGTGGTAACATCTCTTCCATTCAGGCCATAGTGTACAGTCGAAAGCGGATTGCTTTTGGAGCCTTGAGATTGTGCCACTTAGCAACATCTCAATCGCTTAGAGTCTATCAAGCAGAGTATACAGTCATATCTCTAAGGCCCTAAGATTATGCCATGAGGTGACATCTCAACCGCTTGAAGTATTGTGAATAGTTAAAAGAAAATTGCTTATGAGGCCTTGAGATTATGCCACGTGGTGACATCTTGACTGCTTGGAGCCCTCAAACAAAGTACACAATCATATCTCTGAGGCCTTGAAATTGTGCCACATGGTGACATCTTAGCCATTTGAATTACTATGGACAGTTAAAAGTGGATTTCTTTTGGGACCTCGAGATTGTGCCAAGTGAAGACATCTTGGCCACTTAGAGCTCATCAAGTTGAGTACATAGTTGTATCTTGGAGGCCCTTACATTGAGCCATGTAGCGACTTCTCAGCCGCTCAGAGCATAGTACACAATGGAAAGACACGTCCGGAGCCCTAAGATTGTGCAATGTGGCAACATATCTGTCATTCAAAGCCTTGTACACAATCAAATTCTAAAGCTTCTGGGACCTTGATATTGTGTCATGGTGACATCTCGATGACTCATAACATAGTGCACAACAATTAGTTGATTGCTTTCAGAGCTCTGAGATTGTGCCATGTGGCAACATCTCAGCCACTCAGAGCATGTCAAGTACAATCGAAAGCCAATTACTTTTGGAGCCTCGATATTATGTCACGTGGTGACATCTCAACCACTTAGAGCTCAACAAGTAGAGTACACAATTATATCTGAGTCCTCGAGATTGTGCAATGTAGTAACATCTTGTCCACTTGGATCATAGTGCATAGTCAAAAGTGAATTGCTTCCAAAGCCTCAAGATTATGCCACGTGGAAACATCTCAGTCACTTGGAGCACATCAAGCAGAGTACACAGTTATATTTATGAGGCCTCAAGATTGTGCCATGTGGCAACATCTAATCCACTTAGAGCATAGTGCACAGTTGAAATCGGATTACTTCTGGAGATTTGAGATTGTGCCATGTAGTGACATATTGGTCATTCAGAGCCCATCAAGTAGGTACATAGTTATATCTTTGAGGTCATGAGATTGTGCCACGTGGCAACATCTCTTTCACTCAAACCATAGTGCACAGTCAAAATTGGATTACTTTTGGAGCCCTGAGATTATGCCTTGTGGCAACATCTCAGTCGTTCGGAGCCCGTCAAGTAGAATACATAGTCATATCTCTGAGGCCCTGAGATTGTGTCATGTGGTGACATCTTGATTGCTTGAAGTGTTATGCACAATCAAAAGCAGATTGCTTCTGATGCCCTGAGATTGTGCCACATGGCGACATCTCAGTTGTTTGGAGCTTGTAAAGCAAAGTATATAGTCATATATTCAAGGCCTCGAGATTGTGCCATGTGACAACATATCAACCTCTTGGAGAACTATGCATAGTCAAAAATGGATTTATTTTGGGGCTTCACAATTATGCCACATGGAGACATCTTGGTCGCTCAGAGCTTGTCAAGCAAAGTACATAGTTATGTCTTGAAGGCCCCTACACTGAGATGCGTGGCGACATCTCAGCGGCTTAGAGCATAGTACATATTGGAAAGAGAAACACTTGCAAAGCCCTGAGATTATGCCACTGGCAACATCTTGAGCACTCAGAGCCTTGTATAGAGTCAAATTCTAAAAGCTTATGGAACCTCAAGATTGTGCCACATGGCAACATCTCGGTGACTCAAAACAGAGTGCATAGTGATATTCGATTGCTTCCCTAGCCTTGAGATTGTGCTACATGGCGACACTTTAGCCACTTGAAGCATTTCAAGCACACTACACAATTATATCTACGAGGCCTTGAGACTGCACCATGTGGCGATATATTGGCCGCTCAGAGCATAGTACAGAGTTCATTAGTCCCAACCTCTACGGTATTCACTCATTTTATAGGCCTAGGTGCTATTTCGCCACCATTGGTAGATTTTATTTTTTGAAAGTTGCAATATTATAAATTATTTTCATTCCAATGTTTTTTGGACAGAAGAACCATCATTTTAAAACTTGATTACCAAGATCATATAATCAAATATGGTCAATGCACAAATACAATGCAATCAGATTATGTGGGTTGATGTTCATGGCTTGCTTGCATTCATACAAGATCCAATTAATTATAAGATATATAATTTTAACACTTTGAATCTTAATTTTTGTAAGTTGAAGGAACATTGACAATTACCAATATATATTCAAAACCATTTCAACTCACTTGCAACAAGTGCCGTTTCATAATTGAATCTATGCAACCTATTTAGGGCACAACTTTTAATTGTCCTTAATGTTGCAAACAACGTTCATATGCATATTTCCATCATCTTACTTGACATCTTAAAACTATGAAAAATACTAATATAAAATGCAGTCTTTCAAGCTTGCCATTGAAAACAGTCCTCTTTGCATTGACAAAAATTTCACACGACGACTATGTGGCAGACAAAGCTAACACTACCTACCTACTATGAGGATTTTCACTACAAAGAAGATTTACTTTTATCAAAGAAAAAGTCACTCTAAACGTTGAGATAATGAACAATAACTAAAGTGTACCTAATCCAATCTTAAATTTTTTTCTTTCAAATTTCAAACTACACACTTATAACAAATTTTTACTTATTGTTTCATCGTACAGGGATAAATACCTCCTTCCCCTACATAAATAAGACAAACAACTAATTCACGAACAACTACTAATACTACTGTCTATGGAAGCCTCACATCTCAGAATTACACTGTGTTTTTCTTCTTTTACTAATGTATATACAAATATCAATGGCCTTTGTAAATTTGACTTAAACTTCAATACATTTTGCTTTGTCAATAGTGTTCAGTTATACATCTTATCATTGGAGCACTCCAATACACTTTCCTTTATCAATATTATTTACTTATATATCTTACTATAATTTTATATACTTCATTTTTTTTCCTCTTGTATATATGCTCTGCTACCATCATTTTGTTCTTATATTGTTTTATATTTGTAAATAAATTAAACTACTTTTCATATTTTCTCACAATTACTGTTAAAAAATTGTTTTCATTTATCTCATGCTAAAACTTTAATTTTAATGAACCAAAAATCAAATGCAACATATTATTTAAAACAAAGGCAAGGACTAACCACTATGCAACCCATATTTTAACCCCAAACGCTTGTTATTGTGGAGCGAAACCTTTAGATTCACCTCACGGTATTGGAGATGCAAATATACACATTAGCGTAGTTTTTTGTGACGCTCCAGTTTTCAATAGTTGTTTCCCTTAAAGTCGTGCCTGGCTTTAATCTGTCTTTGAGCAGTGTTGTTTCTGTCATGTTTGTAAACAGTGTCCTCGTGAACGGTAACGTTTGGCCCACGCCCCAAACTCAAAATAAAACCCTGTTTCGTAAGCATGAAGGCGAAGATCAAGACAATGAACGTGGACTGTGTGAGCTCCACCCAGTTCCCCATTGTTTTTTCAATGTTTTTGATGATTTCGGGGGCTCAAATTGCAACAAATTTCAGAAGTTGAAAGCTCGAGTTGGAAAAATGGGTAGGCGGAAAACAGGGAACCGTTGAAAGAACAATATCATCTTAGAAAGCATATGTGGAGAAAGTGATTGATATATGATTTGATTCGTAGGTAAGAATAGTTTGAGAAAATCAAGGTTGCACGAGGCCTCAGATTGTAACCATATAATATGCCATAGCATTGAATCATAGAGAGACATGGCTGTTTGCATGGAAAAAGCCATGTGTAATAATCATATATTATTTTATAATATGTTATAATTTAATATAATATATCATATTTTTTTACTATTAATTATAATATAAATGATATAAATAATATATATAATATAATATTATATTAATAATATAATATTATAATGATATATAATAATATATATAATATAATACTATATTAATAATAAATAATATAATATAATATTATAATGATATATAATATATTGTAATATTATATTTTTTAATATAATAATAATATTATGGAAAAGTGGGGATTTGTAAAGTTAAGAGTGTAAATTGGTGGTCGTCTCAGATTCAAAACTTATGATCAATGCTTTGTCTTACATTTTGTTCATAAAATATAAAAAACAAAAATTTGATATTTTTTGTGAAAGGTGATGGTGACAAATGAGGTTGTGCATTTCTTCATATGATGTGGCAATGTGTTATGTGGGGATGAGTCATTTTGTTTTATGATGAACTTGAGCAATGACGAATTGGTGGGGAAGAGCAAGCCCACACTAAACATGCAAGTGGTAAAATATATCAAGGTGAACTAGGTGGTGATAGTGAGGGGCAATGATAGTGTATTTCAATGAGAGACTCAAAGAACCCTAAGAAAATACACATACAAATTTTAATAACAGGTCACATTCGAAATCTGGGCTTATGATAGTTGTAGATGGTAGTATGAAGAAGTAAGACAGAATAAGGATTAATTACCTTAATTTTGCTCAATGTGTTTCTTATTTGAATAGGCTTTTTGCATCTATTTTTCATCTCTTTGGATAGAGATCTTATAGTCTTGTATTTATACTGATTTGTAGCTTGTGCGAATAATAAAATGTGCTTAGGCCAACCTTACAAGGGCACATGTTTGAAAATATATCTATTCAAGAGAGCTAGGGCGATACTAGTGCCTAGTTGGAGACACTAGCGCCATGTGGCTTTAGTGTCCTTAATGTGGCGTTAGTGTCCAGCTGACAGGTTGTTGGGCACAATGGGTTGGGATTTGGGAATGCAGTTCTAGAACTCTGTTTGAGCTCACTGTAGATGTTTGTGGTCTGCACAATGGCTAGAAAAGTGTGATAAAGGCTCTAAGATAGGTCTAAGGCTAAGCTACGAATATGTTGTCTCAAACAACACTTTTAGCATCCAAATACCACTTTTAGGTGATTACAGGTACAAACATAAACATTTTTACTAACAACAATTTAGTGTTTTAAGATTTGATCAAGTAAATGCCACAAAGATTTTATATTTGTTGATTGTAGATATTTAACAATGTGGAAATGGTAATAAACAAGTGTTTGCAATCAATATGAACATGTAAATGTCGATTGCATACATATTTAATCTACTTTAACAAATGGATTTAAAAAAACAAACAAAAGATGAGGGAAAATGGAGAAAACATGAGCTTGCCTTGTAGAATAAACATATGTGACCTAGTTGAGTAGACGAATATCTTGAAAAAACAGTCAATGAGTGGCCAAAATGTGCACAACCAGAAACAAATACGGTGCTGAAGTTTGAGGACAATTCCTATTGTGTGGAAAGAGAGACCAAGCCACCATATACAAGCACAAGTTATGAACATCAATTTCAATTTCTTTTAAATAAAAGATGATTCTTGAAGCATGGTTTAAGATTGATCAAATGCTCAGATGAATATCAAAAGTGTGTTTAAATAACTTGGACTCAATACAAGAGAAAATCTAACTAATAAAATAGGAAAAATGCATAAAATAAAATGGTTTGGTCCTCTATACTATCTTCTAATCCCAATGAACCAACCATTACAAACTCTTTCAGCTGGTCTTATATAGAAACTCAGTCCATTGAGCAAATCAATTTTCCCTCTAAAAGTTTGTTGAAGCCATTAATGAGAGCCACCAACCACATTGTAGTTCTAATAGAGAAAAAACACTTTCCAAAGGCACCATATACCAAAATCATTAAGATTCCCCTCCTTTTCCCTTTTACCTACCAAAACATCAAATTAAACAAGTTATTTCATTGAAAAAGGTAAAAGATATCAAAAATTTAAATGAGGAGTTCACTTAAAGTAAGGAAGTTATGAAATTAGATCATTGATAGGGTTTAGAATTTGCACTTATCCCATTTAAAACCAACACCATTACAAAGAAGATGAAACCAACTTTCCAATGCAACAAACGACATAAAAAATGAAGTAGTGGATCAAAAGATATGATCAAAATACTAACATACAGTACACCTTGTGAATAGTTTCAGCAATTTGAGCAAATCGAGAGTGTTAGCATTTTTAGTTCCACAAGGGACATAAACGGCCAATTGACCTTTAGGAACAACTACATTGGTGAAATGAGGTCTAATAGGAACCTCTGTATATGACTCAGTGCTAGGAACAAACAAATTGATTGATAAATGGTCAATGGGAACAAGGGTGATCGACTAGCTAAGAGGAACGTTGAATGGGTTGCATTGAACAAATTCTTGACTTGATTCAAATACTTAGTTTAGTCCAAAACATGGTTCATCATGAATCTCATGAAAATAGATTTCCATTGCAATAAACAATATCCAAAACAAAGATATAAATCAAAAGTTATGGCCCAAAAATCATTTGCAGGTCTAACGTTTACACACAGTCGACCTTTTAGAGCATGCCAGCGCTGACACAATTGTAGGAATAGGGTCGAAGGCTGACCTCGTTCTAGGAAATAGTGTTTTGGGTGACCGAAATCAATATGGAATGTCGATGACCAACTTAGTTCAAGGAACTACCATTTCGGCTGACCTGACTTTTAAGGGGTAAGAGGATGCTTTTAGACAAAGTGTTATATATGAAAATTTATCGCTGGGAGTTGGTCTATGTATCATCCATGTCCAACTATACCAATTCTTCCATTTATTTTTCAAGTTGATCACAAGGGATTTCATATTTGTCTTCGTGTATGGACAACCTATGGCTACTCAGATTTTCATCCATGAACTCGCTTGAAGCAACTGCAACAATTTCTTCATCAGACTCATTTTCATCATTGCATTCCTAGACTGGTTCTTCCTACTGAATAGAACATTCATGGTCAACATGATCGCTTTAGCACCTCTCTCATTTCCATATTCATAGACTCAAAATTGTAAACTTGGGAATGGAGTCTCGTAGATCGACCCATGCATTGCTTCGTGAGAGTCTCTTGCAACAAATGACACTTGAGTAACAACCACACTAAAGAACGTTTGATCACCAAAACAAAGCAAAAAAACCTACTGATTAAATGTTGAATTAACATAATTGCATGTGTTAATTGTACTAGCGGGGTTCTCATTGGTCACAAGGAGGTTTGACTGATTGTATGTTTGAGGCAACGTTTGGTTACAAGGCACAAATTGGTCTATGAGTTGACTTGTAGGCAAGTAAGTCGAAGGAGTTTGGGTGTAAACCCCTGATTGTTTAAACGAATAAAAAGGGTCAACACCATAACCATGCAGATTATTCAATAATGAAGGCCTCTTGATAGGTCAATCCAGAGATGTGAGAGTAGATGGAGTCTTCCGCATAAGCATGACAATTAGGGGATCCAATGTTTTCAGATAGATCTCGATAGCAACAACTTCTATTTACAAAATGGGTATTTCAACCTCATGTGTAACTGATACAAGTGAATGTTGAATGTATTGATGGGTTCATTAGGCTCCCTACGAGATGTAGCAAACTGATAATATAGGGCAACAAGATCGGTCCACATGATAAAATGGTTAACAAATGCATTTTTAAAGGCAACCCACGAGGTAATATATCTAGCAGGAAAGTCGAGGTACAAATCGTAAGCAATCTCATCCAAAGAGTAAGGAAATAGGTGGCAAGCAACATCTTCATGCTAGATTTAAATCTAGATAATGGAATCTTTATATTCTTGATTGTGTTTTTCAGCCGTTTGAATCCTATCATGTGTGTATTTAGGGCAAAATTCATTAGGATCTTTAGGCAAGTATAAACAAGCCCTTAAATGTTCATAGGGCAGTCACCTCCACCATGCCAGACAAAGGCCATTGGTAGGTTTAAAAGATCTATATTTTAGTTTTAGCACCTTAAACGTCTCATTTTGGGCAATACTTCTAAAGTCAAAGTTCAAAATTTTCATTAAAAATTCTAATTTTGGTCCTACTTCTAGTGCAAATTTGTTGATGCGGATTTTAGACATGCAACATGGATGAGGAAAACGGAAAGGATGGGCTAAAGGAATCATTACATAATAAATACTAAACAATATTCCTATTTAGGCCCTCCTAGTGCCAATCTATTGATGTGTGTTTTAAGGCACACAATAGAGTGGAGAAAGCATAAAGGATGGTCACAATACCACAAACAAATTGGAACTTTCAAAATATACTCCAATTGATGCGCTTCATCTAGCGTCAATTTGTTGGTGTTTGTTTGACACGACACACCAACTCAGGGCCGGACAACGGGAATCCTCTGCCTACCTCTCATGAAAGGAAATACAAAATGATTTCTCCAAAGTATTTTTTCACTAGGTCATGGCATACTAGATACCTCAACAATTGTTGTGTTTATTGTTTCGATCATGGGCCTTGTTGGTTTGGAATATAAATTGAGATTTATAATTAACAGATTAGACTTAAAATGCAAGTTTGTTCATTCTATGATGTGAGTTTTAAGCATGCAACAAGGAACAAGCATAAATATTCTACCGAAAAATAAATTGACGTTTTAAAATTTGATCATGGAAATGCCATGGATTTTTAATATTTATTCATTGTAAATATTCAACAATGTGGAATGGCAATAAATAGGCGTTTGTAATTGAGATGAACATGTAAATGTAGAATGCATACATATTTAATCTACCTACTCTAACAAATGGATAAAACAAAGCAAAAGATGAGGGAAAATGGAGAAAATACGAGCCTGTATTGTGGAGGAAATAGATCTGATGCGATTGAATAGACAATTTTTTTCAAAACTCGGTCTATGAGTGGCCAACATGCACACAACTAGAAACAAAGATGGTACTGAAGTTTTGTGAACAATTCCAGCTGAATTAAAAGAGAGACAACCATCCTATACACACACAAGCGATGGACATCAATTTCAACAGTGCTCAAATAAAAAATAATTCTTGAAACAAAGTTTGAGATTAATCAAATACTCAAATAAATTGCAAAAGTGTGTTCAAACATCCTTAGCTCATACAAGAGAAAATCTAACTAAAAACACAAGAAAAATACATAAAAAAAAAAATGGTCTAGTCCTCTATACCATCTTCTAATCCTAATAAATCAGCCCTCATAAAGTCTTTCAACTGATCTTATATAAAAACTCAGTCCATTGACCAAATAAAGTTTTTCTTCCAAAATTTGTTAAAGCCATTAATGAGAGCCACCAACTACAACGTAATTCCAATTTGACCAAATAAAGTTTCCCTTCCAAAGTTTGTTAAAGCCATTAATGAGAGCCACTAACCACAATGTAGTTCCAATGGAGAAAAAACACTTTACCAAAGCGCCAAACACAAATAACTAATGAAGGCTCTTTAGTTACTAGCAAGTCTTGCCTTAGTCGTGTTTTGCCTCCTTTTTCCTTTTTACCTACAAAAACATTAAATAAAATCAGGTTATTTCATTGATAAGGTAAAATATATCAAAATATTGAATGAACATTTCACTTAAAGCAAGGAAGTCGTGAGATTAGATCGTTGATAGGTTTTAGAACTTGCACTTCTTCCATATAAAACCAACATCATTGTAAAGAGGATGGAACCAGTTTTCTGATGTAACAAATGGTATCGAAAATGAAATATCAAATCAGAAGATATGATATAAATTAAGAGGCAATCTATTTTGTAAATAGTGTCCGCAATTTGAGGCCTGTCAGGAACGTCATAATTTCTAGTTTTATGAGGAACATTGGTGGCCAACTATCCTCTAAAAACAACTGCATCAATGAAATTGTTTTAACATCGAAGCTGTTCTAACATCGACGAAATTCCACATTAAAATTATTCTACATCATCACAAACTTCCAAAATAAGACCCATCGATTGGCTTTGAAAGTTATCCTTTAACGCACTAAACTAATACTTGCAGATTGAAATATTTTGGAATACGTGCATGTACCGCAAGGACCCTGCAAGTACGCTTGGATTTGAATGCGATCACAAGCTCCCTGCGGTACCTTGTGCATCCCAACACGTAACCCCATAAGATTCCTATCATATCCGTATCCACAGGGCTGGCAGAGTGTATTCGTTAACATAGTTACAAAGTGGTAAAGCCCCTCCTTTTTCCCACTCCCTTAAACTTTTTATTTCACATAATAGATTGTACACTCCTTACTTTTAAGAAAACATATAAATTTCTTATTTCTATTAAAACAATGAATGCCTCCTCAGCCTGTTTCTAATTATTTTGGATCGTACAATTCCACTTTCTGCAACTAATTGAGAATGGATGAGCAAATGCTTGTGTTTATTTAATTAGGTTATAGACTTAATCTAAATTCTCTCCCCTTCTAGAGAAGTGCATTGCTTGCAATTTACATATGGTTAACGGTTAAATAGTTTGTATATCGTTTGATTTGATTCTCCCAACATTTCGTTTAAATGCACAAAATGCATATTTGTAGTAAATTAAACCTAATAATATTTCTCTTTTGTGTAGATAGGAATGGGGGATGCCTGTTTCACGCTATGCGGACAAGCTTATGGAGCGCAGGAAGAACACATGTTAGGAATATACTTGCAACGTTTGTGGATTGTTCTCAGCGGCTATGCAATTGCAATTTTACCCGTTTATATCTTTACCACGCCTCTCCTCAAACTTTTTGGCCAACCTGACGATATTGCACAATTATCAAGCAGAGCCTCTCTATTGTCCATTCCAATGCATTTCTCGTTCGTTTTCTATTACAGTCTTCTCATATTTTTACAATCACAGTCCAAGAATTTCGTAACTGCGTGGGCATCAGCACTTGGAGCCCTATTAAACATTCTCTTATGCTGGCTGCTTGTGTCCAAATGGAGTATGGGACTTGATGGTGCACTTATTTCCCTAAATGTGGGATGGTGGACCCCTGTGATTATTCAATACGTTTATGTTACTTGTGGGTGGTGTTCTGATACATGGACTGGATACTCAATGGAG
Organism: Torreya grandis; assembly: GCA_037957365.1. Lineage (NCBI taxonomy): Eukaryota > Viridiplantae > Streptophyta > Pinopsida > Cupressales > Taxaceae > Torreya > Torreya grandis. The sequence goes on along the minus strand of JARHVA010002574.1, from coordinate 2,089,662 downwards.
GCGTTTAAAGATCTTTGGCCCTTTTTCAAGCTATCTGCTGCGTCTGGTGTCATGTTATGGTTAGATTCTACTTTATCTAATGAACTCAAATATGTATAACATACAGTAGGAGCTAAAATTCTTTCAAAACATGTGTCATTGATGATGTTTTCTTGTGTTTTGATTTGACAGTTTGGAGGTTTGGTACTACAATGTACTGGTTCTAATGACAGGAAAGATTAAAAACATACAAGTTGCTGTTGATTCACTTTCTATTTGGTAAGTAAATATTTATATTTATATATATTTTGGTCAAGAATAAACATTTACATTACAAACAAATGTGTATTTTTGAATAAATATATTTGTTATAAACAGTGGAAATTCCAAACATCATTGAAGATTTTCTCAATGTCAGAAGCCAAATATGGGTGAATAGGAAAGATATTACTTACTAGCGGTTTCTTTTAAAGTATAAGTTATGTTGGAATGGATGTAAGTTTTTTTTGTTATAAGTTATATTGGAATGGATGTAAGTTTTTGTTATCGTAAAATCAGGTTTGTAAAATGAAAGAGTGTAAAATAGTAATCTTGTTATACTCAAAATATATGACCATTGATTTCATCTCAGATTTTGTTGGTAAAACGTTAAAAAACAATACTCTGTTTTTATTTGTAGAGGTATGATACTGAAAAATAAGGTTGTGTGTTTCTTAATACGGTGTAGCAATGCTCTGTGCGGGGAGATGTTTTGTTTTACAATGAACTTGAGCAATGGCGAAGTGGTGGGAAAGGAAAAGGCTATACAAATCATACAAATGGTGAAATATTTCAAGGTGAATTGTGTGGTGATGGTGAGGGGAAATGACAAGGTATTTCTATGATGAACCCAAAAAATCCTAGGCAAATATATGTACAAAGTCAATGACATGTCACATCTAACAATGCAATATGTAACTTCCATTGAATTATATCAATTACCCAATATACGATTAAAACAAGTGTCATTTCAATGAAAATATGGGTTAGATATCTGACGACTCTTTTAAAAACACAGAGAATGCACCTCAAGTATCAATTTAGACAAGTCTAAAACTAAATAGACAAGAATTCCATCTATGTTAACTATATAAAACCTAATTAGATGACTTTAAAATCAATTAGACAAAAAATGGAAAAGAATTATTCAATAGAAGTTCTCTTATATAATTTGTTGGACTGATGCAAGATACCTTATGCAAACAGAGATCAAATTACCATGTTTTTTCCATTCTCATTCTTAGTAACGCTCGTAACAACTATTGTATTCATAACAATAATGTTTATTTCTCTTTATTTGGTGATTGGAAGAAATGTAAAATTGATGCTAGACCCAAAAGCACTATCAATTTTAGGCAATTTGTTGGCCCAGGGTTTGAATTCTCACTAGTTTCTAAATGCTCTCTCGAAGCACTATGGCGGTCTAGTCGACAGTCAAATCACGTTCAAAAGCCATGACTGCTGACCCTGTCTCACATTTTGTTCTCAAAGCATTTAGAAACAACAATCTGATAGTTTTTTTGGAGGTGATAGAGGGAAATTAGCTTATTTGTTTCTTCATGCAGTGTGGCAATGAGTTATGTGGGGAGGAGATGTTCTATTTCACAATAAACTTGAGAAATGATAAATATGGTAGAAGGACAATATCATGCAAAGCATACAAGTGATAAAAGATTTCAAAATAAATTAGACAGTAATAATGAAGAGCAATAATAAGATATTTTCATTATAAAAGATTAACATCTTGGGCTCTTTAAACGCGGAGTTCCACGCTAATATGAGTAGCTGCGTCCTTTTCTTCTGTGCAGCATAAACGTCGACTCATGGGAGCTGGCCATACCACTTGGTTTCCTTGGTTCAACCAGGTACTTGTATGCTTACAAGTTTAATCACAATATTTTGCTATAGGTTTACCAGTTTATTTGATCTGATAAGGTGTTATGTGTATGTAGTGTGAGGGTTGCATATGAACTTGGAGCAGGGAGGCCCCGTCGAGCCAAATTTGCAGTAGTAACCGCAGTCATAACCTCCACGGTTATAGGAATTGTATTTCTAGTTCTTTTATTGGTGTTCCGCAGTGATTTCGCTATGGTTTTTTCAGACAGTGCTGTTGTACAGAAGGCTGTTTATAAATTGTCGATATTACTAGCATTTACGGTGCTGCTGAATAGCATACAACCAGTTCTTATAGGCAAGTAAATCTCAAACACCATTGGTTTTCATAATACTTTAGGTTCCAGTGTTATAACCATAGTTATTAAATCTGGCTGGATCTAGATAAAATTCAGTTGGATTCGAATAATTTAGTCGTGATAAGTTCGTTTGTGTTGGTCTTGGTTTTTTCATATATATTTTTAAGAGTTTTTTTTAAAAAAAAAAAATTAAAAATTAAAAATATGAGACAATATTAATATTTTTTAGTTTTATATATTTATAAAATTATGGTCACATATATATTTGTATATATTTGCGATAGAATTTTTTTCAAACTTTTTGAAGAATTTGGGATTTCAATTTTTTTTTTATCCTTAAAAATGCAGATTTCCAAATTTGTAATTATAATTATAATATATAAGGCCAACATTCTTTAAGATGAATTTAATTATATTTTCTAATTTTTTTTTTAATAAATATATTTAGGTGTTGCCACTGGGTTGGGGAAGCAAGCTTTTGTTGCCTATGTAAACATTGCATGCTACTATATAATCGGCGTTCCACTTGGCATGTTTCTTGGATATGTTTGTCATTTCGAAGTTATGGTGAGCGTTAGTTTATTTAGTTATTTATTTTTTATTATTATTTTGGTTTGAAGGTTAAAACTGATAAGAAACTGAGGGGTTATTATTATAACTAATTGATTTTTTTGTATTTTATTTTGTAGGGAATTTGGCTGGGAATGATAGGAGGGACAACAGTCCAAACTTTTGTATTGATGTTTATAACATGGTTAACAGATTGGGATATAGAGGTATTTGGCGGAGTTGTTCTTTTTATTTTAATCTTTTTTAGATGATTCAAATAAATATTATATTTATTTTTTTGGTCATTATTTTAATTTAATTGTTTTTAATTTGCAGGTTATTAAAATTGCAGCTAAAATGAAGGCGCTGTAAACAAATTTGATAGGCACAATTTTTAAAAAAAAATTAATTATTGAAACATAAAATTTATTAACTTAATTATTGCTATTTTCAATTCATTAAAATATATTATATTTATTTTTTCTATTAATAAAATGATTAAACTTTGATCTTATTTTTTAACCTCATATGCAAGCTAATAAAATTGCTAGCTAAAATGAAGAAATTGTAAAAGTAGCAAATAGGTCCATTCAAAAAGCTTAGATTTTCTTGAAATATAAGTCCCAACAACATTATTTTCTCATTCCCGACGCTATTGAAAAATTGGATTTGAAAAACAAAATTAATGATAAAGTTGGGTGATAAAAATGAATTTATTGTTTTGAAAAATTAAGTTAATATGAAGGTCACCTATTTAATTTATATATATTAAAAATTTAAATGCTAGTCAAGAATAAAGTTTTTGATAAAATTGGACAAAAAAGTGAGTTTTTTTTTTTTTTTCAAATAAAATTTAAGAGCAAGGTTAATTTGAAGATTGTTTAGTTAATAAACTGTAAGGTATTATATATGTGCATACACATGTTTTTATTAATAATTTATATGCATTTATTATTAAATTTATATATATTTAGAGAGATTTTTTTTGTAGTATAGAGATGGGGTTTTATAATGCAACACAATTATATATAGTTAAAATAATTGTAAAATGAAAAAGTCAGATTTAATTACTACTCAAAAATTAAAATATTAAATAATAGGGATTTAGAATAATATCTTAATTTATAGGTAGTTTGAAAATAGTGATAACAATTCAAAAAATAAAATAAAATTGTGATAAGATAATGAGAACTTTGAAAGCTACATTGTGTTTATAGACCACAAAACTATGGACTCTATATTTATGGGCCTTGTAACTATAGATTCTATGTTTATGGGTCTTATAATTATGAACTCCATGTTTATTGGTCCCATCCCATAATTGTGAACTTCATGTTTATAGAAAATAACTAAGGCAAAAATCCATTTGTTGATTATGTTCATTAAGTTTAGGGCTTTGAAAGCTTGGCTCGGTGTTTTGAAAATTGTGTGGATGATTAGGATTTTTTTCTTCTTCGAACCATAATAGGGAAGATCCATTCAATGGATATATAAAATTATTTGATTTGGGATATTTGCTCAAGGTTAGTAGGGTTTTTAAACATTGATTAATTATCATGCCTCTCAACGATAAACAATATCAAAGACAACATAATAATAAAATGCAATAATGGTTCATTCAAGCAATTCAGTGTGATGCAATGTGTTGCTACTATGAAATTCCATGATATAATGAATGCTCTCTAAATAGTGGATGTGTATAGAACTCTTCAATAGTAAATGATAAATGATATTTAAGATTTATGTTATATTCTTGAATGTCTTTTTTATATAATTGCATGTATTACTTGATGCCGTAAAAGCTATGATGTACTTGCATATTTGTAGGCCTATTGAATTTAAATTAACACTTGATTGGCATGCAATCCAAAATCAAATGGATAAAATTTTCAAGAAGATTAGAAAATTAATCCTTTAGGGATCCTAATAGAGGAAAATGGAAACTAGTAAAAACAAAAGAAAACATAAGAGGAGGAGAGAGGATCCTAATAGGGGGAAATGGAAACTAGTAAAAACAAAGGAACACGTAAGAGGAGGAGAGAGAGGAAGGGAGGAGAAACAAAATGTGAGGGTGACATGACAAAAATCAAGCATTTAATAATGGAGCCTAATATGGGCCAATAATTGATGATGACATATTTGTCTTGCTATAATATTTTTTTACAATTAATAAATACCTAGTGGCATGTTTTAAGTGTACATAATATCCCAATTTGATGTGTGCATGCATATAATATCATGGTAAAAGAGGCAAATGTTGGATACAAGTTTTTGTGCCACCTAAAGCTCCTGTGAAAAACGCCAATGCCTCAACTATATAATCCTTATTCCAAACATATTAATCTACTAATAGAAGGTATAACATATGCACTACAATTAAAATAAAGAGAGCAACATTGTATTGAAATCACAGAAGCAAATTACAAAGTATTGCAAGTCTCTTTGAGGGGGGAAACTCCCTTGAGAAATGCTCAATAGAAAACATTCAATGGATGCCTTTTCATCTTGCATAATATCTCTATTTAAATTAATCTAATCATAACAATTACCACTAATCCATACATATATATGATAATTATAATAAGCTAATAGGACCACTTACTGTGTCCAATTTGTTATTAATAATACCTAATATGAAAAGGAGAGTCAGGATGAAGGGGTTCTAACAAGCCCTCCCCCTTATAAAATTTATCTCTTAAAATTTGAGTTGAGTTTGAGTAAATTACTATTGAAATTGGAGTAAGGGTTAACATGTTATGTCGTTTGATTGCATTCTATTCCATTGTACTATAATATATGTGATAATGTGAGTGTAGAGTTGTTGTGATCCCTTGTCTAGGATAGGCTTATGTTTTAGGAGGACATATCCTTAAGTTACATGCTTGGGTAGTGTAGTGTAAACATCCAAATGTTTCAAAATGACCATCATCAAACAAGATTCATGAAAAACATGATCAACCTTGGAAGAAGAGGGTGGTTCCAATCTTAGGGAGGATATTATAATGGCCATAAGACTTGGGTGCTACTATTTGACACACCTTCATCTTTAAAGAGAGTTGTTTATAAGGCTATAACTAGAGAAAAACCATGTCCCTTATGTTGAAAGTAAGTTTAGAGCGAAGTGATCAAGCTACTACATCATTCAATTTTTTGTTGTATCGAGGTTATCGTGGAGAGTTTGAACGTTATTTTCATGTGTGATGAGTAATAAATTTACTACTTGCTAAAAACACAACTAGCTACGCAAAAATATCAATAGGCATAAACTTAGAATTTGCATGATTGTAAACTTATTTGTTAATTCTCATTGAATGAATACAATATTTACATAAGTCTTTAAATAAAGTTCAACTCGAACTTGGAGTTGATATGCATAATTAAAAAAATTAAATAAATCAAATGCTTTCTAAATCACCTTGGTGGGTTCTTTTAGTTAAATCTAGCTCTGGTGCTGAAGTCTAACCCAACATGTTAGCACGTTGGTCCTTTCATGTGAGGTTTAGGTCTTGTGCACTCACTTGAAGTGCACAATGAAAGACAAGTTCCCATAGGTTTTGATGCACAATGCTAATGACATGCTCATATCCTTCTCTTTATGTAATTTAAATAGGGAGGATGTACAGATAAATTACCTTGATTCTTGATCTAGGTTCGATTATTATTACTATGTAGATCACCATCTTCTTATATTAACATTATTTAACTAGAAAAGAAAAGAAGATATGGTATAACACATATATAAGTCTACACACTTAGTCCACACCATCATTCTTCATAACACAAGTTTGAACAAACTTGCTATCTCATATATTATGCTTTAAGTAAAAGTGCGTTATAATATCACTCCAAAATTCATTCGTCCATGTATCTATCTCTGAATTCACCATGCAATAATTTAAAATAGGGGTATTATACTTATTTTGCCCTGACCAAGTGTTACAATCATTTATGGCATAAATAATTGGCGCATGAACTCTCAACAGACTAAGAATCGTGGCACTTACAACTGGTTCTTCCTAAAGCCTTGGGCCTTAGTGTCCCCTAGATCCTCTCTCTATGCTATCTCTCGATGGCCATGTGTTCCTTTCCTTGCAGGTTGGTGCAAAAATTCCTATTAAGAAGGTTGGAGGGACTCGTATGAATCGTTCTTCCAACTGCTTCCCGCTTCCCATGTGCTTCCCTAGTCCTCTACTTCCATTCTAAGTCCTATGTTTTTAGGTTCCTTGTGACTTGTTCTCCTCTAACTGGGTCCTCTCGCACTGGTCCTTCTACGTCGTTGTCCTTTTATGCCTAGTAGTTTCTACGTCATAGTGCTTCTACATCTATCAACCACGTGCCATGGTCCTCTCACGCCATGGTCCTTCTACGTCATGTTGGTCTCATGCCAAAATGGGACAACATGTAGTTAAAATTCAAGGGCCAACATCACCCCACACTACGTTGTTAGTCAATCTTGGACTAAGCCATGCTAGTATCCTCTAAAAATTCAGGGCCCTTTTGCTCGAGTCCTTCAGATTGTCTCAATGGGATAATGCCTCAAGAACCTTCATAGTTATTCCTTCTATGGCCTCCTTTGAAGCTTTTATCTCCTCGAGTTGGGTCAGAGCCTCATTGGTCTTCTTGACATGTTCGTCCAAGGCTACAATGGCATCCTTTTGGGTGTCTTCGAGTGTAGAGACCTCCTTGTCAACATGTATTCTGAGGGCTGCAAAACTTGCATTTAGCTTTTGATTATGTTTATTAATGGTGTCCTCTATCATCTCTACATCTCTAAATGCTTTGACGTGCTCGACATGATCTTTTATTAAGAGTGCAACATCAATCAAGTGCTGCCTTAGGATCTCTTCAGCTTAGAGTTGAGCCTCCAAGACTTTATTAGGGTGCATGCGCTGTGTAAAAATACCATCCAAAATAGGGACAACTTCCTCAACTCTCTCTAAAGTAGGCTTGCAAATGTCAATGGCCATGGTGAACTATTCAACTAATTCTAATCCCTCGTCTCTCGATGTGGGTCACTCGAATTTCTTGAGCAGTAGTTCCACTAGGGTTTCCAACTTTCCTATGGCATCTCTGTCAAGGGTTACACCATTTAATAGTATTGAGTCTTCTTTCAAAATTATCTTGCAAAGGTTTAAAATCGTTACTTTTGCCTAAGTGGCCTCTTGGAGCTTTTGTTTCATTGAGGCCACTTCCTTGGCAAGCGCTTGTTTCTCTGCAAGCACTTTATTATATGTGCCTACAACTTTGGCATGTTTCCTCTCAGTCGTTCACATATCAGAATCTGAAAAAATATTTTGGGGCATAATCTCTATGCCCAATTTCAAAAATGCAGTGCTTGCTATAAGAGGGGTGAGCTTTTGTGGATCTACCCATAATGGTTTTGATAGCACTGTAGCATCCAAGCTCAAAGAGAGGTTGTCTTGTGGGAGTTCAAACTTGTGATCCTCATTAAACATATCGATTAGGAAGGACACTTGCTTCCTTATTTCAAAAGTTGCCTCTTTGGGAAAGAAGTACGACGAAAGATAGAGCATTTTGTTCTCAACATTGAACTAGTAATGTTCACATGTATTGCCCACTATACATTCATCATCTTGCTCTTTTGTCTCGATCGGTCCCTTCCCCTTATTAAGGTCACACTCAAGCTCGACGTCCTCATGGCCACCAGTGGCCATCTTGTTGTCTTATTCACCCTCCTCTTTATACCCTATTTTAGCATCAAGTAGGGAATCATCAGAGGTAGCCTTCTCTTGTCGCATTGGGGAGGGAGTTTTCTCAGAATCTGAACTCGAGTTATGGACTTGCACCTGAGGAAATTCTTGTTGGGGTGATTGCCTTGGGGGCTGATATTGGGTAGCTCTTGAAGTAATAGTACCTAGGGGAGATGGTGGTAGAGGTGGTGGAAAAAGAGGGGTAGTGCACTGAGGAAATGAAGGCTGGGGAATCGAAGAGTGCGGAGGCGTAGAGTGTGAAGGGGATGAATAAGTGTGGGGAGGAGATGGAGAAATGTGGGGAGGGGATGGAGATGGATGAGGTGGTGAAGGTGAAGGGCGAGGTGGAGGTGGAAGTGGCATAGAGGGATAAGAAAATGTGGGTCTAGAGGGCTATACCTTTGTAATCTTTTATCTTTTTTTGGGGCCCTGTTGCCTGCTTGTATTTGCACCCACATCCGGTCACTTCTTCTTCAAAGGCAACGTTGGAGGGAGTTTTTCCTTAAGGTCTCCACCCTCTGGGTTCTTGCAGGGGCAAAGCATGTAAAATAACTTATGAATTTGCTCCTTGACTAAAGTATGCTTAACTTGGATGTCATTCAAGTCTATCTCCATCCTCTCCATGTAGGCCTTCTTGCTTGGATACACAGTTTTCAGAGAGTGTGAATCTCAATGTCTATCCTCTCATCTTACAAAATGATAGGTTATGTATCTTATATCCAATTGATGGAGTTTATGAAGTACTACATAGAGAAGGAATAAGGTAGCTTAATCCATATTGAAAGATCTCCAGATGGAATCATTTGAATCCATACGAGGGATAAATGCTACTTTATAACAAACTAAGCTTGCTTTGTGGCTAAGGGGGCAAGTCTTTTGGGATGCACCACTCAATCCCAAATGCTACCTTCATCCCATCAAACTAGTACCTCATCTTTATCTTATATGATGGGGTGATATGATAGGGGCATGTGAATGCCTTATAGCACTTGGTGGGGGACTTATGTGTGGGAGGGTATACCCACTTCAATGCTCTCAAACTATAATTTGGCACTCCGATCTCATCAAAGACCATTAAGAGGAGGATTACCCTTATGGAAAATTGTACTTAAGCGTCTGATGGGTCTTCTCTATGTCTTCAATTATCTTGTGGACAAAGTACAAGGCCTAATTGTACTTTAGTCCTTGTGAAACTTGAAGAGCAATATAGAGGTGTGCCATGTCCACCTCTTTCCAATGATTGGTCCCTTCGATCTTGGTTGAGATGATCCACATTGTAACTCGAAGGGTAGGATTTTGTAGGTTTTTGATGTGCATATCATGCCCCTGCTTCTAATACATCAATGTCGTGGCAGTCTTCTGTATCCCCTGAGTGTTGGCCAAGTAATCAGTTACGCATAACCTCAAACATTGTAGTCTCATGACTTTGTAAATCCTTTCAGGAGTGATCTTTATGCTATGCCTAGTGAAATAGATATAGTCCTCATGGACGCGTGAAAAGAAGAATTGTACCACTTCTGCGGGCTTACCAAAATATGGTAAGTTGAATAGCTGGAACAATCCTATAGTAGCCAGCTGGTTGAAGATTGTTACGTCATAGAACACTTGGTTCTTGGTGTTGGTGGTTTTAACCTGGTAGTCATTTTGGAGCTCAACCTCATTCTTAGGGTGGCAGTGATTGTAATAAAAAACAATAGAAGTCAAGACCTTGAAGACCCAATTCTTCGTGTGTAATGCTGAATTTGGGTACTGCATCTCTTTTATTAATAGAGATGGAGGTGCGGATGCTTGGGTCTTCTACGTTGCAGACATCTGCACCTGCTTTCTTTTTTGCACCATTCTTTCCTTCTCTTTTGTGCATTGTTCCTCTTCTCCTTTCACGCTCTGTAATTGTTCTTTTGGGTGCTACGCTTGCTCTTCTGGAGTCTCTTCGCTAATGGGAACCCAATCCCCTCTGCTCACCTCTTCTTATGGTATTATTTGCAATTTGTCAAGTCTTTTGGCCTTTTTTTAGGCCACATTACCCTTTAAGGAGACCAAAGGTTAACGTGCGGTCGTCCCACATTTACAAAATAAAATGTGGTTACAGATTACTACTTTGGCTTTTCGAGCTTAAGTACCCTTTTGATGGCAGACATGCAACCTATAACTTCTAAAACTACTGCTTTTTCCAACAAACTAGAATTGGAAACTCTCTTCTCAACAGGGTAATGGCCTGAATGGTTTGCTAAGGATATAAGAACTCTCTGCTTTGCTTAGCAATTAATTGACTTAGCTATGGTTGTCGCTTGATCTTTGACTTTGGTAGTTGCTTGATCTTTGGCTCTAGTAGTTGCTTGATCTTGGCTGCGGCAATTCGAAGTTAAAAAGCAAAGTGTGAAATGTGTTTAATTTGCCTATTTATAGGCTTTAAGAGGGGTTTACCTTCATTAATGCCCCTCCACCCATAAGTTTGTGTCATTTAATGTAGATCTTATAATGATTGTCATGTATAGATCCTTGCCTTTTATAATTAATGCCCTAACGGTATTATCCCATCACACCGTTGGCACATTGATTGTCATAATTAACCTCGTCGCATTGATGGCATGTCCCTTCTCATGCCTTTCTTGGAAGTGGGTGACAATTATGTCTCACACTTTTTGTGAGGTGGGAGATAACTGTCTCATTTAAATTTATGACTTATGGTGGGAACCTTCCCCCTTTGTGCCTTAACTAGCTTACGTGCCTTTAGTACCTTGCGTACCCTTAATAACTTGCACATTTTTCATATTTGCCTTTTTGAATCTAACTTCTTACCCCACACTAAAACATGTTGTGGTCCTCCACAAAAAGAACAAAAACTTAGAAAATAAAAATTACAAAAAAAGAAGTTTGTACGCAACAAAGATAGTGCTTTTATTAAAAGTAGTAAATCCTAAACTAATGGCATAAGCCTTATTGAGTACAAAAACTTCAGCTAGTTTGAAGTGAAATACGGCCTAAGCTGGCTTCCATTATAGTTCCCAAAAAAGAACTAACCATCCATCCTTTGTAACTGACATGCTTTGGTAGGTCAAATGCTATGTATTATAAATGGGCTATCCTAATGGATGTGTTGCTTTCTAAGGTACCACGTGAACTTAGAGTCATACAAAAAGACCTTCATTCTTGGAGAAAAGATTTTGTTCTTTATATGGCGATCATGCCATGCCTTATGCTTATGTTTCTCTACATCTTGGATCCAATGAGCAAAGAAATGGGTCTCATCTAGTTGCATTAAAGTGTTTAAACTCGCTTTCAAGGTTGCTTCCTCATCTAGTTGTCCTACATGCACCATATGCAAGGATGGCACCAAAAGCTCTAATGGCAAGATTGCCTCTTTACCATACACCAAGTTGAATGGCATGCTTTTGTTTAGGCGCTTGTAGGTAGTTCGATAAGCCCATAGTACTACAAACACCCTTTCATCCCAATTATTGCAACCAATGTTGCAATTTTTTTTTAGAGTGGTACCTAATATTTTATTAAAAGCCTCAATAGTTTTGTTGGCTTGGAAATGATATGGTATTGTTTTGTGGTGCATGATCATGAACTCAACCCACAAGATGCAAATTGTTTCATTCAAAAAGTGGGTACCATGATCATTGGTGAGACTCAGGGGACATCCAAACTGAGTTATTATGTTCTCTTAAATAAATTGCACATTAGTATCAACTGTATAATCCTTTATTGGTGCAAATTCAATGCAGTACATAAGGTAGTCGGTTGTTGTAATAATGTATTGAGATTAGGTTCATCGTCCTACTGAAGTGATGGGACTAACAAAATCAATAGTCCACTTTTCAAAAGGTTCATGAGGAGGGATGGGTCATAAAGGCATAACATCTCTTCGTTTAGGTTTACCTACATGCTAGCAAATGTCACATTGCCTAACATATGCTTTATCATCTTGGAATAGAGTTGGCCACCATAGTCCTGCTAGTAGAACATTTTGTGTGGTAGCTTTTCTAGCATAGTGTCCTTCAACAATACCCTCATGAATTTGTAAAGTACCTCAAGATGCTCATGTTGCATTACACAATGTCGAAGGACTTTTTCATGGTCCATTTTGTAAAGATCACTTGCTATGAGATGGAAGGGTGCTGTATGAACTGTAAGTTGCTTCTTTTCCTTGAGGTAAGAGATTTGGGCACAAAGCTAGTAGTCAAAAATGTTGTAATGTCTTTCAGCCCTTTAGGCACCTATGTTATGCAAAAGATTTGTACATCAGGAAGATCATCTTCTATGACACACGATGGTTATTCGTTCTTGATCTAGGACATGTGGTCAGGTCTTTTCAGGTTTCACCATAACTAAAAACTAGAATTTTTGAAATAATATAATCTAGCAACAGATCCATCCATGTATGAGTTTGTTGACAAGGTACTTGCAAGCCTCATGATATATATAAAAAATAAAAGGAGTGGCTAGAAAGAACTGCTTGAACTTCTACAAAGTGCAAACCATTAACAAAGCTTTGTGCTCCATAATGTATTTTCTTTCAACTAGTGTTATCTTCCTGTAGACAAAGTAAATTGGGTGATCGAGGTGACCTTCATCTAGTTATGCAAGGATGGCACCAAAGGCCATGCCAGATGCATCAACATGGACATGAATTGGCTTTGTCCAATCAAGGAATTGAAGAATAAGAGTTGTGACCAGCTTTTCCTTGAGTGTTTCAAAGGCCTCCTTACAAGAGTAAGTCCAAATGAAATGCTCATTCTATTTGAGATGTTCTTCCAAGGGCATGACAATCTTTGCATAACCATGAATGAACTTTCTATAATACCCCATGTGGCCCAAAAAGACATGGATCTCATGCTGAGTCTTGGGCATTGGGAGGTGAAGAATCACTGATACCTCTATCAAGTCTACTAAGAGTCTTTCCTTACAAATAATATGTCCTAGCAGAACACCAAAAGGTGTCACAAATAGACACTTCTTAAAGTTTAAAGAGATTTGTAATATCCTACAGTGCTTAAGCATGAGTCTGAAAATAGCATAGTGGTCCTTGACCAAACCATATACCATCTAATTGTCCAAATAGACTTGGAAGAACTTATGAATGTAGTCCTTAAAGGCCTCAACTGCTATTTGTGAAAACACTGCTGGAGCATTTTTCAACCCAAAGGGCATAAAAATATCTACAAATGATCCCCATTCGGTGGAAAATGTTATCTTGGGTTGGTCTTCTTTAGCTTGTGGACTTGATGGTACCTCAAAAAGACATCTGTAAAAGTATACACCTCACATCTAGCAACTACTTCAAGGATCTCCTCTATGAACGATGTTAGAAAGGGATCTGTTACATAAGATGCATTAAGCACTCTATAGTTTATTCAAATACAAATGTGTCCATCCTTTTTGATACTAATCAACATGGGACTGAACCACTTAGATTTATCAATGGGTGTGATCACTCTGGGGTGTAGCATACTGTCAGTCTCCTCTTTGATGCATGCCCAGAGATTAGGATTCATCCTATAAGGGCATTTTCTAACTGGTCGAGTGTCATCAATTAGTTTGATGTGCATCTTCCCTAAGGACTAGTGGACACCTTTCATCTCACTGTAGTTTCTAGGGAATACATCTTGATATTCTTTTAATAATTCAAAGATTTTTGAAATCTATGTGTCGGTCCAATAGTTTTCTTTTGTAGCCCTTTTTGGCTCTTTTTCTATTTCAATGTTGTGTTGAATAGTCTAAATAGGCCCATGATAGGGGTTGTTTGTATTAGCACTTATGTCATGAATAGTTTGTGTACCAATGTTTGTAGAAACATCTAAATGGTTGGACAGGGGGTCGAGTGAAGTAAATCTTCCACCTTTGTCTACTTTGAAGACAAGCTTTTGCTTTCCTAGGTGAGTCTCTTCACATTAGTCTTCATCAAGGATTGGTGTAGGCACAAGAAATCATTGTGTTGATGGCTCATTGAAATATTTTAAAGGTTCCTTAGGGACTTGATGGATATTCCTCAGATAGTCCTTTATGGGACTTGGGTCTCTAAGAACTACTTCATGCATGGCTAGGAGAGTGAGGTGCAAGTCCATTCTTGGTGATGAATATGAGAGTGTCGAGTTCATGTTCTCCTTCAATAACTATCAGAACCTGGTACCCATGTGTCACTCTTCATGAATGTACCATGCCCGTGCCCATGTGCATAAAGTTCCATAGAATGCATGCACCCATAGGTACTCTGGTAGGTATGTTTCCTCATTTCTCCATATTGTCTCACAAGCTTCAATGTGAGGTTTAGGTGTTTACACACCACTGTAACTAATTATTCCCCTAACTTTATTTTCGTAATGGAATTTGTGATGTATAACAAAATGTACTTGATCCTAGTACAAAATTTGCTCTTTATGGCTATGCCACCACCTTACGTTGGTGTCATAAAAAAGGTGATCTAATGACCTCATCTAATCATTTTTGGTGTCAAAATTCTTCAAGGTGTTGGATAAAATTGCGTACCTCCATATGTCCTTGGAACTGTGGGGCTTCATCAAGTCTTTCCAATAGTGGTCCTACCAGTGGCCCTCTCATTGCTAACCCATTAAGGTGAACAAACTTGTGACACTTATTAAACTAGTGTGGCACATGTTATTGATTGTTGATGGTATTACATACTCTTCCAGTGAGGTAGTAGTCACCATGAACCCAATACTTAAATGCATTGCTCGTAGTGTCAGAGATGGACTAAGTATCTGCCCATTGAAGATCACCATCTAGAGTGGGATCTCTTTACTCATTATTCCTGGTAGTTACATTATAGATATGGTTTATATCTTCATCAATATGGACATGCTCTATGTAAGGGGCCCCTTATGCTTGATCTAGTGGTATTATAACACGTTGATCAGTGTTTTCAAAACTAATGTAGTGCTTCTTGAAGCTCAAGTCTGCATTATTCTCATAACACCAAGGTCTTCCCAATAGAGCTAGATTATCATCATCTTTGGCTAGCTCCATAACTTCAAAATTTGCTTTGAATGGTACTCTAAGTATGTCAATTGTTGTGTTCTTGAGGACTCCAATAGGGTGTGCACAAGTCTTATTTGCCATGAATAAAATATGAGGTGAAGGCTATAATGCTAGACTAGATATTTTGTGCCAAGCATCCTTGGTGAGGACATAGACTTCCATGCCGGTGTCTACTAGTATGTCCCATATGATCCATCCATTGATGACATTATTAAACAATATTATCTTCCAGGGGAGTAGAGGAGCTAGGATTGTCCTATCATCGAGCATGATTTAAACAATGGTATTCACTTTGCCTAATAATGTGAGGGTAAACCTCATTTGGTATTCGACATTGAATCTTAAGCCAAGTGTTGAGTTGTGGGAAAATATCCTAATCCAACATATGCTTACATAGTTCCTGGAAGTCATCCCATGCCACAGGTCAAAGTTCAACTTCCATTTACATAACATGTTGCGTTACATCTTTATCTCTGAGGAACTGAATCTCTCCCTAAAGTTCTCATATGAGTGCCATCATATCTTGGGGAACATCCTTTTTCTACTAAATATTAGGGTACTTTCTAGCCCCTGGTTCTTCCCATTGTACCTTCTCGATTAGATTAGCTATCGACTAGGTCTGTCCCCCACTGTGAGTGGTAATGTTTACCTATTGAACTATAGGGATGGTTGGGAATGTGTACCACTATGGTTTATCAATTCGAATCATTCTAGTGCCCTTTTCATTTTGTTCCTTGGTGATAGCCTCATATAATTAGGACACTCTTCTATTCATTGGTCCTTTTTATGGAAAGTGCACATTGGGTAATCTAGGCAATCCCTTTGATAATGGTCTAGAGACCAACATTTATAATAGTTCTTGGATGGAAAATGACCACCTCCTCATCCTCACCCTCTTCCTCATCCATGGTAGCCACCATTGTTTTGAGTATTTTCTATTGAGGTTTGGTGCACGCTGTGCGCTTGAGTTTCATAGATGTCATTGATCAAACGATAATCATTAGTGTCATGAGTGTAGGCATCACAAATCATATAACAGTCAGACACCTTAGTGTGCATATCTCAGTGTAGAAGAGGATAAGAGTGGACATCATCTTCCTCATGGTATATTTCACATGTTTGTTTAAGTACCGTGTAGATGTTCTTATATGGACAATGGCTCCATGTATGCTCTTCAATTTCATAGTCGGTGCACCAGACACCACTATGTATTTCATGTGCATTATTAGACATCATGTTCTCAATTTGTGATTCCATGGAAGCTATCTATGCCTCCATAAAGGGTTTAATCATGCTGTCAATGCTTCCAAATACTTCAACATAGAGAGCAGCTTCCAAAACCTCGTACGGGCTAGTGAAGGTTCATTATGACAAGGTTCATCAGAAGGGTAGTAACAATCCTCCCACAAACCATTATTTATGCTGAGCAACACTAATTTTAAATGAAAGTTTAGAAATTAAGGTCTTAAACCTTGCATCATACTCACATACACTCTCTGTAAGCCCTTGCTTTATGTCCTTTAATGCTGTTATACTCTGATACTCAAATTTGAAAATGTCAAACTCCTAAAGGAAGGTTGTTTTGAGCTGATCAAAGTCAGCCACTGATTGTTGAGGGTTGAAATTTTGATACCATTTATGCGCATTCTCTAAAATCATAGTTGAAAACTATGTGGCCTTATGTTTAGAAGACATGATGCCTTGTGCCCTCCAAATTAGTTCACATTTATGGACATGCTCAGCTACATTCTCCACCCCTCAGTATTTAGGTAAGTGTAATGTCATCTCATAGTAGACCATAGTTGGTTGAGATGTTTAAACAAATGGGTGTGAGGAACCTCCAGCTCTAGTCCCTTGAGGAGGGATTCCACTTCCTCCTATGCCATTGCTTAGTCTTCATCTAGTACCTCCAGCAATAGTGATCATGGTATGGGGTGTAGTAGTTGGTTGGTTAACCAAGCTTGGGCTTGTACTCTGTCCTTGAGGGCCAGGTCTACTAGGCATCTCAAGTTGTGTTATAGAATTCCCTTGGAGAGGGAAAGATAGGGTTAAATAAAAATGAGTGTCAATTGGCTCAGTTTCAGTATCCCTTACTAGTTCATCTTCTAATTTTAAACTTTCTATATCCTAATTTTGAATGTGTACTCTATCTGACGCAAAGGCATGAGCACGCACTATGTTGTTAGACCCTAGTTGGTTTAGACTTGGTTCCTCAACTCTTGATATCCAAATTGTTTCTCCTTCATATGATATAAGTGGCATAAAACATGACTTGAAAGCGATGGGGTCCTCATGTGTTTCCACTTCCTTGCAGCTATTAACAACACTTCTTGAGTTCTCTTAGTCTCTTCCTATGCCACTAACTCCCATAATCATTTTTTGAGCTTCATCATACTTTTGTTTCCATAATTCACATTGGATGGCTAACATTTTGAACCCAAAATCTTCTATCAACCCCTATTCTCCCCTTCCATATGTGTAGCTCATGCACAAGAGGATTTAGCCCTCCATTGGTATAATTTCTAGTTTAGGATTAATAAATAACTTTTTAATTTCAAAAGCAAAAAGCTTAAGATAGAAACCCCATGATTCTCAAAGGAATTGGAACTTGGCTTCTTTAGGGCATGAACAGGTGATCACAACATACTCCAAAATGTAGTTGTTTGTAACTCCTTTCCACCAAAAGTTGACTGCTCACATCCATAAGGCTCCAAGTCATGCTAAATCCCTTTGCCGTTGTAGCATCCAAGACTGCCTCCTTCTGAAATTCCTTGATTATCCTTGAGCATATGCTATTAACCAATCATGTAAGTGAAATGGGACCTCTGAAAAAAAGGTTTCATACAATACGTTGTAGTGGTTCTGCTTTACCCCTTGCCATGCATAAATTCCTAGCTCAAGATAAGGAATTGCAAAATTATCTTCAACACTGGTAACCCATTCTTCTATATTCTCCAATGTAATACGCTCAAATATTTGTCCATTACTATGCTTCAAGTGTTTTGGATCCTGACAACAAAACCAAAATGTTGGGTTCTTTTAGTTGAGTCTAGCTCTGATGCTAAAGTCTAACCTAACATGCTAGCACATTGGCCCTTTCACGTGAGGTTTAAATCTTGGGAGCTCACTCAAAACATGCAGTGAAAGACTAGTTCCCATAGGTTTTGATGCATAGTGCTAATGACATATTCATATCCTTCTCTTTATGTAGTTTAAATAGGGAAGATGTAAAGATAAATTACCTTGATTCTTATTCTAGGTTCGATTATTATTACTACGTAGATCACCATCTTCTTATAGTAGCATTAGTTAATTAGAAAAGAAAAGAACATATGGTATAACACATATAAAAGTATACACACTTAGTCCACACCATCATTCTTCATAACACAAGTTTGATGAAACCTATTATCTCATATATTATGCTTTAAGTAAAAGTGCATTACAATATCATTCCAAAATTCATTTGCCCATGTATCTATCTCTGAATCCACCATGCAATACTTTACAAAATGGGTATTTATACTTGTTTTGCCTTGACCAAGTGTTAAAATCATTTATGGCATGAAGAATTAGTGCATAGATTCTCAATAGACTGAGAGTCATGGCACTTACAACTGGTTCTTCCTAAAGACCTGAGCCTTAGCGCCCCCTAGATCCTTGCTCTATGCTATCTCTTGTCGGTCTTGTGTTCCTTTCCATTTGGGCTAGTGAAAAAATTCCTATCCATAATGTCGGAGTGACCCGTATGAATTGTTCTTTCAACTATTTCCCGCTTCCCATACGCTCCCCTAGTCTTCCGCTTCAATTCTGAGTCCTATGTTCTCAGGTTCCTCATGAATTATTATCCTTTGATTGGGTCCTTTCACACTGGTACTTTAGTGTCATTGTCCTTTTGTACCTAGTAGGTTCCATGCCATGGTGCTTTTATGTCTATTGGCCACATGCCATGGTCTTCCCATGCCATGGTCCTTCTATGCCATGCTGGCCCTGTGCCAAAATGCGACAACACTTAGTCAAAATTTAGGGGCCAACACACCTAAAGCTAATTGACCCATGCAATTTTTATAAAATTATTATTTTTAGTAACTTTTGTTTTCTAGTGTTTTTTCAAATGCTTTTTTAAAAAGTTTTGCATGTAAGCTCGGATGGGCTTAAAATTTTCACATGTCTTCTAAACACTAAAATTAACCTAATGGATGCATATCAATTGAAGTTCATGTTCTAGTACAAAAATACACTATTTTTAAAAATAAAAAAATCTAAAAAAAAATACTAAAATATATTTTCAAACCCTTAGATGGTAATGTATGGCATTTGAAAAGTTCTGAAAACATCCCTAAATAGATAATACAAATTATGAATAAATTTAGCTTTTTGAGATAGTCATTTTGGCACAGATAAGAATTCAAACATAGTTATGGATCAAAAGTTATGGCCTCTAAAATTTTGCTCTTTGCATCGTTCTCCTTTGGTTGAAAACAACTCAACTCCAACAAGCTTCCTTGATTATGCACCTGTCATTTATTCTTGTCAATATTTTTGAGCACTTATTCTAAAATCCAAATGTTGTTTTCTTATGGTAGTCCTTCACACTGTAACAAGTACTTGTTATAATTTTCTTGCCGTGTGTGCACCGTCTTGTTATCTAGAATTTATGTTATTTTTTCTTTCTTCTTTGATACGTTCTGTTATAAATTAATGACTTCATCTTTTGTTAGAGTAGGTTTTTTTTTTGATATTTATTTATTAGGTGAGGGTTCTGACAAATTGTGGGAATGGTTTTAGTTTTTGTTTGGTCTTTGATATAAAGTTCTCATTAGAACTCTTTGCATTAGAGTTGCTCATTTGTCTTTGTATCCCAAGGAAGTCATTGTTAAATTTCTATACCATTTGTTGAATAACATCCAACTCATTCTTTTTTGACTCTTGGGGTGTGGTCTAGATATTGTTAGCTTCTATCAATATTACATAATATTACAACTGAGGAGTCTTTTCATGGTTCTTTGGGTTAAGAAAGCCTCAATGTTGGTTTGGTGTGGCATGACTCAATAAGACTTTGATTCATTATATGGAGCAACTGAAGCATTAAGATGTTCTAATTAGCATTGGGCAAGAGGCCCAATGCGAGTATTTGTGGAAACATATTTGAAATGGGGGCCATCATCTAACCTTGTGGTTTTAACTATTTGTCTACCTTGATGGCCCATGCATAAGCTAGGGGTAGGTCCACTATTGTTGGGTCTCATCTCATGAACATATTCATCTAAGTGTCCAAGGTATTTTTATACATTTTAAGCGTTAATTTGGGTTGGGTTGGTAGAACACGATAACCTAGCTATACATATTTTGAAACCTAGCATTGAAGTTCCTGATAGGCTCATTAGGCTCTCATTTAATATAATAAAATTATTGTTAGATGACATTGGGGTCTATCACTTGCCCAAACTAGGTGCAGAAGACAATACTAAAATGGTCCCAACTAGGGATCAAGTCCTCAAGGAGATTGAGGAACCAGTCATAGGCTGAGTCCATCAATGTGAATGGGAAAATCTTGTATGTTATGTCCTTATGTTTTAAATTCAATATTCTTAAGGCAATTTTATAGGAGGTCACATGATCTTTGACATTCTGTCCTACACTAGGAGTGAAATAGGGAAGATATCTCTCAGGATTTTTGGGTAAGTTATGAACAACTCCTAGGATGTTAATGGTTGAGCCAACTAACCAAGCCATCCTAGGCAGTCTCTTTGGAGAGGCTGAGGGGACATGCTACTTGGAATCATAGTTGGTATAGGTCTATTGATCCTGGGTCTTTTGTGGAATTGCAAGGGTAAAACCACTAGCTGATCATGACGGAACCTAACTCTGGTGATGGGTCAATCAGATTCTTATATGTTTCACAAAAAAATAATAGTTAGTACATTACTGCCCACAAGCATAATCTAAAATAAATCAACACTCAATATACAAATTCTTAATGCCTTCCTTTCCGTCAGTTGTTGTGTGTGTTTTAAGCACACAATAATGAGAAGAGCATAAAGCAGATACAACAAGACTCAATCAATAAAATACTCCTTCAAGACCTAGGTTCTTACTAAAAAATATCCTTAAAAAAATAAAAGGCCCTATTTCTAATGCCAACTATTATTCGGTCTAAGATCCTGTTCTAAATTACTCATGAGATTGAGTATCTTTAAAGAGAATAATGGGAAAATTGATGGAATTTCATCCTTCATTTTAGGATTGATGTGAAATTAGCTTTGGGCATGACTGTGAGTATTTGGATTCATATTAGAGCCTACATGGAATAATCTCTAAGATACGTAGTGCCACCAATAGGGGTTCAATCATGATGGCTAAGAGTAAATGAGATAGTTATTGAGTCTGTTACTAATGTTAATGCACTTTGCTTTAAAAAATTCTAAATGAAAAGGAAGGGGTAGTTTAATCTCCAAAATAAACACTAAAAGAGGGAAGGGTAAAGTAGTAAATAATGTTTCTAAATTAAGATGAGATTAATGCTTCAACAATTGAGATAAACACATCCACCATAATTATACACTATGTGCTAAGTCTCACCAAGGGTTTTAAATCCAATACTACATAATGGGAAGAGTCTGAGGAAGCAATGAAGAATGATTTATTTGTGAATCCTCGCTAAACACCAATACTATAAATCCATAGTAAATAACACATAAATTTTCAAGATAATGGTTAAGCTAACACATAGGTTACAAGTATCATAAATAAAATGAAAGAGTTCACAAAGAAGTTATGACAGGTAAGCACATCATAATCATTGCATTCATAAAACAATAGAGCCTTAAAAAAATTATATAGGCACTAATCATTCATTCAAAACTAAAATGAGAGATACTTTTAAAAATTGAACATGCATTACACAAAAGCTAAAAGTATAATAATTTAAACAACTAATTATATTACAAAGATATCAATCACGACCAACTCTCTATAATTAAAATGGGTGAAGGAAACCACAGGTGAAATCCTAGCTTGATTCTGACAACACTTTTGAGATAAAAATTTTGACCCTAAAATTACAATTTAGTTACACTTTTATAGATAAGGATGGGATTTACCACCAAGTAGCACGAGATTCCCATCTTGGGCCATGATGGCCACTCTTTGTAGTTACAATTAAATAATTCAAAAAAAGGAGAAAATCTCCCTTATTCACCCCAAAAATATTTGCAAGGGATTACTTAACTAATATGTGGAGGTAGAATGGATGATTCAACTTCTAACTGCTTTGACTTTACATCCTTGGCCTCCAATATGACTACCATGAGGTTGAATTCTTGGTCTAGCTTGGCAAGGTTTATCGAGGGCTCCTTAAAGATTATCTCTACTTGGGTTATGAACCTTTGGTATATCAAGAGGGGAGCCTCCATAGGCACTTGGAATTCAGACACCTAGTTGATGCTCATTGTAGATTGAGTCAAAATATTTAGAATTACTTGAACTCCCTTCTTGTTTGTGTTGGAAACCATTCCCCTTATGACCTGGTCAAAGTGACCTAGGTAAAATCCAAATTCACCCCTATTTAGTAGAGTTCCATCTGGGTGGAACAACATTGAGATATTGATTTCCTTAAAATAAGCCAATATATTCTTCCTACCATCTTTTAGGGGTCCCATTACCATTTGGGATAAGGCAAGCCACTCCTCCATAATAGTCTTTATTGTCTCAGTGTATGATATAAATCCAAATATAAAGTGGGTATCAATTTTATCTCTAGGAATATGCATTTATTAATCATAATAGTTAGCTTCCAACACTTCCCATCTCCAAATAGGCCTAGGTTCATTGGATGAGTGCCTGGGTCTCTACCATAGTCCTTACCACATTTCCAAAGTAGAGAAAATTTGTAGGATGACATCCTTGATGTGCCTAATTATCTCAACAAGGATGGAAATCTTGACCTACACTTTGAGAGTTCAGACTTGGCTTTGTATGTCTTCACAAAGCTTATCTAACATGCCATGAGTCACCCAAATAACTAAGAGTGGGTCTTCTACCATACTTTCTTCCCCTATGAGAGTCCTTACTTTAGTGAGAGAGAATAAGTCCAGTTGAGTATGCCAAATCACAAGGTTTCCCTCTTTTATGAAGTTTTAGGTGAAGATTCTCCACATGTTCCACATGGTGTGATTCAAATCCCATTACATCTTGGGGTACCTTATATCATCATCTATGACACTTGTGATGCTAGTACCATTCCCTGTGTTTTGGGAGGTGTTGGTGTGGGGGCGAAGATGGTAGTGATAGCTAGAGGATGAGGTAGAGGAGGAATGGAGGAATTGGAGGGAGTGAATGATGAAAGTAGTGTAGGAGGAGGAGGCATAAGGGTAAAAGGGGGAAAGATGAATGGAGAGGCCCAATGGAACATCGACACTCGTTACTAACCCTGGGTCATACCCACTTAATAGGGAATGACTCTTGGGAGAGGGGTGTTTAGTAGAAGAGAAGAGATTGGCTAATTAAAGATAAATCCTTGGTCATCTGAGGTGATAGAAAAATGGGGTTAAGGAGCTATGAGAGGAGCCACTAGGGTTGGTGTTGGAGGAGCCATAGAAATTGGTAGAGGAGGTAGAATCAGAGCATCTGGTACCTATACTGTGGGCTGAGCATGAACTACCTTTTACTTCTTCCTCAACTTTTTACTCAAGTCAGCTTGAGGTGCTGATGCAGAATGAGTTGAGGTATCAAGGGCCATAGGGGTTAAATGTGGGAGTTATTGAGTCGTCAAAAAAATTATGAGGATGGTCTGAATCATTGGAGATGTGCACATGGGTACAATTTATAAATTTCTCTATTATGCTATGATATTTTAGGCTCTCTAAGATTTTGACATATCTATCAGACAAGATGAGATTGACTCCTCTAACAAGTTGTGTATTGCTCCTTTATTGCATCGGGCTCTCCCAAAATTTGACATCTCTATCATATCATGAGACTAACATGTCTAACAATGGTGAAAGCTTATGGGTCATATCTGGGCACTTTTGAACTTTAGGTCATGCAATGCCATTTTATTTACTCAATCTCTCTTGGGATTTAACATCTCTATCAAAATCAAGGGACTGACCATTATGCCACTATTGACATGGCACTCACCAGCTGGGTAGGGATCTCCCAATATCTGACATCTCTATCAGGTCTAGGAGACTGGACATTCTGACTTGGTGTGGGATGATAAAATGGAGTACTGATGACCTCTAACCTATGGTTGTATGGTACTTCTTGATTACATCAGGCTCTCCCAGATTCTGGCATCTCTGTCAAGTCTGGGTGACTGACATGTCTGACATAGTTTGTGTGGCATATTTTTATTGCATTGGGCCTTCGTTAGTTTTACATAACTTATGGTTGAAATTTTTCTTCACCAAATTTGACTCGATATAATTCAAAAAAATTTATCCAAAGACCTAGAAAGTTAGACGATTACCATGAAGTCTTCAAAACATTTACTCAGAACATTACTCGTCCAAAACCTCTGATTACTCTTTAGCTGAATATCTTGAAGCTGTGTAGTGCCAAGATTTCAACACATGGAAGAACCTTTAGGAAACACAAAAATGACTAAGTGAAATAGAAATGAAAAAGAACCAAATAAATGCTCACCTGGCCACTTGCTAGGATTTAAAATGCCATGTAAGACTCTAGGATATGACATCAGTAACATGACTGAGACTTCAAGAATATTTGAGTAAGTATATGCCTATAAAGTTAAAATGTTAAACCTTCAAATCACTAAAGCATATCCTAACCATGGAGTATTGATGGGATTTGCCTTGGTCTCTTTCATAGACCTTTGAGGCCTACAAGTTAGATCAATTGGTCATTATTCATAACACTTGTTCAGGAAGAAAAATTAGGGTGATATGGGATTTCAAAGACTTGGCACTGATAGAAACAAATAGAATGACAGAGTAGGCTCGAGAACTTTGGTTTTGTGTTTTAAAAGAGGGGTCCCCCATTTCTATGAAAAGGGGGCATGTTGGCCACAATGCATACAAACCCATCAAAGTTGACTGATGAATTTAAATTAGAATGAGAATGAAATTAAAAGTTGTTAATAATTTATATTGAAGTCACATGAATTGAGCATTCAAGGCATATACTTTGAGTGATATATGCAAAATATAATAAAAAATTAGGGCATTTCACTATCAATCTTTGAGTGAATATTGTGATTTCATGTTTTCTTATGACTAGAAGCCCTAGTTTTCTTGTGAACTTGTAAAGATAATTCATATAGATAGAGAAGTGATTATACAACTTTAAAATACTAAAATGGCTTATTCCTCAAAACCAACATGTATACAAGATGCTTCTACATACTCTTGTGTAGGAATTATAGAATATATGGATACAATATTTGATAAAAGTGCCCTTGAGTTCAAGTCCCTATTTTACTCGATGTTCTAGAATACAGTGGACTTTATGGCCTCATACTCTACACATGACCAATTATCCCAAGACGAGAAGCAATACATCAATGACCTGTTACCCACAAAAATCATGGGACTTCATTAGGTAGTGACAAAACCATAGGTAATGCCTTGTATCAACATGCATAAATATTTATATTTTAATGATACTTGTTTTGTTGATTGTCTGCACCTTAGGAAGGGCAAAAAGGTAATTGTTTGCATTTATGGAAGGGTATTTTAGAGGTATCTCATGTTGCCGGGTCTTGAGATTGCATATAACCAAGTCTCAACCAATGTATGGCTCGAGAAAAACATCATGGAAGGTAAACTAAAACAATGGCTATTGAAAGGTGAAAGATTGAACCTCAAGAGCGATATCCCTTTCAATGGAATCATCGAATTCAGGGTTAGGATTAAGATAACTATGGATTTTTTAAACAAATTGAATGGCTTTCTCAATATTACTTATGTACAAGTAGAATGGGTCCCTTTGTTATATATTTTGTTGAATTCAAACAAGATTGTTTCCATGGGAGAGGTTATCTTTATTAGGCTAAAGACCCATATGTATAAACTTAGACAAAGTCCTGCATTTATAAACATTTATATGATGTCATATTTATTATATGCAATCCTTGGCATAACTTACATGAAAAATGCAGAATTATGGAAGCCATCATTAGGGTATGTTGAGAATAGTGTTTTCACTTGAACTTGCACCAAATTAGGAGAGTCCAAGAGGTAGTTATGTGCAGAAAGGGGTAGTTTCTCCTTGATTTTAGGCCATTTTGGGCACTTGTATGGACTTGGTGAGCTCATCTTCAAATGAAAATGTGATTTTTATTCCTCTTCACCTCCCTACACTCATTTCCACACCTTGTGTGCTGAAAGAATGCCAAAAAGTTTAGATGTAACTTCTATTTCTTCTTTCTTGTCCTTGCAAGCCAAGGAAGGGAAACTTTGCATGCTTGGTATGGGTCATGCAGTTAGAGTTGAGAGGAGTGTTATTGGTGGGTGAAATGTATCTAAGTGTAATTATAATTCATAGAAAGAAGTTTTATTTTTGTGGCTTCTCCTTTATGAACTATTTCTAAGACCTTAGATAAATTTTTATGCACCTGCAACCATGAGGGGTCTCCTTTTGAGCTAGTTTCAGATAATCTTGCTTTAGATTGATGAATTTGATGGTTGCATATGTTTTATAATACATCTCCATAAGTTTTTCATGGTTATTATTGATTTTGGAGTCTCATGAAGTTAATAAATCTCTCTTAGGTTTGTTTGTGCTTGCAAATTGGTCCTTGCACACTTTCAGCTGTCTCAGGTGATGAAGAAGATTTTCCACTTTAAGATAGATATATGGGACATTGTTTCAAGTTTTTGAAGGAATGAGGATGAATTTGGAGGTGTTGGGTTAGGTTTTGAAGTCATAAAATGTCAAATCATGCTCACTACCCATTATATCAATCTTGTAGTCTACATACGTATTAAAAGTTCACCTATAAGTGACATCATCAGGGGTTGAGGTTTTTGTACGGAGGTATTCCAAAAGGTTGAACCCTAATGATGTTTATGAGGCAAGTTGATGGCATAAAAAACATGATTAAGACCCTTGAGAGCCTATCATGGTGTTGAGAAAACTTTGCTAAACAAAGATTAACTTTGCTAAACAAAGATTAACTTTGCTAAACAAAGAGGAATCTCTATTTAGAACCATTTCCCCTAGATTGAGAAAATAATGCACCAAAAACTTTTATATTTTTCAAATGAAGTTGAAAGACTTAGTTTGAAGGAACATTAGCACATCCATTTAGTAGCCCTTACCATAGAAAATGATCTCGATAGTTGAAAGGGGCAGTTGATGAAAGAAGGAAGGTGTTCAAAAGCTCCAAAAGTACCTCATAATACATTAAAACAAAGTAGTGAAGTCTACATGATTTGGCTTAAGAGAGGATCTTATTCAACCAATTTGGCATACCTTCAATAATCCTCATGCTTGAATGACTCTAAATGACCTAAATATACATCCAATGACCAAAATATCACCTTGAAAGGTTTGAATATGGTTTTTACCCCATAGTCATATCCCTTGTTTGTACACTGTCCTAGATTGCAACCTACAACCAATATGAAGTTTCAAGCTTGGAAAAGGTCTCTTCTTGTATAGATGGAATTTAGATTATGTTCATAGTTTCAAATGGATACTCATGGTATGAAAGGAAAATGAGAGACATGTTGAACAATTTTTTGAACCCATGAAGCAAACATACAGTCTGTACAGACTATCTCAGTTCACCTACAGTAGGCAGGGTAGGAGACAAACCCAAATTTTAATGTGTTTTGATGATATAAGACTCTTAAATGATGATTTAATTTCAAATAGATACTTTATAATAAATATGGGTTATATTATTCACCAAACATGCTAAGAGAGGTGCTTAAACATGGAATTTGTACTTACAAGTGAAGGTACAAGTAGGGGTCAATCAGGGTACCCTAGTCATGAGTTAAGGTGAATTAAAAGTGACCTAGTGACTATTATACAATTGGATGGGTCAAACAAAGACAAGTGAATAGGAAAATACATGATTCGTCAAGTCCAAGATGCATATTGAAAGACCTCGATGAACCAATATGCACCTATAGGGAAAGTATCCCAGTCCACCTAAGGGTAGTTAACACAATCCTAGGAAAGTCAGGATTGTTTGAGGAGTGAAGTGTATGAGGAAGAGTTGGATTAATGAGAGGATTAAAAAGGATGTTTGGTAATTGAAATAAATCCTAAGATTTCATTACTAATGCCTAATGCATCCACAATAACATACAGACATGGCTAACTTTTGTCTCAGTCATCAGGCAGAGACCTAACTTTAAGAATGAGAGATGCATTAGTGTAAGGAATGGAGCTAAACTTTGGAAAAATGGTGGATGAACACATAAATTATATTGAAAAAATAAGAGGTAGTTTTTATAATGTTATTAAATCCTAAACTAAGCTCCAATAACCTACAGGTAGAGGCTTAAAATGATTGTCTTAGTCAGGACCATGGACTAACAAGTTTCATCTGAGGGATGTCTTAGAGTTTTCAAGGTAAATAAAGGTTGGAAGGAGTCGTGATGAGTCTTAAAAAAATTACACCATGATTTTTAAACCCTAAATATACACTAAATTATGCAAAACAAACATCCATGAGTGACATCATTAAAGAGGAAGGCCATCAAGAGTGAGAAGCGGATCCTGAAAATGCACAAACAAAGCCGACTTTCTAATCAATTTGGCAGCAGGTGGGATCATCCTAAAGACCATAGTGACTGGGTTTCAAAGAAAATGAGTATGGCTCACGAAAGGAAGGGAGAACCCAAGAAGCAGGAACCCAAGAGCTGTGATGAATGGAAAGAGAAACGAGAGGTCTGGAGAATTCTACAGAAAGGAAAAGTTGCAAACTATATGGAAAGGCTCCATGGCCAAAACCGCATATCACTACGGCTTTTTTCAAAAATTGGACTGATGAAAGGGTCACCTTGCATGGAATCACAGTGAACCTAATAGAGGATTTTATAGCAGAGGTTACAGGGCTGCCTACGGATGGACTTAAATTCTCCAATCAGACAAACATTTTGAATGAGGCCTTTTGTAAGTTCCCCAAGACGGATGAGGAAGAGGAGAAGCTGGTTAAGAATGGGGATTTCTATGAATTGGATCAGATCAAAGGGATATGGAGGGATGTCTTAAGCTGTATAAGGGAGTACTTCATCCTGGACAGAATAAGTAAGCGAGTGCACAAATTCCACTTTGTCTTCCTTAACCATTTCAGGCACAAGGTAAGTCTGTCTTTTCCCTTTTACCTTCGCTTCTCCTTGGTCCAAAGTTTATATGCTCATAGGAAAAAGGAAACGCGCCCTATCCTACATGAAGGCCTTATTCTGTTAATCGAAGGCTATTGCAAGAATAATGCAATGGTAAAGCACCCTAACCAGGGGAAAAATAAGGAGTCAGGGAATAGAAAGAGTGAAAGTGTAAAAGGGAAAGGCAAAATCAAGATCCCTAGTGCTAAAAATCAGAATGTAGAAGAAGATAATGAATGGGAGAGAATTGATAAACCCAGGGAGGAAATCTTGGAGGAAGAAGAAGGAACTGAAAGCTGGGATACAAACTCTAATGAGGATGAAGAAAGTCCTGAGAAGAAAGAAAAAGAAGATGTCAACATAGAGGAGGATTTTGCAAACAGAACAGGAGATACGAAGGAAAATCAAAAAGTGTCGGAGGATGAATTTGTCCAGGATGGCCTTGTTGAGGACCCTGCTTTAAGAAATGAAAAGGAAACTACAGTTCAGGATGATAATCAAGATATGGACATTGAAATTCAAACTAGAATTAAAGAACAAGATCAAAAGGGTCGAGAGGATATCTTTGAATAAGCCAGGAACAATCCCAATAAAAACTTTGAGGAATGGAGGGGGAAAAAATAGAATGATGAAACACACACACCAATGACTTGGGTCAATTGCAAAGCAGAGGCATCTTTCCAACTCGATTCTTGGACGTGTAGGGAGATCATGGATCTCAAAAGGAAAGTGGAAACTATGGAAGATACTCTGAAAGCTGTATGGAACAAAATTAACAATATGGAAAATTAGATAAGAGATATCCCAGTCAAGCTCAAAGCCTATGAGAATAATCTCAGGGAACTCATTAAGGACAACAGAATGAAAATGGAGGAATTTACGTCCAATATTTGTGCTGTGGCTGTCAATATTGGTAAAAGAGCCAACAAGGAGACCAAAGCCTTGGAGGGACCTAGCAAAAGGATGAGACAAAGTTCAATAAGGAAGTCTACACAAGAAGGAGCCATGCTGGCGGCAACCACTACCCAGGATACTGTTGTGAAAGAAAAAGAAACTATGAAAATGATATTGGAACTGGATGAATAGTCTGGTTCCTCTTGATGGTTATGTAAATTGGTCTTGTTTTGTGGCTTCTTTTTGTAATCTTCTGCCTTTGGTGTAGCCAGATGTTTGTTAAATCTGGGTTTTGACCGGTAGTCTTTCTGGTGGTTTCAGGTCCATTTAAAACCTGTTTTTGCAACTTCCTTGTTGTAGTTTGTAAGGCTTTGCCTGTGGTTTTAGATGCTCTTTCTTTCTTACCTTGTACTAGGGTTTCGGGGCCCCTTCAAAACCTATTTTTACCTAAATCTAAAACATCCATGAGTGACATAAAGATGTAAACTCAATCAACGTGCTAAAATCCCCTGCACAGTCTGCCTTCAAAAACTAGTTTTGGGAATTTGAGAGAGATAGAAGGTTATATTATGGAATCGAGGGATAATATTTTTTGGAGAGAATAATTATGAATTAAATAAATCTTTAAAATGTTTGGTTTTATGAGACAAACTTCTAATGTGCCCCCTATTTTGTTTCATACAGGGGGCACTTTTCTCCTTGCATATACCTTGCTTTCTTACTAAGGGAGGTAGAAACATGGAATAGAGGTAAAGAGGACTCCTAAATATGATTTTTGAAGCTGTATGATATCCATTTAAACCTAAAAAACTACACTAGAGGGTTAAAAATCAAATAGGGTCTCCTATGCAACAAAGGTTACAATCAACACCATGAGGGATAGTGAAGCCTATTACTAGGTGAAGAGGGCATTTTCATCCATGGCCTTGTGGAGAATTATAGCTTGATCAGTCATGTATATGGGATGTGAGTAGAAGTTTTTGAACCATTATAAAGTAGGGGAATCCAATAATAAGTCATGTTGGGCCTAAGTTGTAAGGCCTAGTACCTAGAAGTAGCCTATCATCATTTTGGGGATAAATGGACATTGAGATCAGTTGGAAAATGAAATTAAGGAGGAATAAGGTGTGTCTAAACTCATGGTTTGAATAAAATATCATCAAAAAGCTATTTCTTGGCTTAAAGTGCACACAGGCTTGTAGAATGCTAAAAAATGACTCAAATGGCCAACTTTGGACATTAACATTTCCCCTGATACTTTGCATGGGACCTTGAGGTGATTGGATAAGTTAGGGAGGGTTCATAAGAATCCCTCAATGGAATTTTGAGAGAATTACAATGTTTTTTCTTTATGAACAAATGTTAAGACCAAAAATCCTTGCAAACCCTCCATAAGGACCCAATTGGGGAAAAGAAGCAAATTGGAGCATCCAGATGCAGTGGAAATGCCATGAAACCAACTTGGAGATGCATAGGACTACCCAGAGACTTGGACCATGCCAATTTTTTGTACTACACCTATATGGATGGTACATAACAGGGCTTATTTTGACAAAATTATGTGTTTTTTAGGTTTGGAATACTTTCAGAGGATCCAATCAATTTTGGGAGAGATTTTAGGACTTTTTATAAGTCCTCATGTCCATTTTATGAGGTATATAAACTCCTAAGTGTGCCTACCATTTATTTAATTTCAGCCAGTCACAATGAATGGACAGTGAACACTTAGAAAAAGTCTATCCTTGAGTATACCAAACATTTCATGGAATTCATATGCCTCATCTATCTAAGAACTTGAGAATAATAATAGACAAATGGGGAGATTATTGGTATTACCCTAATGGGACAATTATCAATATTAAAAGAACACAAACACCTCTTCTGTTCTTACCATGCCATGTCCTTGACAAAATCATAGAACAAGAGGTGGATCACTATATTTAAAATAATATAGATGAAAAACTAGGATATAAGTATTTGGTATATTACTTCAAAAATCCTTTGAGTATTGGGTAACTCCAATATGTGGTAAGGGCCCATTTCTACCTAGTTGGGAAGGTGGGATCCTATTATAATTTGGATGAGGTCTAGATCAAATAATATGATCCTAAAAAGAAAATTAAGAAATATATTTGACTCCTAAAGGAGAATAAGAAGGTGAACATCACATATGGTCACCAAGAGTATGATCATGATACAATTTTTATGAATGCATTAGATGACACAAAATTATTGACTAGAATGAAAGTTAAACAAATATCAATGATGGTCACTTAAGTCATCCAATACAATCTTGAGATTACAAAGGATCAAGAGAATGAGATGGTGTAATAAAAATAGAGAGAATAGAGTCATCAGTGGCCCCATCTCAACCTCATGACTCAATAGACCTGAGGTAACACCATTATCATACAACAAAAGAAACAAATATACATGAGAGGGAGTTGAGCAACCAAAGGGAAGAAAACCTATAGATATGAAGGAAATTATTTGAGGTATTTTCGGTCCCCATATAGCTTCCACTCATCCATCTTCCACTACCATAATTTTGGGCACAACCACTACAATGGAGAGGAATCTATCTCCTTAGGACAAGCAAAAAAGCATTTTCTTTTATGGCACCTCTACCTCCTCATTCAACACTCATGCATGTAAGTATTATAGTGTTTATGCAATCTTGTTTATTATCTCCATCCACTCCCCATTCAACTACTATTGTTCCACTTTACATTCTGTCCCCAACACCTATAGTACTAGTCCTTATTAGTGTGGCTCCTTCATTTGCTTCATCTTCCATTTCACCTCTTATTTACTCCATATCCACTTATCTAAGGAGATAAAAAGTCATTTTAGCCTCCTCTGAATCTCAAAAAATAGAGGAAAGACCACCATTTGGTCTAACTTCTATAGAATAATCCCCTATCAGGGAGGAAATAAAGGAAGAGGAAATTGGATATGTTATATTATCGGTGGACTATGCCATTAACAAGGAGGAAGAAAATACATAAATTATGAAGGAAATAAAATAAAGGGTAAGTGAATATAAATCACAAGGTGAGGAAGATTAAGAGGTTGAGTTAGAAAAGACTAAATAGCTGAGCCTGGGAAGCCTACAAGAAGGAGAAACACTAGTTGGTACCCTACACCAGTAAGTAATTATGGCAAAATAAATCCAAAAGATGAGTAAGGTGGTTTATTATCTTGTTTATTATATTTACATTATATATAATTTATCTCATGATTTACCTCCATCCATTCTAGGGATAACATTGTCTAGTTTAATTGAATATTCCATTCTTTCAATGCCCACACAAATAAAGACTCCTAGAAAAGGAGTCCATTTTGAGTATTTGGTCTCACTTTCAATTTTCAATCTTATAAATCCACCAATCCATAGGAAGACTTCAAATCAATTGGAGTTACCTTTTCCACAATAATCACCTATACAATCAACCAACTTGATAGTTGAAAGGACTCTCGTCTTGACTAAATTTGTAGTTGATGTTTACCCATAGAGGGAGCCCTCACCATAACAAAGGATTATTTATCCACCATTACAATTTATAATTCAAATAAGTTCTTCAATAATAAATTCAACATTGAATCCTCAAGTAATATCTCCTCTTTTGATGGCACCTCTAAACTCTACCTCTAAAGACCCAAGTCCATTAGAATAAGAAAGGGAACTCATTATTACCCAATGGGTTAAATAAATGCAAGGAAATAAGGATGAGATATATAATTTGGTTATCTCCAAATTACCCACAATCTCCACCAGGTTTGATAGATAGACTGGTACCATTTAAAAGATGAGGAAGAAGAAGGTAGTGAATGTAGACACAAGGGAATAAATTGATTTTGAACAAAGAGAAAATTTGTTTCTTTTAGTGAAGAAAGCCAAAAGTAATCCTAATGATTCAATTAAGTACATAAAATATTTATTTTCTTTTGAAGATTCCATTGGATAAGTGATGAATCAACTATACAAAAGTAAGGAGGCATGATAGAGGTTATTGTAGAGATAAATTATACACGCCCCTTGTGAAATTGTTGAGTGTTCAGAATGAAACCACTCGATTGTAAAACATATTGAGTAACATTTAGATTTCTAGAGGATATAACCAATAAGAAAAGACATGTGCTCAAACTATGGCACCAATTGAAAGAATATGAGAAAATGATAACTTTATTGATCCAATGTTCTAGGATTAATGCTTTCAATCATCTGAACTTAATGTTTAGACATGATACATAATAGGCCTTGAATTATGTAATTATAAAGAGGGATGCTGCCCTTACTTGGCATAATCAAGTAAATACTCTATCAGGACATTTTGTGAACCATGAGAACCAATCCTTAGAAATACTAAAAGACATGAGGGTGTTTGATGTAATTACCTCCACAAGAGAGTTGGTCAGCAAGCTAAATTTTGAGACACTCCTTAAAGTAGTGTAAATAGATTTTAAGGAGGAGGTTGAATAAACAATGTATAAAACTAACAATGATTTTTTATAGCTAATAACTTTTTCAAATGATATAGTGACAAAGGCAAAAGCCTTGGGATCTAAGTTTAAGAGCTCAAAAGCATAGGATATAAGGTTGATGGCTGAAACCATCAAAATATTCAAGCCTTCATTATTCAATTTTGACATATTAAACAAAGAGTTATAAGCTACACATGAATTATTTGAGGAATTCAAAGCTAACTATGGAGCTTCAAGGTCAATACATAACACACAACCAACTACAAGTGTCACTACATCTACATAGGATTCCTAATTTCTTGGATATACAATCATGCATACTCTAAGTGGGATCATTTTGATCCCTCAAGGAACTATAGTGGCTACTTCAGTCTATATAATTGTCACTCCATCATCTTCTTCTATTAGTAGTGCCACATCAACACCCTTATAAAAATAAATATGTACTTGTATGTTTAGGTTAAGTTGGAAAATTATTTCATAATTTAGTTTTCATGTATATATTGTATTTTAGTTACATAGTTCTATTCTACGTAGACACTTTCGTACATGCATACTCTACATGGTTTGAACGTATTATCCTATTCTTGAAAATTTAAATTTAGATTTCATTTGGAGGATGAGGCCTTCCCATTCCCAAAAATATTTTATAATTGTATCATCCCAATTTCAAAGGGAGAAAAACTTTGGCTACTAAGATTTTTATGAATTTCTGTGGATTGTTTTGTAGTTATTCTTGATATGCAAATCTTGATTCTTCTCCAATCCCTTGAATTTTGTAAGAAGCTGTGTCATTTAAATATCTTAGTCTTTTGATTGTGCATGATTTATATTTTGAATAGAGTTATTTATATTTTTCTATCAATTATTTGAATTCTTTTTGTGTATTAATCATAATCCCCCTTTGTAGACGTGTAAAATTAGTCTTATAAACATGACAACCTTCAATTACATATGCTTGAACTTACTTTAACATGTGTAGAATAGGTACATGATATAACACAAGATTGGGGGTATTCTTCAATTAAGTATTGGACATAATATTATACTGTATAACCTTATGATGGTAATATGGCATTAGATAACTACATGCCATTCACAATATAATTGACTGTACTTAGTAGCATCCCACAGAGGATTAGACCTAAAATGTATATGCACAAGGATGAGATGTGTCTATTTAATATTAAAATTATATTATTTTAGTTGTTCTTATCAGTGCATTGTAATAAAATGGAAATGATATTTTATATATTGATCAGAATGGACATGTGCCAACTTTTACACAATACATTAGTAATTTTATCAATTTAGTCCCATTTTACATAAGCTATATATTTTTGTCATTTAATGGTATTCCAATATTGTGTAGAATGACCACATGCCCATTGTGGACAAGATAAGAATAATATGAACATCAACATTCTAACCAATATTCTATAACACAAGCTTGGGGGGATTATTTAGTGGAGTATTGGACATGATTTTACAACACATAACCTTATGACTGTACCACAATATCATAAGACTTGAAATGTATATACACGATAATGATAGATGATAGGATTCTAATATTATGTATAATGGGCACATGCCCATTTTGAATAAGATAATAATAATATGAACATCCACATTCTAACCAATATTTTGTAATACAAGTTTCAGGGGATTCTTTATTGGGGTATTGGACTTAATAGTATATCACAAAACCTTATGATGGTACCCAGACATTATAAATCTACATATGCCATTGATAATATAATTAATTTTACTTAGTAACATCCCATGGTGAATTAGACTTGAAATGTATATGCACAAGGATGAGATGTGTCTGTTGGTATTAAAATTGCATTGTATTTGGTGCTTTCAATTTATTATAATAATGAAGATGAAATTGATAGATCAAATTGAGAATGATATATAAATATATATTTGAATTGCCACTTCAAGTATAAATATAAGAATTTAATACGAGACATTAATAATTTTATTAATTAGTCCCATCCTACACATGATAAATATTTTTGGTAGTTGATAATATTCCAATCTTATGTAGAATGGGCACATGCCCATTCTAGTTAAGATAAGAACAATATGAACATCCAATTTCTAAACAATATTATGTAACACAAGCTTGGGGGGATTATTCAATAGAGTATTAGATATGAAAGTATAATGTGGAATGTTATGAAGGTACCGTGGCATCATTAGACATGAAATGTGTATGCATAAGAATGATAGTTGATAGTAATCCAATCTTGTGTATAATGAACACATACCCATTTTAAACAAGATAAGAATAATATGAACATCATTAACAATGAATTGTCATTAAATAGACTTACTGATTTAACCTATTTAGGAATATTGGTATATTATTCTTAATTTAGTTAAAGGGTCTGAGTAGTAAAATCAATAAATAAATATGAAATAATTAAGCTACTGATTTGTATAAATTAGATTGTAATTTTAATCTTTTTAAAAATAATAATGAGAAAATAAGACTTAGCTAAAAACTGATTGATACGATTGAGACAGGGTCTGAGATTCATTGTTTTGGACTAGGACACTATCAAAAACTAGGATCTAACTTTTGTTTTATGATTGGATAGGATTGTTGAAAGTAGATAGGAGTGGCATTGACATGATAGTCCACCTCTACCGCTGTTGTCCAAGAGATCTTAACTTTTTGGGTTTTGTTCACTATGTCTATGTGACCCTATCTATGAAATTTTGGTAGCTGAAAGTCTATAAAGCTCCTTATAGAACAAATTTTATCTTCAAACCCTATACTCTATTATGATTTGACCAATTTTGAGAAAGAGGGGGATTTAGTGTGTGTAAGATTCACTAAACGTGGATTCACACCCCTTATGTGGACATGCTACCTACATACCAATACTCTGAAGAGAGATCAAGCCATATGTAGTTCTCCCACTTAATATGCTTTATGAAATAGAGTGTATGAATATGAAAAATGATAAACTAGATGTGCTTGAGGTGGTTAGGGACTGGCGTAAGGATTTGAATAAGCTTGGAATTATATTGGCTGGCTATATGTAGAGAATATGGAAGATTATTTGAATAGTCTTGCTTGCTTAGTGATATTTGCCAACCCTTTCCAAATAATATTTGAATGGGATTTTATAGGGATCTATTGGTCATGGGTTTAATATAATCATGTTAGGCTGACAAAGGGAAAGATGGGAAACTAAAAGAAACTGATTTTTGGGGCTAAAAATGTACTTGGATAAGAGCATCAAAAGTAGGCAGAATTGACACCAGTGCTATAGTCCAAGTGTGGCATTATTATCCTGAGCTGATGGGGCTTGGGGGATGGATTATTCATGGAAAGAGCATTCTATCTAAGTTAGGATTAAGTCTGAAAGGTTATGGATGATTGAAAATTAGTGAAAAGATGCCTATGAGGGTCATGATAGCAAGCAAGAGGGATGTAAGGGGTGGGTGTCACATGTCACACTCAAGTTACCAATTTTTTGTATTTTATATGACTAGATTTAATCCCCTTATATTCTAGTGATGCAATAAAGTGAAATACTAGGCTAAATAAAAAATAGAAGGTGTACCTAAACTTACCCTATAAGGGTGAAACTCATGAAGCTATGTGATGCTGGGTGTACATAGAGAGAGCATGCTGTGAAGTATGAATTTGCAAGAAAAACAAATAGTAGATTAGTTTTTACAAGATAATCTATATCTAAAATAAAAATGTACAAAGTTGGGTAAGAGAGAGAAAGGAAGAGAAATGAATGAATACACCTCATTGGGTATGTGGACCAATACAAAACCTATTGTGATGCTGAGTGATGTTGGATATGTTGGGTATATTATACTAAGAGTGATATCATGAATGGAACTAAGTGCTCAATTCCTCGAGAGTGTCTCAAGAATGAAGAGGATGGACCTCTAGCTCCATTGCCACCCACTAAATAAATCTAGGTGATCATGTGTGTGTTAATCGATATTTGGCCTGTGTGTCTAATCCCTCTGAGTAGGTGGCTTAAGAATACAAAGGCTAGCTAGTCTTTTAGATCCATCATTGACCAATGAAGTGAAACTATAAACTGATAACAGTATGAAATGTGTCAAATGAGATGTCTCTTGAAGCCCATGAATGCTCTATAATTTGATAATGTTGGCATGGATAGTCGAATGTATGCTAGAAACTAGGCCACTCTTGGCCACTCTGAAAGATAGAGATTAGGTTTATATGAAAGCCAATCTGAAACTAGTGCACTAGGATTATATAAAATCCAATCCAAAATTATTTCAACCACATAATGATCCAAGCAATATTTCAAGTGATAATTTGGGTGACGGTTCTACCCCAATTGGTGGCAGAACTTCCAGGAGCCATAACTTTTACACCATAGCTCTATTTGACTCCCCATTTGAACCATTGAAAAGATAAAAATGAGGGGAACATTGTGAGATGACATGGATATTTGATTGATGGGTTTTTATACCCAAAAAATAAATGGTAGTTCCCTAATTTTTAATTTTAGTAATGTAATTTAAAATAGTAAGTTTCTAAAAATAGTAATTCTTTGAATTCTGTATTGTTGTGAATCATGGAAGTAAAACCAGTTAATTTACCTTGATATTGATGACATTACACATCCTCCTCCTACCTTAAAAATATGTATAAATTAAAATGTAACCCAAAAAGGAAAGCAAATATCTCTTCTCAGAGATAGACATATGTTTGGATCTACAAATTTGATCAATAAAACATCTCTTCTCAGAGATAGAATTATTACAATTGTGTTGTTATTATTTTTGAAATTATCTTTTAACCAAAGATTTTGAGTTTTGGATCAGTGAGTGGTATTAGAGTGATTTTTATTTAAAGTGTATGATCTTGAGGATGAGGTTAGAATATAGGAAGCTTGGGTGGAAAATAGAACCAATAGACTATCCACCTATTCACTCCAAATGACCTCAAATGGTAGACAACACTGAGACATCCAACCCTTTCAAGGAAATGGTGAATGAAGCTCTACAAAAATAGCAAGCATAAATGCTACAAAAATTTTCCCAAATTATCTAACAAATCTTGATGATAA
Source organism: Torreya grandis (assembly GCA_037957365.1). Classification (NCBI taxonomy): domain Eukaryota; kingdom Viridiplantae; phylum Streptophyta; class Pinopsida; order Cupressales; family Taxaceae; genus Torreya; species Torreya grandis. The sequence continues at coordinate 2,049,418 of JARHVA010002574.1, read as the reverse complement.
ATTTTGGCTCCTCATCTGCAACTCCACATCTTTTTAGTGCCCCAATACCCTTCAAGGTTCTTGAATTTTGATATCCCTACATTTGAAGGCAAAATCAATGCTGATATGGTATAAAATTGGTTGGATCAATTGTCATGTTATTTTTTTGTAAATAATTTTATCGATAAAGATAAGATCACTTTTTCTCTTTTGAAAGCATCATTTCCTATCAAAAATTGGTGGGAAGTGTACAAGAAGAGATTTGATACAGATGATATTTTCTATTGCATCAGTGGAACCAACTTGGGATAATTTCATATAAGCTATAAAGGAAGAATACTACCCTATTGGAGCATATGATGATCTGTATATAGAATGGCTAAAACTTCACCAAGGTAAGAAATAGTCTGTTCAAGTTTACATTGACATTTTTCATTCTCTATCTATGAGATTAGGCATCCATGAAAGTGAGAAATATAAGGTTCTTAAGTATCATGGTGGACTACAATGGTATATATGTGGGGAGATGGAACTCTTCAATTTGAAAACCCTTGGTGAGGCATACAAGTTCACAGTGAAGATTGAGCATAAGTATGGAAGAATGAATATGAAGAGTCAGCCTTCAAAATAGAAAAGTGATAAAGAAGGTCAAACACAAGGACAAAATTAGAAGCAAAAATAAGGGAAGACTAGAAAATGGTGTGATTACCACAAATATGGAACCCACTCCAAAGAAGAATGTCGAGCCATCAAGTCCTTACTTTTTGAGTCACAATCATCAACATCTACTGCTCTATCTCATATACACCATATAGTTGAAGAGGATGAAGAAGAGACTATAGATACTGAACCTGATGCCATCATTGCTTCATCATAGACCCATGAGGAGAGGCCAAATGACAAGGAAAGGATATTTCATTCTAAGTTATGGGTGAAAGGTAAGCCTCTACATTTCATTCTTGAGAGTGGGATTCACAAGAATTTAATCTCTACTAATATTATGAAAAACCTAAATCTATCCATGAAGCCTCACCCAAATCCATATAGTATTGGATGGTTGAGTCCAGGGAGAAACCTCTATGTTAGCCACCAATGTGTTCTCTCATATGCAATAAAACCTTTCCAAGATGATGTCTTGTGTGATGTGGTCAATCTAGATATTTGTGATGTACTCCTTAGTTAATCATTCATGTATGATCGGTATGGCATCTATGAATCAAGAACTTGAAGGATCACCCTCACTCTTAGAACATGCCACTATAGGGTACTAGGTACCACCTTCTATATTTGTCTCCTTGATTAGTGCCAAGAAATTTGTTCTCATGGTGGTCAAGCCATAGAAATTCAAAAAAATTGATGTTGCAGCCCTGACTACATAAACAACACAACAATATAAGAAAATAGATACCAAGCTGAGGAAGTTCATGGCCTTCCATCCACAGACTGATGGTTGGACAAAAATGGTGAACCATTGAGCCTAACACAACTCCATAAGGCACATTCCATTTCAAGTATGCCTTGGGAATCAAATCAAAACACAAATGCCATACTTGATGACAAATATTTATGTAATGGGGACCATTGCTTCTCAAGGAGGGACGAATAATCTGAGCAACATTTCAAGTGATAATTCGGGTGACGGTTCGACCCTAATTGGTGGTAGAACTTTTGAGAGACATAATTTTTGCATCATAGCTCCATTTGACTCCCCATTTGAATTGTTGGAAAGCTAAGAATGAGAGGTACATCGTGAGATGGCATGGAACTCTATTTAGTGGGTTTTAATCTTTGAAAACTAAATATATGTGCCTAAATTTTTAATTTTAGTAGTGTAATCTAAAAATAGTAAGTTTCTAAAAATAGTAATTCCTCAAATTCTATATTGTTGTGAATCATGGAAGTCGAACCAATTAATATCCCTCAATATTGGTGACATTTCACATCCTCCTCCTACCTTAAAAATATGTATAAATGAAAATGTAACCCAAAAAATAAAGCATACATCTCTTCTCAGAGATAGGCATATGTTTGGATCTACAAATTTGATCCATAAAATATCTCTTCTCAGAGATAGTATTATTACAATTGTGTTTTTATTATTTTTGGAATTATATTTTAACTAAATATTCATGTGTTTGCTAATCAATATTTAGCCTATGTGTCTACTCCCTTTGAGTAGGTGGCTTAAGAATATAAAGGCTACCTAGTCTTTTGGCTCCATCATTGCCCCATGAAGTGAAACTATAAACTGATACCAGTATGAAATGTGTCAAATGAGATGGATCTTAAAGTCCATGAATGCTCTATAATTTGACAATGTCGGTGTGGATAGCTGAATGTATGCTAGAAACTAGGCCACTCTTGGCCGCTCTGAAAGATATAGATTAGGTTTGTATGAAAGCCACTCTAAAACTGGTGCACTAGGCTTATATAAAAGCCACTCTAAAATGATGCCAACGAGCTAAAAATAGAATAAGGTAGAACCTACTGAGAATGATTATATAATGCTTAACTCTAAAAGAAATGAAAATAAATGTGTCGTGCACATTACCCCCAATCACTAGTGTCTAGAACATGGATTCTCATTTGGAAGTTATACCAATTGTCATATCTAAAATTGAAAGTGAGAGACATCATGCTATACATAATACCCCCTATATCTAGATTTTTTTAGTAAAAGTGTACTGAAAACTATTATTATGAACTAGTTTGACTATGCAAAACTATATTTGAATCTATTTTTATGTTTTTTCTATAAAGTCTAAGTTTTTTGATATTTAGATAGGAGCACTAAAAATGGATAATAAAGGCATTGACACTGTAGTCTAATCTCAACACTATTGTTTTGGGCCAAATTTGGTAACTGTTTTGATATTTTCATTGTGTGTTTGGTCTGTTCTGACTAGTTTGATGTCTGGTTGCTATTCTGGGTGTGTTGAAAGCTAGATTTTTGACTATTAAGAGCTTTGATCTCTATGACAAAACCCCTATTTGTGTTTCTTTCTTTTGAGGGTAAAAATGAAGACCATGTAATGACTACCCTCAGAAGAAAGAGCCCTATAAATGTGTTATATTATAAAGATACATGATATAAAAATGATAATCGACAAGATATCTCAAGATATAACATAGTTTGTATTGAGAGATTGTTAGATCAATAGGGGTATGCCTAGATAGATATAACAATGTAGTGACATGTGCAAAGTATTGAACTAGAATTGAAAGTCTAGTTAGTTGTTAGTTATCAAGGAGGGATGGAGCATGATGTCCATCATGGCATCCAAAAAAGCAAAAGAATGCATGATTGGGGATCATGGCATTGCAAACAATTAAAAATCAATCAACCAATAAGCACACAATATAAGAAGCAAGAAGCATATAAAAATGGCCAAGGGGCCAAGTAAATAAGGGATGTGGGCACATGTCATTCAAACCAAAAAGTAAAGATACAAGGCATGTTCAAATGCCACATACACATACAATTGAAATAAGCAAGGATTGGCATGAGGGTCATAATCATATAGAAGGGCAGGGAAAATTGATAAATGTCCTAAAGCACATATATGAGATAAAATAGGAACTAAGGAATGTAATAAATTATAGCTACAAAAGGCAAAGAAGAAAATCATGTAATATTGGAAATACAATCAAATCTAACTAATCAAAATAAGAAGTGAAAGTATGCAAGACATGTAGTACAAGATTAGGTATAAGTTAAGAAATACACAAGTGTTATATATTAGTGAGATGTTGATATAGTAGTCATGTAGAAGATGCCCCTAGTGGGTATGCATATCAATGTGTGTCATGAACATAGAAGTAGGATGCCTATTCAATGGGTAAAGTGAAGCAATCAAAGAGTTGGATGTCACTACACACACTCAAAGAAGATCAAGTGAAGCACGGTAATGTAGATGAATAAAAAAATAATAGCATAGAACATCAAATGTAAGTCTAGCATAATAGTAGAAATGTAGAGCATGGATGATGCATGCAATCAAAATGTTTTTGGTGTTTTGATATATTTGAAGTTTTTAGAAATTTAATATATTTGAATGTTTTTGAATTTTTTTTATATGAGCTATGTACAATCAATCATAAGGAAACTATGTACAAGAAATTGAAAAAAATCTATATACAATTAATCATAAGAAGATTATGTACAAAGAAAATTGAGAAACTATATTCAAGTAATATTGAGAAGAAATGATACTAACCAATGAGTCTCATGGGAGACACCCTATCATGGTGTCTTGTATCAAAAAAAGGAATCATACATGATTTTTAGGCATGAGGGAATGATTATGAATATGACTTTGAATATTTATATTCATTATCGATATCTTAGAAATCATAATACCTGTATTATTCCACTTATCATTATCATCTTGATTTTGAACCAATGGAATGCTAGTATTGAATTTTGTTGTATTTGGGTCTTTTCCTTTGATAAATTATGTCTATGAATTATTTTCCTTAGGATGCTCAATAAATCCCAAACCTTGGTCACAAACATTATCAACTACTAGAATAGGAGTAGTGATGCCTTGAGCCTGCTTGCCCAACCCTTGACCTTGATAATCAAACTGTTGTAGATATTTTTGATCAAACCCATACTCATTTGAAAGTGAAGCCTCATTTTGGAGAGGTAAATTTGCATCTTTTTTGTGCTTTCCTTGTGCTTGTGGTACTGTTTGTTTCTCTAATTTTGATTTTGGATCCTTTTGTTGTTCTGAGTTATACTTTGGTAATCACTTTTGTACTTTTTCTAGATTTGATTTTTGTGAATGTGTTCCTATGTCACCATGGGTTTCTTGACTGATTTACCTTGTATATGGTCCTCATTAGTAATTATCTATTGTATATGTTTATTCAATGCAAAACATGAATCTGTGTAATGCCCATACATTTTATGATATGCACAATAATATCTGGATCTTCTCACCATATTTAGATGAGGTAGTTTGATCAACTTAGATTTAACCATTTCCCTTAATACCTCACTTGAACTTTTATTTGACATTTGAATGCTTTTTGAATTATTAGTTGTAGAGTGATTTTCTTATGATTTATTGTTTTGATATGTAACATTACTTGCAACCAATTGAATAGGTGAAGGTGCATATACATGATTGGTAGTAGGATGCCTTTGAGGCTTTTGTATTATAATCTAATTTTTCAATGTTATGATCTTGTCATGTAATAGTTGATTATGAGTTTGTAAATCTGAAATTAACTTGCTCATACTAGTTATTTAATCCTTTAGAGTCTCACAAGTGTAAATCCTAGTTGCTTCCGATTGAACATATAAGCCTATATGTTAAAGAGGTTTTAAAGAAGTTATAGGCTGCATATATGCATTACGAACAATAGTATAGGCTACCTCACCTTTTAGTGGGGTGATAGCATGGACATGGTTAGATGAAAATTAGCTATCACCCTCTTGGGGGAGAGGAGGAGAAGGAAATTCTTTCTTAATATGCAATAAATTATCATGTGAAATTGGAATACTGTGTGCTTCTATGTTATCCTTGAATGGAGTGCATGCATTATTTTCATTTGAAATATGAGAAGTAAGAGAAAGAGAGTTATCATTTATACATTATTTTGACAAATTAGAGCTAAGAGCATGAGATAGATATTTTTAAATATGCATTGGAAATTTGATTCTATTTCATTTATATTGTCATAATTTGAACATAGATATAGCAAGAGAGTTATATGCATCTGGGTAAAAATCATGTATGTGGGATGAAATGCATGCAATTGGAGTTGTAAGTTGCATAGAAATATGATTATAAAGAACATTTCACATGCGAGATAACAAACAAGGGGTAAAGAGCATTGGATTGTGCATGAATGCATAAGAAACTTCGGCAGGTGGTATGACATTTATAATATGTTTAGCATGATAAACTTGAATTTTTTTTCATATGAAGATAGAAATCAAGGGATAGAAAGCATGAATTTGTGCATGAATGCATAATAAACTGTGGCATGTGCCATGACATTTGTAATTTGTTTAACATGATAAATTTGAATTTTTTTCCATATGAGAGATAAAAAGCAAGAGATGAAACCTTGTATTAAAGACAAGTAAACTTTGCTTTGAAGGAGATGTATCTTATTATGTTTAATAATTACTTTCTTAATATCATCTTATATTATGAAAACTATTCATGAAAATCAAAGAATGAATCTTTGTATTAGCATATGGTAAACTTCATCATTCATGTACATGATAAGACCAAGTATGGTCTACTTATTATTTGCTAAAAATGCAAGAAATATTTGAAAATAAGTGAGATCCATTTTTGAAATCTAATTTTAGATGTAAGGTGATACCTCAAGAAGCAAATAGGAGCTAGTACATGCAAATAGGGTTTTGAATAAAAATATTTTAAAACTATTATAAAAATTTAAAATTTGATGCTAATTTCTGATTTAGATATGCATGAAAAAAATCAAAAAATTATTGAAAAATTCTTGATTTAAGAGGACCTAGTGTATGCAACTAAGGTTTTGAAAAATAATTATGTTTGAAAATTACTATTGAATTTTTAAATTTGAATTGAATTTATTATTTTAATATGCTAGTAAAAAACTAAAAAAATAAGAAAAATACTAGGAAAATACTGGGATCTAGTGTGGGCAACTAGGGTTTGAAAGATGATTAATTTGAAAATTACTTTGAAATTTTAGAATTTAAAGTGAATTTCTGAGTTAGGTATGCAAGTAAAATATCAAAAATTTATTAAAAAATCTATAATTTAATGGGACCTTGGATGTGCCACTAGGGTTTTGAAAAATAATTAGTTTTGAAAATTATTATTGAATTTTGAAATTTGAAGTAAATTTTTGATTTTAATATGCTAGTAAAAAATTAGAAAATTATTGGAAAATTACTGGAAAAATACTGAGACCTAGTATAGACAACTAGGGTTTGAAAGAAAATTATTTTAAAATTATTATGAAATTTTAAAATGTAATGCTAATTTCATATTTTTATTATGCAGGTAAAAAATTAGAAAAATATAAAAAAATTAGTAATAAATTTACTCTATGGTTTCTAGGGTTTTATGCATAAATGAAGTGAGTTAGGTTCACAAAAATGATTTAACCTATTTGATAATATTAGTATATTATTCTTAATTTAATTAAAGGTCTAAGTAGTAAAAATAATAAATAAATATGCAATAATTAAGCTAATGATTTATGTAAATTAGATTGTAATTTTGACCTTTTTAAAAATAATAATAAGAGGAAAAAAATAAGACTTAGCTAAAAATTGACTGATACCACTGAGACAGGGTTTGAGATTCACTATGCTAGACTGTGACACTATTACAAACTAGAATCTGACCTTTGTTTTATGATTGGATAGGAGCATCGAAAGTGGATAGGGGTGGTATCAATACTGTAGTCTACTTCTACTGTTATTGTCCAAGAGATCTAAGCTTTTTGGATACTATTTGCTATGTCTCTGTGACCTTGTATATGAAGTTTCGTTAGTTAGAAGTCTATAAATATCCTTGTAGAGCATATTTTCTCTTCAAACCCTATACTTCATTGTACTTTGACCAATTTCAAGAAAGAGGGGGGTTAGTGTGTGAGATTAATTGAACGTGTATCCACACCCCTTGTATGGGTACATTTCCTACATAACAATACTTTGAAGAGAGATCAAGCCATATCTAGTTCTCCCACTTGATGTGCTTTGTGCAATAGAGTGTATGAATATGTAAAATGATAAACTAGATGTGCTTGAGGTGGCTAGAGATTGGTGTAAGGATTTGAATAATCTTATAAGTATATTGGCTGGTTGTATACAGAGAATAAGGAAGATTTATTGATAGTCTTGCTTGTATTCTTGCTTACTTAGTGATATTTGGTAACCCTTTTAAAATTATCTTTGAATGGGATTTTATAGGGATTAATTGGTCATGGGTTGAATGTACTCATGTTAGGTCGATAAGGAGAATGATGGAGAACCTAAAAAAACTGACCATTGAGGTCAAAAATGCACTTGGACAGGAGTTTCAAAAGCAGATAAGAGTGGCATCGATACTATAGTCTAAGTGTGGTGTTATTATTCTAAGTTGATGGGGCCTAGGAGGATGGATTAGACATGGAAAGAGTAGTAGGGCTAAGCTAAGATTAATTCTAGAAGGCTACATATGACTAGGAATCAATGAAATATGTCTATGAGGGTCATTAGAGCAAACGAGAGGGACCTAAGGGTTGGGTGTCATAAGCCACACTCAAGTTACCCATTTTTTGCATTTTATATGACTACACTTATATAATATACATACTTATGATTAATATGCTTTGTTGATCATATTCTAATCTTGTGTAAAATGTGGACATGCCCATTTTACACAAGATAAGAATAACATGATAGTATAACATGGAACCTTGTGATGGTATCACGACATCATTAGAACTAAAATGCATATGCACGAGGATGACATATATAGGATTGGCACATATTGTAACACAAGCTTAGGGGATTATTTAGTGGAGTACTAGACATAATAGTATATTGTAGATTCTTACAACAGTACCATGGTATCAAACAACTGCAAATGTTGTTCATGGTATAACTGATTGTACCTAGCTTCATCCCATAAAGAATTAGCTTTGAAATGTATATGCATGAGGATGAGATGTGGCCGTTGGATGCTCTAATGTCTAATTTATTTCATGTATCATGTAAAATTTTTAAGTGAGTTAATTAAATACATTATTTGTTTTATATATCCATGGAGTTGTAATATTGAATATGTATCAAATATCATACATAGCTCTAGAGTGAGTAAAGTATTTAGTTTATTTGATAAAAGATGTAAGGTTATTTATCCTATTCTATAATTTCTTGAATTTATGATATTTAAATTTTTTTAATCAAAAATATATATATTTGGAATGATAATATGGATGGAGCATAATTAAATAATGTTTTTTGGGAAATTTATAACTCTATAGTTATAAAACCAGATACTTTCTTTTGTAAACACTGAATAAAACATATTATAATAGGAAGTGTAATTTTTTTTTGAAATATACTTATGAGTATTATAAAATAAAATAAAAGACTCTTATGAGTCCTAGGAAATGTAATAAAATACTCCTATGAGTCATAAGAGATGCATTATTCAAGATTATGTTGATGTATGACAAACTTAAAAAAAAATTAATTTCAAATAAAATGGAATATTATTTATGGGTTCCTTATAGGATGTAAAAATAAGTTTTTTATAGATAAAATAGAATTGATTTAACTATTTTGTTAATTAATATAAAACCCTAAGTCGATAAAATATTGCATAAAATGAGTGGATAAACATAGCAATAAATTAAGCATATGATTTTGTAACTAATAGAACTAGAAAGTATTATAAAAATAGTAAAAAATTTTGAGAAATAATACTTATCTCAAAAAATACCTGAGATGGAGGTCCAGACACCTAAAAATTTGAAGGTTTGACTAGGTTAACTATTGAAAACTAGATCTAGGTGTTAGAATGGCCAAAAGTAGCCTTGGATAATAGTGTGGTCCCCTTTGCCAATAGCATGGTGTACTATTTTATAAGGGTAGTGTGATATAGTCTTCATAGATAATTTATGGGTATTGTATAATAGGTCCTGTTCCATCTATGGTCCAAATTTTGATCCTATATAATCAATAAATTTTCTTGTAACTCTATTTTCCTCCAAAAAATCTAGATTTTCATGATTGTAAGGGTTTGAATGAATATTTTTATCACTCTAAATTTCACTCTTCAAGAGGTTGTTAAATCCTACTGATAGCATGGAGACACCTCCACATTGTGGGTGGATTAATCAATGAGGTAAATCTTCAGATAGGGCTAGATCTATTGATACTTCACTTTTAAACTATAACTATGCCTATTGATTGCTAGCAAAAGGAATGGAGAAACAAAGTAAATAAAACAAGGAGGTAACACACCAAATTTTATGACGACTAACACATATTTACATGTGAACTAATACCTATAAGACTATAAGAAACATACACTTCTCCTAAAAATAACCTATTACATTAGCGATTTGCAGAGAGGTAAGTTAGTATGAGACTAGGAGGGAAGATACTTACAGTTCTAACTCTTATAAAACTCTTGATGGCACTCTCAACAACCTACAATAGAGATTCAAACTACATGAAGGCAAGATGAATAGGACAATAAACCAAGCTGAGTTAAGTCCACTTGATTAGATCAATTGTTCAGAACTTCACAGTACATACAACCATGGAAGGAGGTAAAAAACTATCATTTATTGATCAAAGGCATACAAAAGATAAGGTCTTTTGTATTACCCCTAGTGAAAGGATCTATTTCAATGATAAATAAGGCAATACATGAGGTGTTAAGAACTAAATATGATTGTCAAGCACTCATGGAATTAGTTACAAATAGTTTTGAAAGCTCTCTTCAACATGTGTGTACTTAATTTGATACTAATATTATCAAGGTGGTGTAAGAGTTTTGTCTTGATTGATGACTCATCAAGCCTTTTTGAAACTACCACATTATTATTGATTATGAAGTGAAAAGTCATCTTCTTGGTTTCTAACTATTTATCTTGGTCTTGGAAACCTATAACCCATCATCTCTCCACCTCTATTCTGCAATCTCATTCATAACTTTCACATTTACTCTCTTTAAGGTCTATTTATTGTAGCCCTATTTTGATATAAAGCTACTAGTTTTGAATGATATATAGAGATTATAGATAATACAAAGTAATTTTTGAGTACCTTTTATCCTATTTTAGCTTCCTTGAAAATTTTATGTCTCAAATCCCAATGGAGAGCTAGTAACTCAATACCCTCAATCATAATTACTCCTCTTTAGGCCTAAATCAAACACACATTACTAGAGACTGTACCATACCATACTATACTACTCTAAAACCACCAAAATATTGTAGGGAACATTAAATAAGGTTATATTTACATTTTCATGCAATTCCAAGGGTGGAAATGCTAGTTATACAAAATGCAATATTTTAGCCATAGATTGGTCTTGACACATGCCCATGTATGCCAAGAGTGAATAAAAAAAGATAATTAGAGTTTTGAAAAACTAAAAATATTTCTGATACCTATGTGAGGCCTGTCCCAACTCCCCTTAACTCTTAAAATAGTCATTTTCCCTTGAACCATCTTTATACTTCTCCAACATGCTAAGATTCAAAATTTTATATATATTTAGGACTATTAAGTAGAGTGCAAGTTTTCTTCCCTTTATTATCAATCTCTAAACATATTAAACATCTATCCAAAGGTATTTAAAATATTTGTTGACCCTCTTGGTTTCACGATCATACCAAAATGGCACCTATTAATCATACTTGTGAAAAATTAAACTTGGTTTTAGGTATTCTCTTAGACTATGTACAACTGTATATACATTCTTCTTCAAGTAAGGATCCCAGTTAAACCCCACTTATTTTCCTGTCTATTAGCTTATAGTAACCTTGGAATTAATCTCTTAAATTCCCATTACATATGACCATCACCATGGGAGTTATTGAGAGATTGATGGGGATAAATTTCAGCTCTGCTCAGGTTCAAATACTCTTCAATTGATCATGAGACTTTGTAAACATCTCAAAAGAGCAAACCTGTAAGCCTTCTTATCAGACCTATAGGTGTATACATACCCTATTTTTTAACTTACCTTTCCATGTATTATATTATATACATTTGGAAGAGTTTTATTGAGATATGAAATTTAATATATACTTCTCCAAGAGCATTAAAACCCACATTTCATTCACAAGTATGTTTCTTTTTTTGCTCTTGAGCCTTGCTCAACAAACTCTCTCTCAATGGACTTCAGGGCCTACCACTTGATAAATTCCTATCAAGAATGATCTAGGACTATTTTATCACTGATATATATGCTTCCTTTAAGATTTACATGCTTAGTACATCAATGAGAAACCAACATTCTTTATTGGTTTCTCTAAGATTAGGTGTCGAATATGGTATTATCTTGATGACTATAACTTTAATATGGTGAAATAAATACATCTTTGGGATGACTATGGGATTTAATGAGGATGGGTGAGATGTAAGATGTTGGTATAGGTTGATTAAAGAACTTTTAAGATAATAAACATTCAAATAAAACAAAACCCTACCTATACCCATCCTATATAGGTATGCAACCTATGATATATGGATATTTTTGCCTTCCATTAATTGAATGTGACAAACTAATGTTGGGAAATGGTTTTGGAATACAAGTGAGATCCTAAAATATCTCACACAATCCTTCATTTTCATCAATGAGCTCTAAAAAGCTTTGAAATTGTTTGAAACTGAGCTATTAGGGTTTTGGACTGCTTATTTTTTTAGTGATAATTCATAGAGTTTTGCTCTTAAATATTATAACTAATGCCAAGATTTGGGAGGGAATAGGGATGGTCTCCTTCACCTAATGTAATTTGGCCTAGTTTTCTCTCTCCTCTATGAAACAAGCTTTTGAATCTGGCCTTTCTTGGTTTACTAATGACTCGATGGAGTTTATTGTGTGAGACTCGCCCTATTTTGACTTGTTACATATTCTTGAGAATGGATATGACCTATAGGGGATGGATGATGCGAGGAATAATCTTCACAACCTGGTTCCATCATCTTCTTGGCTGGAGGTGCTTTGTTTATACATAGAATTCTATAAAAACTCATCTAAATGCCTTCTTCATGAGATGGAGTTTGATTATTTGATTGAATACCTTATTGAATTATTATGGGAAATATTCATGAAGTCCCTTAAATAAGGTATAGTGCAAATGTAATGTTCAAACTCTTCTTTACCTTCCCTCCTTGTCAACACTTCATATCTTGCCATGATTATGGTTGAATCAAGGAGTAAAAGATGTTTAAACTTTGGTCTATGTTGGAAATGAATATTTTGTCACCTTTTAAAGTTTGTATATATCCTAAAGAGTATGAAATCACCCTCTATAAGTGTGACATGGACTAAAGTTACCTCCCTTGACATGGTGTAACTCCTCATTCTTGATGCTCTTTAGAAAAGTCACTCTAGCAATGCAATAAATGAAACTTTAACTATTTTAGCATTACCTTAACATTTCCAAATTTACCTTAACCTTTGCTAAACACCTTAGAGATTACCATATTGAGTGAGATGATTACAAGATAAGGTGTTTTTATTCACTTTTTGATTAGACCACCTTATGAACCTCTAACAACTACTAGGAAAAATACAATGCTCATAAATAGAAGACCAACCATGACTAATACAAACCCTCTTAAAAGGTGCTATCAAAAAGGTTATGATTATGAAGACCATAGTTTTGAATGATACTCACCTATGCTATCTAAATTTGGTTAACATCTTTGGTGACCTCCTAGGATTTCATGCTTTATATGCATCTTAGACTAGTTGCCTCATACATACATTGGGATATGGAGTCATCTATCACTCAACTTCAAACATGATTTAGATCTTGAACCTAATTTCAAATACCTCAAAATAATAAGAAATAACTGATATACCTCAAAAACATAGATCAAGACAATAATAACACACCAAAATAAGACACTCACACACTTGTGCTATAAAGCACTTAGGGAAAACAAAACACTAGAAAAACTACTATATACACCTAACCTTTAGGGTCTAATCCTCCTATATCAAAAGGTAAAATCCTTAGATCTTCTTCATGAGATGAACCATGATATGGAGTAGGTTACCTTTTGGACATAATATTGGATGGATTAGACTTCCTTCTTGCCAAATCCTTTGGTATACTCTTAAGTGAGTCATCAACATTAAACATGATTCTTATGAAAACAAACTCATCTTGTGGCTCAAGAATCACCTCATGTTTCTCCTTAATGTTTGAAATAATCTCAAAATTTATCACATCTTGAATCATATAGGAAACATCAACTTTAGCTTCTAGTGGCTCCATGAAATAGTTTGCTTGGTCTTAAATGACCTCTTGGGGACTCTCACATTACTCTTTAGGGAGGAGAACAAATTCAACAACATCTTTAATTTGACCTACATGATATATATACCCTTTAATGACCTAAAATTCATTACAAATGTCAAATTACTATTGCCCCATGTTTTCAACATATTCTTGATTAGCATCTTGAGGGGATACAACCTGAATCACATCTTCACCTTTCTCTTTAGGAGCCATAGGACTGTCAATAAATTCAAACTCCTCCATGTGATCATGGTGTAACTACATCTCTGCTCTCTTAATATTTTCTTCTTTCTCATTAGATGCCATTTCAAGTTTACTCAAGACTTTACCTTTTTCACTTATGAGGTCTTCTACTTCAAGATCAACTGTAACCTATTCATTAAGACTCTCTAGGCAAATGCTTCCTTGTGGTTTTTCTATTACTAGTTCAACTAGTTCCTCTTTGCAACAAAAAAGGTCATCATTCTCAAATAAACAAGGGAGCTCAAGAGAGGATTTTACCTCTTGTAAGACACTTGAGACATCTTGAAAGATGTCCAATTGCACCTCTACTATAGCCAACTATTTAAATTCATCAAGAGCCTCCAAGAAGTATTGCTCTTAGTCATCCATGATCTCTTAGAGATGAGTTTTAGGAGTGTTTTATCCTTTAAGGTCTACTATGACTTGATCAAAAACATCTACTACATATTTTCCAAGATTGTTTATCTAAAGGAAAGATACCACTTGATCAACTTGTACTCCTTTATCAAGGTCACCTTTCTCTTCATTTCTAAAGACCGATTTATTTTTTTCTTCACCAATAGGTGTTCCAATGATGATTTCTTCATCATATTCACTTGAAGTATCTTCATCTTGTTATCTTAAAGAATTAGTCTCTTCACCTGCAACTATAACTTGATCTTATTCGTTTACCTCTCATAGAAGAAGTTCTTACTAAAAAAAGGAGGTGGTGAGAGGGCAATGATTATGTTTATGAGTTGGCTTGGGAATTAAGGGATCACTCTTATAACTTGGGATCTTTGGAGTAATGGAATATTATAGGAATTATTAGAGAGATAGATTAGGTTAAGTTGTGCTATGGATGCTTTCTTCTCCTCCCACTCATAACTCATCCTATCATGTTTTGATGTACATTGATCCCTAACCTCCTCAACAAGTTCTTTCTTATTTTGGATTCCTTATTAGATTGAATTTCATGATGGAAAGATTTATGATTCTTGGGGATGGATGGGTATTGTATAGGAAAATGTTATTATTTACATTTAATTGCCTTATCTAGGCATTCTCCATCTTGCTTCTTCCATGAATCTATCACCTACTTCTAACTTGGAATTCTAAACCCAAGATTTTCTTATTAATGGTGTGTTGCAACTTGAGGGGTACGTAAAGGCATTGGGAATCTTGGGATATTTTTTGGCTTGGGTTATACCATGTTATCCTAATATTAGAATGGTGTAATTTTTTTTGATTTCATTTCTCTTGTCATTATAATTGACTGAAATATATGTTCATTTGCAAACTCAATCTCTCTAGCTAGGCGTGCTTCAAATTCAAGTCTTATCTCTCCAAAACTCTTTTCAAACTTATAAGAAAGAGAAAGACTTTGCCAACTCTAACTAGGATGATGATTAGGGGGTATATAGGGGTGATGGAAAGATTATAATATTGGTATGAAAGTTGACAAGCTTGGTAAGGTTGTTGAGGAGGGGAAGAAGGATAATACTCTTGATAACAAGGTTGTTCATATTGATTAGTAGATCCATATGGGGAGTAAGCAGGGTCATTTTAAGACTAATATGGCTCAACATGGGGATGATATGGCTCATTATGCTATTTATAAATATCAACATAGGCTTGATATGGCTCATCAACTTGAGTAAAATTGAAATTCACTCTAAATTGAGCCATAGACTTCATGTGAAAGGAAAAATACAAAGAGTAATTGCTTGAAAGAATACATAGGCTACTAAAACTAGTTGAATAAACTTAGAGTCACCATTAGTACTTGTGTTTGTGCTTATAAAGGCTAGTGTATTGAAAATCATAACTAATAACTCTTGAATGAATAAAAATCCTAGTCCCACTAGGCGTGCTAGAACTGTTATCACTCTAAATTTCATCCTTAAAGAGGTTATTCAAGCCTTCCTTATTTAGGTGATAGCATGGAGATACCTCTAGGCTTTGGATGGACTAATCAATGAAGTGAATTTATAAATAGGGATAGCTCCCTTGATTGTTCACCTTGAAACTACAACTAAGCCTATTGCTTGCTAGGAAAAGTGATGGAGAAATAAAGTAAACACAATAAGGAGGTGATGCACCAATTTTTATGACCACTACCATTAATTTGCATGTGCACTAATATCTATAAGTCTATAATACAAATATACTTCTCCTAAAAATAACCTATTACATCAATGATTTATAGAGAGATAATATAATATGAGACTAGGAGGGAAGATACTTGCCACTTCTAACTCTAATTAACCCTTGATGACACTCTCCACAACTTGTAATAGAGAATAAAACTACATGAAGTCAAGATGCATATAAAAATAAACAAAGGTGAGCTAAGTCTACACTGATTAGATCAACCATTCAAAAATCCACACTACATACAACCATAGAAGGATGCAAAAAATAATCATTTATCTATCAAAGGCAAACAAAAGATTAAGTCTTCATTATTCTCCTAGGGAAAGGATTCATGTCAATGCCAAACAAGGCAATACATATAGGATAAAATGAGAAGAGATAGAGAAGAGAGGTGTCAAGAACTAATGATGGTTGCCAAGCAATCATGGAACCAGTTACAAAAAAGAAACTTGCCAATAAATTGTTATGAAAGCTCTCTTCAACATGTATCCACTTAATTTGATGTTGATATTCTCAAGGTGGAATAGGAGTTTTGCCTTGATGACTCATTAATTCTTCTTGAAATTACCAGCTTATTCTTGATTAGGATGTGACAAGTCATATTCTTGGGTTTTAACTACTTATCCTTGTCTTGGACACCTATAACCCATCATCTTTCCACCTTTATTCTACAATCTCATGTCAAGACCCTAAGTGACATGCATATAATTTATTTGTGTTGATATAGTATAGCTATGAACTATTTGAGATATATTTTTTTGTTCTATTTTTTTATTATAGTTTAGTGATCTACATTGGTACATTTTCAATATAACTACTGAGACAATTATGGATTACATTTCATTATAGAATTTGATATTATTACTTCATGTGTAATAGTTCATTATTTATTTGGATGTATTATTTAAATGTTTTTATTGCATTTATTATATGTATATGTCCAAATTGTATTGATAGTCTATTTGTTGACTGCAGGGATAGGTACTTGAGCTAGGTTATGTTTAGGCCCAAGCAATTGGTAAACATGGAGAAACAAATGGGTAAAAAAAATAGTGAATTTTAACTTAAAGTTGAGCTTGTCAGTACTAATAATTTATTGTTGTGTGTTATCATTTTATGATCAATTTTATTAATATTTGATTTGAGTCAATTTTATTCTTAGTGATTTTATTGTTTCCATCAACTTAGTGTTGTGTGTTTTCATGGATTCCTTGTTTATCAACTTTGATAGTATAGTTGGTCACATAATTATTCATGTCAATAGTGTTTCCAATCTTTGTCATATTTCTTAATTTATTATTCGATATTTAATGTCCAATGTTATTCTTGTTTGTCTTAAAGTTATGACTTAATGTTTTAAAAACAATCTTGTATAATTATAGACTATAGTTAAGAAGTTTTAAACTATGGTTGTTCTAATCTTGAGCACTAAGGTTTAAACACAACTCAAAGGACCTTGCTTTGCTTGTTTGTTTAAGCCACGCTTGGATTGGGGGAATTTTTTGTTAGGTTGTTAAACCCACATGGGGGTCATGTTATTTAGTCTAGTGTGTTTTGTTTAGAGCTAATGGGTTAGGGGTCATGGCATTGGCTCGAATTACTATGAAGGAGGGTTGAGATGCTTCATTTGGCTTTTAGGGTTCATTGTGTTCATTTTATAACTTAGTCTTGGAGGGTTTGGAACCTTGGGGAAACTCTGCCAAATTTTTTGGCATGGTGGCCAAGGGGAAAGTGAGATAATTCTACATGAGTATTTTTATATATTGGAACTATAGTTAGATGTTTTAAAATTGACAGCCATGCAAGAGTTTTGGAGATTTATATGGAGTTTTTTTTTGTGTTTATTATGTGACTAGTTTATGTTAATGCAGAATGAGATTTTGATCTCAGAAGATAAAAGGTTAGATAAACCTACTGTGGTAAAATTCTATCAACCAAGTGATGTATTTGAAATTTTTATTTTTTTAAGAAATGAATTTGAATAGAAAAATGTTAGGGCTTTAGCCAAAAAAATTTACATTGTTTTCATTTCGGGTAAAACCCTAACTAGGGCCATCAAGTTGGATTTTTGTTGTTTGAGTTTCAACACAGGGAAGTCATGAACACCTTGACCATGGCTTGGTTAAATATTTTATAGAATTTTTGGCTGGTTATTACATATTTTTGTATGACCTTTTAGTCACTACATATTTTATTTCAAAGAATGTGTTTTATTTAAATAGAAAATTGGTATTATTTTTGATGTTTTGTTTGGGTTTAAATGACTATGTAAGTCACTGTGTTGAGTTTTTTAAAATCCATTGAAGAGACATTTTGGCTATAAATCAATTCAATGGACTGTGTGTAATGATTTTTTTAATTTTTTATAAAAATCATAGTTGGGTTTTCTTTAGTGTCTATGTTTTATTTATTATCAAGTTGAAAATTTGACTATGTTGTTTAGAAGCCATTTCAGCCTTATTATATAATGATTGTGTTGTTTGTTTATTGACTTGAATGCATTTTTATTGTTTGGGTTGTGGTGTGATATAAACGCCATAACAACTTTATGGTGAGTGTTTGTATGTTTTATGTCTCGGCTTTATTTTTTTAAGTTGATGGTTATATTATGGAAGCCATATGGCTCAATTATGGTAAAGTTGAACTAGGGTTTTTATTTGGTTTATTAATTTGTAAACTCTAATCGAGTATTGTCAAGGTTAAGGAAATACAATTGAAGAAAAATATAAAGGAAAAAACATGTTGGTTATTTTGAACTATAACTAATATGGGGACAAGAACCATAGGGAGTCCCCACAGAGGTTCAAAATGATTGCAAGGGTTTTGGGGATAATATATTATTATTTTTATTTTATTACTCTAAATACTTTTTTGACTTTTTATGAATCTATAAATTATGATTAATTGACCCAAGTTTATGAATTCATTTTGAATTATTAGATTAATTCTGGAAGTGATAATTGGAATTATTATGATTCATGATTATGTTGACTTGTTTAGGGTAACTAATCTATTGATTATTTAAATTATTTTGATTATGTAAATGATTAAAATTAAACTTTTAAGTTATTAGTATATTTAGTAAAGTTAATTTTGGTCAATAATGTAATCTAAAGATTTACATAAGTTTTATTTTAATTGGCTAAATTTTTTATCTTCTTTTTTCATGGGTTTTATTTTAACTCATAAACATCTATTAAATAAGTACATGAAGATGAATGGCATAAAATAGATTTATGAGCCATATTATATTCTAAAATAGAATATGTCTCATAAATCAAGAAGCTTAGGATTAGAGTTGTAGTTGTAATTAGGTACCAAGTTAATAGATCTTGGTGGGTTGGTTTACATGTTTCATTTTATTTTTGTTGGTCATTATTGATATGTTGTCAAGCTTGATTATTTTATAATCCTTTTTATATCAGTTCTCTACTTCCCTAATCCATATTTAACTAATGGTTGTGTTGGTCTAAGGCCACTTATGGTTGGGCTCATTAGGACTAGTGAGACATGATTAGCTTCATTGGATTGCATGCAATGATTAGATTATTTTCTTCTTACTTTGAGTTATGGCAGTGGTTTGAAAATGAATTAAGACTATCATGTAATTTTTTAGCTAAATTCCATGTTATTCATCATCATTATTTTTATAAAAAGTGATGTAACATTGATATGTATATTTTATTTTTTGAAATGATTATTGTTGATCTTTGATTATTTGAATAATATTGGTATAAATAACTTCGATAGAGGAATGCAACTATGAGTTGTTTATCTTGAGTTGGTAGCTAAACACTTATTTGGTATAAGTAGTTACGAAGTTGATCGACTATTGTATCATCTTGAGTTATTTTGTATTCATGTCTTTGACTATATTTATAAAGCATTGGTATAGTGATTAAGAAAATAATTAGTTATTTGATTATGCAATTAATAGTGTTTGAACTCAGATGTAAATTATGTCTTGAATATGGCTTGATTCTATATTTACTAGTAGATAAGGAAATGAGACATAATGTTAATATGTGAAAGTCTCTTGTATGATTATTTATAATCATAAGCTTGTATAAGCTAGGTTATAGTATTCTTTGGAAAAGTTTACTTTTGATATCTATTATTCGATGGTAATTGGGTGAATTTGAAAGTTATATTTAAAAAAAAAATTCAAATACCTATAGATTATGAATCATAATTATGACATGGATTAACCAATGAAAGTATTTATACTTCATTAAATTTTGGATTATAATCATAAGGTTGGCTAAATTAAATCCTTGTGACTTAATTGGTAAAATTAATGGAATGAATTAAGTTTAATTATTGCATAGAAGTTGTAATAACTTGATAAAATGTGTGAAAAAAATTACGTTAGGAGTAATTATTTAAGTAATTTAATATTTACTTATCTCCTTGAAGATAATCTTTTCATGTCAATTATTAAGATTTATTATGTGCAATGGACTGTATGGGCAAAACCGAAACAAATTCATTATAATTAATTGTCATTAAGATCAATTTAGTCTTACAATATGTTAAGGTGATATTACCATCAATATACTTCTTTTATTAGTTGTAATAGTAACATGGTTACTCATAACTAAGCATATTGTGATTGATGAACAAATGCTCCTATGTTTGGAATAGACCATAGAATATTCTATTAATGGGTTTTTATCCTTAAATAATAAAAAAAGTTGTGAACTTGCATAATTATCATAAGAATATATCTTGTAATTAAATCTTAATAAATGTCTAATATTTAAGTAAGCAATATAATGAATGCATGAATTGAGATCATAGACTAAGTTATGGAGAAATTATAAATCTAACCTAAGACGTTAAATATCCTTAGACAAGATTATTTTGAACTTGTACCCTACTTGGAATTGGTACTTTGTTCTTAAAAATAAGTTAAGCATGGTTGTTGAAACATCCCTCAAAGCTTGCATACTTCCTATAGTTGTGGTGTCAAAATTAGTATGTCGGTTGCTTATGAAACAAAAAGGAATTCAAATACTTTGCATTACTTTAGAAAATAGTACTTTTCTATTGATCTCTATCTATTGTTTGCAATTTTTAAAATCATACTTAACCAAGCTTAGTATGATGATTCTTCTATTGAATTCAATTTTTTGAACTTTGATGAAACTACCCTTGAGGTACTAGCTATTTTATAGCTTAAACAAGTACTCAAGTAAGGACATAAGTTAGTAACAACTCCATGAGGAAGGATACAATATAGTACATATATATATATGAGTAGGTATGGAAACACTAACCCACTTTTATCCAAATACTATATCATTAAATTACTTCCTAAAAAATTCATTAACGGGTTATGATCTTAGTCTAGTTCCTGTGTTGGTTGTAACATAATTATGAATCTAATTATGTGTTTTTATGCTAAACTTTGAGTGAACTTAGTTATGTTATTTTATTTAGATTAGGTATTTAAAAAAATCGCGGTCGTGACTTACTGGTATCAAAACATGGTTTACTACTCTAGGTAACTTTGGGAAATGTTCTTGTTGATTTTTGCTGAGTTATTAGTTGTTTCACCATAGGATGGTGAGGAATATATAGAGAATAGTATACAATAACCTAACAAATGTTAACTTGGGTAGAGGAAGAGGTCATAGGGCCAACATTCCTAAGAGAGAGGATGTTAATGTAGTGTTTTTTTCATTGGGTTTTGCCTACACAGTCTTATGACCATTCTTTGTCAATTAAGCTTCCTTAGATTAGATATAAAAAGGTCACATAGGCTAATTATATTTTTAATGATATGTAATTAGAAAAAATATAGGATTCTTCATGTTGTCCTAATTTTTACTATATATACACCATTTTTCTTTTTTGAAAGGTTAGACATGTTAATACAATTTTATGCAAATAGTTATATTTTACAATATTACCATGTGTAGATAAGTTTCTTCTTCCTTTGTAATTTATCTATAATTTCATTGCTTTATAAATAGATTTAATCAATATATTGTGCAAATATCCAAGCTTGTGGCCAATCTGACATGGTATCAAAGCCATTTTTACCAGTATTACAATAATTTTTGTAGTGAAATCTTGCTACATTCGTTATTCCAATAAAAAAAGGGTTTGGTGAGATTTCTTTGAGAATTCATGCAAAGCTTTCTATTGGAGCTTCAGATCTCAAAATCAACTACACCATTGGTTTTAGAAGGTGCCAAAACCTTACGATCAATTGTAAATTTGACCTAGTTCTAGAACAATTAATTTTTTTTCTTTTTTTTTAACATCAGGTCTCATTTTTTATTTTTAACAAAAAATCATATTTTTTGTGTTGTGCAAAAATGCCTTTTGGGTTTTCTTCTTTGGGTCAAAATCTCAAATGGGTATCTTTTATATTTTTATAGTTGAATTATTTTAGACATTCTTAGCTTGTCTCAATTTACATGATATTAAACCTCTGTAATCTGCAAGAGGTCATTACATCTACTCATCAGTTGATCAACTTCAAGTTGCATAATTTGGAGAGTTCAATGACTAATCTAGACTTTCAAAACCCTGTTACTTAGGCAACAAACCAACTCAGACTTCCAACGGTGAGTATCTTCACTTTTATTAAGTTGAGTTGTTTGATAAGTTGGATTACTTATCTACAGACCAATTCAGGTTTGTGGAATTACTTTCTCAAGTTTGTGAAAGGTAATTACTTAAGTAAAGTAGGCCCAAAAACGTGATTTACATAGCTATAGATCAATTCACGGTTGTGAAAGTACTTTACTCGAGTTTGTGAAAGGTAATTACTTGTTAAGTAAAACAGGCCCAAAAACTCAGTTTACACTATTGTAGACCAATTCAAGTTTGTGGAAGTACTTTACTCGAGTTCTCTAAGGTCGATTACTTCTCAAGTAAAGCAATCTAAAAAAGTCGAATTACTCTTCTTAGACCAATTCGAGGTTCTAGAAAAATACTACTCAGGTTCTTGAAGGTTGATTACTTCTAAAGTAAAGTAGTTTAAGAAACTTGAATTAATCTTCGTAGACCAATCTATGGTTCAAGAACAACACTACTTGGGGTTTTGGTTCAAATAATCAAAGATCTATGATAATTATTTCATGAATCAAATATATATATCAATATTACATCACTTTTCATAAATATAATGATGATGAATAACATGGAATTTAGCTATAAGAATTACATGATAGTCTTAATTCATTTTCAAACCACTTGCATAAATCAAAGTAAGAAAAAAAGAATCCAATCATTGCACACAATCCAATGAAGCTAATCCTATCTTACTAGTCCCAATGAGTCCAACCATAAGTGGCCTTAGACCACCACAACCATTAGTTGAATATGGATTAGGGAAGTAGAGAATTAATGGAAAAAAGATTATGAAATAGTTGAGCTTGACAACATACCAACAATGACCAACAAAAATAAAATGAAACACGTAAACCAACCCACCAAGATCCATTAACTTGGTACCTAATTATGACTACAACTCTATTCCCAAGCTTCTTGATTTATGATCCAATTTTTTTTTTTTTTTTTTTTTTAAGTTGATGATTATATTATGGAAACCATATGACTCAACTATGTTAAATATAAACCAGGGTTTTGATTTGGTTTATTACTTTGTCAACCCTAATTAAGTACAACTTTAAAGAAATAAAGTTAAAGGAAAATACAAAGGAAAAAACATGTAGATTATTTCAGACCATGAGTAATATGGGGACAAGAACCATAAGGAGTCCCCACAATGGTTCAAAATGATTATAGGGGTTTTGGAAATAATATATTATTATTTTCATTTTATTGGTCTAAATACTTGTTTAAATTTTTATGAATCTATAAGTTATGATTAATTGACGTAGGTTTATAAAACCATGTTAAATTATTAGATTAATTTTGGAAGTGATAATTGAAATTATTTTGCTTCATGATTACATTGACTTATTTAGGATAAATAATTTATTGATTATTTTAATTATTCTAATTTTGTAAATGATTAAAATTAAACTTTTAAGTTATTATTATTATTATGTTTAGTAAAGTCAATTTTGGTCATTAATGTGATCTAAAATTTTACGTAAGTTTTATTTTAATTAGTTGGGTTTGTTATCTTCTTTTTTAATAGGTTTTATTTTAACTCAAACATCTATTAAATTAGTACGTGAAGATGACTATCATGAAATAGATTTACGAGCCATATTAAACTCAAAAATAGAATATTGCCCATAAATCAAGAAGCTCAAGAATAAAGCTACAGTCATAATAAGGTACCAATTTAATGGATCTTGTTAAGTTGGTTTATGTGTTTCATTTTATTTTTTTGGGTCATTATTAGTATATTGTCAAGCTCAATTATTTCATAATCTTTTCTTCATTGGTTCTCCACTGTCCTGATCCATATTCAACTAATAGTTGGGGTGGTCTAGGGATACTTATGGTTGGGATCATTGGGATTTTCAGGGCTGGATTAACTTCATTGGATTACATGCAATGATTGGATTGTTTTCTTCTTACTTCAAGTTATGGCAGTGGTTTGAAAATGAAATATGATTATCATGTAAGTGTTATAGTTGAATTCCATGTTACTCATCATTGTTGTATTTATAAAAAGTTATGTAACATTGATATGTATATTTAATTCATGAAATGATTATAGTAGATATTTTATTATTTGAATAATATGGCATTAATAACTTGATATGAATTTAATTTTTTTTCATGAATACTTAGATAGAGGAATCTAACTATGAGTTATTTATCTTGAGATGATAGCTAAACATTTATTTGGTATAGTTAGTTAATAAGTTACTTGAATGCTGTAGCATCTTGAGTTGTTTTTTATTCATGTCTTTGATTGTACTTATAAAGCATTAGTATAGTAATTGAGAAAATAATTAGATATTTGATTATGAAATTACTAGTGTTTGAACTTAGATTTAAATTATATCTTAAATATGGATTGATTATTTCTTTAATAGAATATAAGGAAATGAGACACAATGTTAATATGTCAAAGTTACTTGTATGATTCTTTATAATCATAATCTTGTATAAGCTAGGTGAAAATATTGTTTGGATAAGTTTACTTTTGATATCTATTATTTGGGGGTAATTGGATGAGGTTAAAAGTGTTGAAAACAAAATGAATAGGGAGGGGGGTGTGAATGAATCTTCAAAAAAATTTCATATCAATTTCACTGAAACATTCATGAACCATTCAAATAAGCACATATATCTATCCAACATAAGTACCTATCCATATAAACATGAAACACATGAACACATCACATATGTGAGAAACCCTTAAGGGGAAGAAAACCCACTGATATTTATAAATATATTAAAGTCCTATAATGTAAACACCAAATTTAGTGAAGTAACCACTTCACATGGAGGCCCAACCCCAACTAGCTAAGTATCAACTTAGCTAAGATTTATCAAGCACCAAATTTCAAGGAGGTACTAACCCCGTAAATGAACCAAAACCAATTCAATCACCTAAAACCTTTGATAAAATTTAGAACACCTTTTTTCTCATACAATAGATGATGATCTTCCTCTTTAGCTCCTTACACTCTTCTATCCCTCTCAAATTGCCTTCTAGGCTTCTTTGTTCAACTAGGTCTCTTCAAGACTGATTAGGTCATTTTACCTTGATCCTAATATATAGAATCTATATAAATTATCCATAATAGATAATATATAGTATTATTATGGTCTATAATACATCCTTATGATATGAAATATGTTATTTTATTCACTTACTTTCTTAACTCACACATAGGCCTAAAACTGCCATGTATTTATACAAGTATTTTGTTCATATCCTTTTTGGTCGGCCAAACATCATTATCCTCTTAGGTAAAACATGGAATATATATTAATACATCTCATAAATATTAATCAAATTTTATTTGAGTCCTTTTAGGTCTGACATACCTCAATTAGGCCTCATTTTATCTTTAGGTCTCATGGAAACCTAATTCCATTAGGTCTACTTTATGACAAGTTACACTTTGCCTTCTTTAGAGAACATTAAAACACCTAAAATGATAGGAAAATATAATATTACACTTATATATACCCCTAATAATCTCATCTATGCTCCATAATATTTTTTAGAGTGAATCACCACTTGAAACACATCATTTGAACTATTCACAATTAGGTATGTGCATACCTAGAAAGTCTATCTTAAACTACTTAAGATAAAACACCAATTATATTAAAAAAATGGTAATAAATAACATATTAACAAACCTAATGACCTTAGGGTCATCAAAAAATTTATTATATACTTCAACTTAGGGTATACAGGTTCAAACTCTTGTCTACAAGATGCTCACTCTGAACTGTCAACTAACCTCAGAACATAGTCATGAAAAATTAAACTTATAGAACCTAAAATAACACACTGAATGACTTAAAATGCATGAAAATTATCATTATAAATCTTAAGAATAATGTCCAACAAAAATATCTTAAGCTCCAATGGCAATTATTAGTCTTATAAACCAATTTGTTAACCTTTTCTCTCACAGACCTCACTCAACTAGACAAGCCATTTTGGATTCAATATTTCAACCAATTTCGATGAATTCAAATATTTTAAAAAGAATGAGAAATAATTTAAATTCATATAAAACAAAACCATATGCATTAGATACATCAATTCAGAGCGTAGAGCCTCAAATTTATTATTGCAACTTGCTTACCCATAACGGTCAGTTTGCCTTAAAGCACAATCATGGTGATAATGACCTTCAATCACTTATATGAACATTTTAAGAGACTCTTGATGTATTTGGATTATCTTATGAGATAATTAGACCATTTATACTATGGTCAAATATAAATATTGGTCTTGTAGATCAATCTCATAATCTTGTACCTCATTATCTCATCTGAACTAGACATGTTAACTTATGAGCAATATATTCACCATATCTATTTACATCCAAAAATTGTCAAGAATCTAGAACAACAAACATGCTCTGATCCCACTTGTCAGGATGCGAAACTGGAAGCATACAATTGATTACCAAATACCAAGCAACTATAATATGCAGAAATAACCAGATTCACCAAGTAACTAGAATTCAGAATAACACAGCATATGAGAGACAATACACAACTTGTATTAACACTTTATACAGAAAAGAATACAATAAAGAAGATGCCACTTCTTCTCCACCACCTTACAGAGGTTTCCCACACCTCAAGTGAACAGTAATTCTTCTCCCCAAAGCTCTCCCTCTCACAGGTCCCAACACCCAACTCAAATACAGAGTTGGTGTTCACCTCCCGTGCTCCACGCACAACACAAGTGCTCCACGCACTCCACAAGCACTCCACGTGCTCCACAAGTACTCAAGGTACTTCAAGTAGATCTCCCATGAACCTGCAATAACCTGCACTTCAATAGACCATACTTATGGAAGGAACTTCCTTGCCTTCCTCTCTTGCACTATCCGAGTACACACCTGTACTCTAAGTAGATCCTACCTGATACTGCTCCCTGTTGTGTTGCTGTCTATATGACCTTGCACACCTGCAAATCAAACAACGGTTCTGCTCCCCTGTGAACCTCGACCTTGCACACACATACCCCTATAGATCAACGATCTTACTTACCATGTAGATCTCCTATATAGGCCATGCAACTGTGACCAAGATCCTACACTCCTGAAGAACCCAGCTGGCTCTCCAATCCAGCACCAACACACCTGGTACTGAGGCACTAGGAGGAACGCACCATTGCTCTACCTCACACACAGAAGGAGCTTATAATTATGCTCTCTTACTCCCTAGCACACTTTTCCAATACAACCATGAGTCTATTATATAGATCTCATCCAAACAATAATTAGACATCTAATTACAATAATTAGATCCGCAGCTCCCAGTATAAAAATAGATCTCTTCATGCAAACACTTGGTTCGTTAGCTAACTGCCTGTAAATAGCTCACAGTCAAACCACACAGGTGACCGACGTCGGTCCCTGTCTGCCTAGAGGTGACCGACATCGGCCGATATATGACCGACATCGGTTGCTTCCCTTTGCTATCCTACCGACGTCGACTGATCAGACCGACCCCAACTTCTCTGCAACTCAGCAACCTTCAGCAACCTCCTCTCCTGTTTGCATCAGTGAAGCTTTTAGCTCCACAATCCTAACAATCTCCCACTTGGAGATAAACAGCTGCACTGTACCTGTACCTGTACTCCATCTAATCTGTTTCCTAGTTTGTATCCCTCTTCAAGCTCCCACCTGAAGACAACCTACCACACATCCCGTGGTGTACCCCCTGTCATCCGAGTACCCTGCCACATCCAAACCTACAACACCTGTAGTGAAGTCCTGACCCTGCATAGCAACACCTGCTGCCGGTCCCTCTCAGAAACCTGAGAACCCACTTCCCCGAATTGGCTCCTAACTCTGACAGCTCCCATTGCATGGGAATACTCAGGTCTATACCAGACCTCATGTGATTTTGGACACTGTACCTATCCAGCCCTTAGTGTGCTCTGGTTCTGCATCCCAAACCTCGTCAACACCTGATTCACATCAGCTCCCACTCGAGACAAAATCAACCTGTGATCTCCATGCCTCCCATGTCAAAGAATTCTGCTACTCCAAACTCCTCATGACATGCCACTGAACTAATCTTACCCTTAGCTCAGCAAAACCCTGTATGTACACCCCTGCTAGCTAGCATACTATCCACATACAGCAACAGAATGATGTTGCAATCATCATCCCCCTGGTAATTCAAACCACAGTAGTTCCCTGACACTGACTGAAGCCATGCTTCGTCCTCCACCTGTCAAACCCTGTACCACTATTTTGCAGCTACCTCAAGACCATATGCCTGGTCTTCCATCTCACGTATCCGTTCTCTCTATTCTTCTACTAAGGCATCCATTCATCTCTGTGCTTTCATCCAGCTGGCAAACCTACCAAAACACCCGTCTGGTTCTGCTCCAAGGGATCACATCCTCATCCATGCCAAGCTCACACCTGTTTCCTGGATCCTTCCTGCTATACAATCAGCAACAAGTATGAAGAAGAGGAACACGAATTTGAGGGCCTACTTACGCCTTCAGTCCTCCGTATGGGTGTTTGAGACTCCTTGACAGCGTGCTGTCCACCCAAAATTCGTTACAGTGACCGACCTCGGTCACCCCACAGTCTGCATCCGACCGACGTCGGTTCCATGCATCTGTACCTGACTACCAACCTGCTAGCGCTGGTGTCCCTACTGCTGATGTCGATCCTCCTGACCAACATCGATCTTACATACTACCGACGTCAGTCCCATGACCGATGTCGGTCTTACTCTGCCCGACACTGCCGGCTTCGGTCTGCACATGACCGACATCGGCACCTATCTGTTCGACGCTGGTTCCTCCTGACCGACATCGGTATCTGTGTTCGCCTGTGAGTGATGACTTTTTACCCGTGAGCTTCTTTGAATCAAAACACATGTCCAAACTACTCTGCTCAGATGTATCCAGCATCATCCACTGAACTCTGTCCGCCATCTCCTCCAAGAACACCAACGCTTTCCAGTTCTTAAGCCTGTCAAATATATCTGTCTTCCGCTTAAGAACATGCATCTCCTTCCTGCTCATGTGACCAAGCCTACGAAGCCACGTCTCCGCAACAGAAGAAGAATCAGTAATATAAACAAGTAGATAAAGTATACCTATTTTCTTACCACCAGCTAATTCAAGTGCTACCGCTGTGAGAGTTCTTGTGCATCTCTCATCACCCAATCTTTCTGAAGAAATTATCCATATCTCCAAACCTGGGACCTGCATGACCTTCATCAACCCCTGTGTGTTGGCCACCTGCAATTTCAGCTTCACTTCCCCTTTGCCAATTCTTTGGCAAGGCTTACTAGCTCCTCTACCTGGGGCTGCATGGAAAGAGGCAACCGAATCTTTTATCCAAGATTCAACTTTATCCAAGAAACCTGCAAATACATCCTGTGCAACAACACCTGCTACATCTGTATCTTCAATTTCTTCATGCTAATTTGTTACCAACCAACAATGTCCTTTTACCTGCTCTTTCTTTCCATCGGACCGTGAGTAACCATCTGTGCTTTTCAACTCCTCCATTCTTAGCTTACTTTGATCTGCCGTTGCTCTACTCCCACTCGATCAGAAACCCCTGAGAGTGACCTGTAACCAAACACAACCCGCTTCCTGCAACCTTAGCTCTGATACCACTTGTCAGGAATCTAGAACAACAAACATGCTCTGATCCCACTTGTCAGGATGCGAAACCGGAAGCATACAATTGATTACCAAATACCAAGCAACTATAATATGCGGAAATAACTAGATTCACCAAGTAACTAGAATTCAGAATAACACAGCATATGAGAGACAATACACAACTTGTATTAACACTTTATACAGAAAAGAATACAATAAAGAAGATGCCACTTCTTCTCCACCACCTTACAGAGGTTTCCCACACCTCAAGTGAATAGTAATTCTTCTCCCCAAAAATCTCCCTCTCACAGGTCCCAACACCCAACTCAAATACAGAGTTGGTGTTCACCTCCCGTGCTCCACGCACAACACAAGTGCTCCACGCACAACACAAGTGCTCCATGCACTCCACAAGCACTCCACATGCTCCACAAGTACTCAAGGTACTTCAAGTAGATCTCCCATGAACCTGCAATAACCTGCACTTCAACAGACCATACTTATGGAAGGAACTTCCTTGCCTTCCTCTCTTGCACTATCCGAGTACACACCTGTACTCCAAGTAGATCCTGCCTGATACTGCTCCCTGTTGTGTTGCTATCTATATGACCTTGCACACCTGCAAATCAAACAACGGTTCTGCTCCCCTGTGAACCTCGACCTTGCACACACATACCCCTGCAGATCAACGATCTTACTTACCATGTAGATCTCCTATATAGGCCATGCAACTGTGACCAAGATCCTACACTCCTGAAGAACCCAACTGGCTCTCCAATCCAGCACCAACACACCTGGTACTGAGGCACTAGGAGGAACGCACCATTGCTCTACCTCACACACAGAAAGAGCTTATAATTATGCTCTCTTACTCCCTAGCACACTTTTCCAATACAACCATGAGTCTATTATATAGATCTCATCCAAATAATAATTAGACATCTAATTACAATAATTAGATCCACAGCTCTCAGTCTAAAAATAGATCTCTTCATGCAAACACTTGGTTCGTTAGCTAACTGCCCGTAAATAGCTCGCAGTCGAACCACACAGGCGACCGACGTCGGTCCCTGTCTGCTTGGAGGTGACCGACGTCGGCCGATATATGACCGACGTCGGTTGCTTCCCTTTGCTATCCTGCCGACGTCGGCTGATCAGACCGACCCCAACTTCTCTGCAACTCAGCAACCTTCAGCAACCTCCTCTCCTGTTTGCATCAGTGAAGCTTTTAGCTCCACAATCCTAACAAAAATTCTATCCAAAATTAACATATCTTAAAAGTATTTAATAATGTCTCCATGCACTTGGATTCATCCCTACTCCATGATAAAATATCCCTAAACATCTTCTCACTACTGCTTGAGTTTCTCACTATTTTCACCATTAGGTCTATTAGCGACAAGTTAATTTGGATGATCTATTAAACACCCTTAAGGGATATAAAATATCCATAAACCACAATTGAAATAAACTAAAAGTATCAAACTTTTTCTTCCATCTATTTAGAAAATTTGACTTGGTCAACTCTGACTCCTACAATAATTGTTTTTGAAATTAACACTTTTTTATAGGGTCTATTCACACACTTGACAAACTAATCACATTTGGAGATGCCTAATAGAGATGAATACAACCTAAAATTACTTAACTATCCATATCAATCCATTTAAATCACTTTAGAACAAATTATTTCATATTAGGTCACTATTAGTGTTCTTTGAGGGTTTAAACCATCTTCTAATCTTAACGATCATTCATAAAGAATAGTCTTTTAATTTAAAAACTAATACCTAAAATTTTGAGATAGGACCCTTCCCCATCTACCATGAATATCATAGGTTCTCATGTAGAGGTTACACGTGCCAATAAATACTTCTAACTCCTTCTCAAGTTGAAAACCCTTTTATTGTGTGCACTTGAATGACCTCAAAACCAATTTTCATGCCTTTTATTGCAAACTTTATAAACATGTTTAAAACAAAATATCATGCCTCTTTCCATGTTCATATGAGCTCAAACATTTTGAAATCTAATCATGACCCCTCATTAGGCCACACACTCTCTCTTTTCTATCTAAACTTTGACATGTAAATCATATTAGGCCTTGAAACTAACCTTTTTGCCTCTTTTCATTTGATTTCTACCTTAATTATATGTTCACACAACATATCACATGATAAATTTTTTTTAAACATCCTTCATATGCCTTGACAACACATCATTAGGTTAGGTAGGGTCTCAAACTAGTCTTGTTGCAGACTTGGACTTAAGGTTTTACCCATGTAAGATCACTTTGAAACTCTCCGTAGTACTCCAATGCCTCATATGCATTCTCAATCAACCTTATACAACCTATTATGCCTTTGTGCATCAATATCACTAGGCCTCTATGCTAAAACCTTCTCACTAGGCCACCATTCTAAAACCTTCGCACTAGGACTTTACAATCCATGACTACTACCATGACTAGGCTTCTCAAGCACTTGAAGATTGATAATTGATATTGAAACATTATTTGATGATTCTAAACCTTGATCATATGACTTTTATGTTCCTAAAACAATATCATACCTTTGCACATACTTATTCATGCTCATCATGTACATGCTCATGATATGACTATGCTTGTTATGACTAGGCATCTCAAGACACCTTATACTCAAGGTCTAGTACTAAAACATGCCTAAATTAATGATGATATCAAATAAGAACATTCATCAGACAAAATTATTACACCACTACAACAAATTTGACAATAACTAACAAAAGAATCATTAGGTTGCCTTCAAATTATCTCTCTGACCTGCACATTAACATCAATGACATCAACCTTGACATCAATGACAACATTTCTTAAAAAACTCCCTCGTTGTCATTGATGGCAAAACATTCTTCAGTCTAATTACTCTCATCTCCCTTCTTAAAATTTCTCCCCCTTGACATTAATAAGAAAGGTCTTTCACAACTATTATCTAGAATCACACCTTTTCAATAAAAGTTCAACATGCAGAATATGAAGCATTAAGGTAACATGGTCCCCCTTACTCTATGAATACTCTTTTAAATTAACTCAGATTACAAGACCATTTTTTAACATAGACCAAGTTTAGTCAACAATCTGAATAGATCCCCCTCAAACAAAGTTTAGTCTACCATGCATTTTATAATTGAATAGTGTTTTCATGAAGCCTAATGGAGTCACATTTTTCCATAAATCACTAAAATAACACAAGTTTAGGAGATTCCCATATCTCCATGCTCTCACAATATTGAATATCCTTTATTATCCTTTTGGGCTTCATTGACACTATAGGCTTGACCTCTACATCAACCATTTGATCATCAATATGAGATGATAATAGACATTCGTAACTTGATTTATCATTTTAGGTATGCTCTAACATAACAATCAATCCATTTAAGCTTGTAGACTGATCATGACTAACCTTTACTATATTTCATTTTTACACATTCATTTACCTTCTCTCTTACACTCTAGGGGATTCAAATCTCTTGTATTGACTTGATGAGCTTATAACTCTATTATGATATAATATAACAATGTGTCCTACATTATGATAACTATAGAAAACCACCTCATTCAAAACTATTGATTGATGTGAACTCTGACTCCTTCTATAGTCCCATGATTACTCATTTTTGGAGGGTCTTCTACACTCTCTTGATCTATGTCTAAACTGACTGCATACAAAATAGTAACAATTGAATTAAATAGCATACCTCATAGGATTAGGCTATTTGATAGGTATTTTTATGTTAACCTTCTTGTTTTCAATAACCTTCTCCTTGACTTGAGCTAATTCCTTTGGGTCTTCTTTGGAATGAAGATCTATCTTATCATTTATAGAATTTTGACTACTCACGATGTCATCTAGAGCCTCAGTGCTCTTTTCAAATTTTAAAAAGGTTTCAACTTTGCTAGATTCTTGATCCAACCTAGATTTCAAGGATTCCATTTCATTTCTATACCTGGTGCATTTTTCCTTTTTAGCCTTTAGGTTTATAGTGACTATATTTATCTTTGTTTCAATTTAATTGATGATCTCATCATAATCCTTGGAAGTATTACTTAGTCTCTCCTCAAACAGCCAATATGCTCCTCACAGTCACTAACTAATGATCTTAGTGTGTGATTCTTTCTTTTTTGAAACTTCAACTCCTCTAGAAGACTCATCAATTTTGCTTCAAGGTTCACTTCAACTTCTTCTTCATTTGATTTACATCAATCATAAGGCCTTTTCCATTTAATAAACCCTCATTGTATGATTCTATGACCATGAATTAGGTTTCATTATTGTCATATTCAAGTTCATTACTGTCATCACCACTATCAGATGTACTTGTGTCACTTACATTAGATAAGTTATTATCTTCTTTGGTGTAGAAACTTCTCTTTTTCTTTAATGACCCTTTCGTACCTTCATACTTTTTTAAATCCTTATTTTTATTAGGATTATAGACCTTCTTATCATCTCCATGATGTTTATCATGTTCTTCATCATGCTCAATCTTATCTTTTTAGGTCACTTAGATGCAAAAAGTCCAATCTTACCATAGTTGAAACATTTGAAGGAAAACTTACCCTTGTATTTAACTAAGCCAAACTTCAATTTCCTTGAAAATATAGACATTAATTGATCATCATAAATTTTTAAAAATTCCTCATCCTTGACCTTATTATTTTTTGACTTCTTCTCAGCTTTTAATGTTGATTTCTTCTTGGGAGGCCTTCATTTTTTTCGTCTCATAGGTAGTCAAAATGCCATGAAGCCCATCCATTTCTAGTTTTTCTAAATCTTGTATCTATTCTATTGCAAACACCTTAGAATCAAACTTAGGATTTAGTGATCTCAATACATTTTGAACAAATGTAGATTTTATCACTTCTCCTAATACACTAATAACATTTACAACTTCATCAAGCTTTAACATGTAAGATGCAATTATTTTATCTTCACTCGTCTTTAGACATTAAAACTATCTTTAATGGGTCTAAATCTTGGCCATCTTCACCTTCATGTCTCATTCATATATAGTATTAAATTTATCCCTTATTTATTTGGCTGATACACATTTCCTTACCTTCAAAATCTCTACCTCTGAGAGGCCACAAATAATGTTATTCATTGTCTTGGAGTTTTTTTTACTAGCCTTCTTACCTGCTGCATCAGTTGTGGAATAAGAGAAGCACTATAGCCATCCATAACTGACTAAAAAATATTATAACCTTGAGACATCAAGTATATCTTCATCTTTATGTTACAAAATGTATAATTAGTTCCATTAAATAATGGAGCCTTACTAGTAGAGAAACCACATTGAGCTTGTTGACTAGTTATGCTTCTAGGATCTCCTTTACGATTTTTAGACCTACTTCAAAGGACCAGGTTCTGATACTAAATGTTGGAATTAAAATTAATAGGGGGTGAATTAGTCTTAAAAAACATTTCATATCAATGTCACTTAAACATACATGAAACATTCAAACAAACACATATATCTAACAAGCATGAACACCTATCCATATGAGCATGAAACACATGAACACATCACATATGTGAGAAAATTTCAAGAAAAAAAAACTCACTTATATATTTAAATGGAATACATTCATATAAAACAAACACAAAATTTAGATAAGTACCCAGTTCACATAGAGCACCAACTCCAACAAGCTAAACATTAACTTAGTTATGCTTTATCAAGTACTAACTTGCAAGGAGACATTAACCCCATAGATTACTTAGAAACAAATCGGCCATATATTTTTTTTTATGAACTTCATAACACCTTATTTATCATACAATATATGATGATCTTCTTCTTTAACTCTTCACACACTTCTATCCTTCTCAAACTGCCTTCTAGGCTTCTTCACTTAACTAGGTCTTTTCAAGACTGATTATGTCATTTAACCTTGATCCTTATATACAAAAACTATATAAAATATTAATCATAGATAATATATACTATTATGATGGTTTATAATATCTCCTAATCTATAATGTGTTATTTTATTTGCTTACTTTCTTAACTCACACATAGGTCTAAAACTGCCTTGTATTTATACAAGTCTCTTGTTCATATCCTTCTTGGTCAACCAAAGACCTTTAACCTATTAGGTTAGACATGGAATAAATCTTAAGAAATATAATAAAAATGAATTAAATTTTATTTTAGTCCCTTTAGGTCTGACATACCTCAATTAGACCTCATTTTATTTTTAGTTCTCATGGAGATCTAATTCCATTAGGTCCACTTTAGGACACATTACACTTTGAATTTCATGGAACACATTAAAAAAAATCCCATGGTAGGAAAATATCATATTACACTCATATAGACCATTTATAATCTAATTTAGGCTCCATAATACTTTTTAGATCCAACTACCACATGAAGCACACCATTTGAACTATTCACAATTAAGCTTGTGCATACCCAAAAAGTCTATCTTGAACTACTGAAGATAAAATACCAATTAGATAAAAAACCATGGAAATAAATAATATATTAAAAAAACTCATGAACTTAGGGTCATAATAAACTTCATTAAATAATTTAACTCATGGTATATAGGGTCAAACACTTCTTGACAAGATACTCACTTTGAACTACTAACTAGCCTCAAAACATAGTCATGGAACTTTAACTTATGACACCTGAAAGAACACACTGAATGACTGAAAATAGATGAAAATGATCATAAAACATCCTTAAAACAACAGATAATAAAAATATCATAATATCTAATGGGAATTATTGGTCTTGTAGACCCATTTGTTGACCTTTTCTCTCACAGACCTCACTCAACTAGACAAGAACATTTCCAGCACTTTCAATAAATTCCAATATTTAAAAAATTATGAGAATTATTTTCAAGTAAAAAATAACATCATATGCATTAGATACATCAATTCAGATCATATAGCCTCAAACTCATCACTGTAACTTGCTTACCTAGAACTTCCAATTTGCCTTAAAGCACAATCATGGTGACAATGATGTTCAATCACTTGTATGAGCATTTATAGAGACTAATGATGCATGTGGATGATTTTATGATATAATTAGACCATTATCAAATGGAAGGATACCATGTTAAAATATAAATATTGGTATTGTAGACCAATCTCATAATTTTATACCTCATTGTATCATTTGAACTAGACAATTCAATTTATGAGCAACATTTTCATCATATCTACTAACCTCCAAAAAAAATATCCAATATGAAAATGTATTAAAAGTATTTTAACAATGTCTCCATGCACTTTAGTTCATCCCTAATCCATGATAACACATCCCTAAACATAGTCTCACTACTACCTAAGTTTCCCACTGTTTTCACCATTAGGTCTGTTAGCGACTGTTCAACTTGGATGACAAATTTAGCACCCATAAGAGATAAAAACTATATATAAACCATCTTTGACACAAATTAAAAGTATAAAAATTTATCTTCTATCCATTTTACCACTTTGACTTGGCTAACTATGACTGTTACAATACTTTTCAAAGAAACTAACACTTTCCTGTAGGGTCTATTCACACACTTGAAAAACCAATGACACCTAGAGATGACTAAAAGAGTTTAATACAACCTCCAATCACTTAAATAGCCATAAAAATAAATTATAATTACTTTAGAATAATTTATTTCATATCAGGTCACTATTAGGGTTCTTTGAGGGTTTAAACCATCTTCCAATCTTGATGATCATTTATAAAGTATAGACCCTTAATCCAAAAACTAATACCTAGAATTTTGAGCTAGGAACTTACCCATATACCACGAATATATTAGGTTACTATGTAGAGATTACATGTGCCAATGAACACTTTAAAGTCATTTTTGGGTTGAGAACCCTTCATTCTGTGCACTTGAAAGACCTCAAAACTAATTTTCATGCCTTTTATTGTAAACTATGACCTTAAAATTTGTAAAAATATATTAAATAACATATCATATCTCTTTCCATGCTCATATAAGCTCAAACATCTAGAAATATTATCATGACCCCTCATTAGGCCATACTCTCTTTCTTTTTGCTCTCTTGACCTTGACCTACAAATCATATTAGGCCTTTAAACTGACCTTTATGTCTCTATCTATGTGCTCTCCACCTCACTTATATTTTCAAAAAATATATCAAATTCACAAAAAATGTCAAACATCCTTCATATGCTTGAACACACCTCATGACACCATGTTAAGTTAGGCAGGGTCTAGAACTAGTCTAGTTCCAGACTTGGACTTAAGGTCTTACCCATATAAACTCACTTTGAAAATATCATGAGTGATCCAATGCCTCATATGAATTATTAATAAAACTTATACAACCTCTTATACCTTTGTGCATCTATCTCATTAGGCCAACATGCTCAAACCTTCTCACTAGAAATTTACAAGCTATGACTAGTGCCATGACTAGGCTTCTCAAGCTCTTGAAGCTTGACAAGTGATCTTGAAACATTTTTTGATGCTTCTACATTGAAATAACATGCCTTTCACTTTCCTAAAAAAATATCATACATCTTCACATACCTATTCACGTTCATTATGCACATGCTCATGATATGACTATGCTTGTTATGACTAGGCTTCTCAAAACACCTTGTACTCAAGGATTAGTACTCAAACATTCTTACCTCAATGATAGTATGAAAAAATAAAATTCATTAGAAAAATTTCTTAAACCACTACAACAACCTCGATAACAACTAACAAAAGAATCATTAGGTTGCCTTCAAAATCTCTCTTTGACCTACACATTGATATTAATGACATTAACCTTGACATTAATGACAACACTTCTTAACAAAATAACCCTTTGTCATCAATGGAAAAAAATTATTCAATCTAATCACTCTCATCTCCTTTCTTTAACATTTCCCCCCTTTGACATTAATTAGAAAGGTCTTCCACAACTATTATCTGGAATCATACCTTCTTTGCAGTCAAAGTTCAACACACATAATATGAAGAATTAAGGTAACATGATCCCGTTTAATCCATGAATACCTCATTTAAATGAACTTAGATTAAAATACCACTTCTCAACATAGATTAAGCTCAGTCAACAACCTAAATATCTC
Organism: Torreya grandis; assembly: GCA_037957365.1. Classification (NCBI taxonomy): domain Eukaryota; kingdom Viridiplantae; phylum Streptophyta; class Pinopsida; order Cupressales; family Taxaceae; genus Torreya; species Torreya grandis. Next base: position 2,009,718 of record JARHVA010002574.1, on the reverse strand, counting down.
CCCCTCAAACCAAGCATCTACCATGCTTCTGCTAACTAAATAGTGTCTCCATGAATCCTAATGAAGTAATCTCTTTCTATAGATCTCTAAAACAACAAAAGTTCAAGATATTTATAGATATCCATGCTCTCAAAAGATTAAACATATTTTAATATCCTTTTGGGCTTGATTGACACTATAGGCTTGACTTCTACATCAACCATTTGATCATCAATATGAGCTGATAATAGACATTCCTGACTTCATTTCTCATTTGAGGTATGCTCTACCATAAAAATTATTCCATTTGAGCTTATAGAATGATCATGAATAACCTTTACTATATTTGGTTTCTACACATTCATTTTCCTTCTTTCTTACACTCTAGGGGATTTAAACCTCTTAGTTTGACTTGATAAACTTCTAACTCTCTTAGGATAGAATATTATAATGTGTCCTACATTATGACAACTATAACAAACCACCTCATTCATACTTTTTGACTAATATGAACTATGAATCTTTATATAATCCCATGAGTACTCATTCTTGAAGGGTCTTCTACACTCTTGATCTATGTCCAAATTGATTGCATAAAAAATAGTAACCATTGAATGAACTATCATACCTCATATCATTATGATGTTTAATAGGTCTTTCTATGTTGAACTTCTTTCCTTCAATAGCCTTATCCTTGACATGAGCTTCCTCATTTTTGTCCTATTTAAAACCAAGACATGTCTTATCACTTGTAGACTTTTGATTACTTAAGATGTCATCTACAGCCTCAATGCTCTTTTCAAATTTCACAAAGGTCTTCACCTTGCTAGGTGCTTGATCCAACTCAAATTTTAAGAATTCTATTTCAGTTTTATGCATGGTGCATTCTTCCTCTTTAGCCTTTAGGTTTGAAGTGACTATCTCTATATGTGCTTGAATTTGATTGATGATTTCATCATACTCCTTATAAGTGTTACTTAGTCTCTCTTCAAATAGGATATTTTGTTCCTCATTGTCCTTAACTAATGATCTTAGTTTGTGATTTTTTTTTAAACTTTAACTCCTTTAGATCACTCATAAATTCTACCTCAAGGTTCACTTTAACTTCTTCTTCATCTGATTCTATATCAACCATAAGGCCTTTCCCATTTGAGCAACCCTCATTATCTAATTCTATGGATATGAATAAGGTTTCATTATTGTCATGTTCAAGATCATTATTGTCATCACCACTATTAAATGTACTTGTGTCACTTACATCAGATGAGTTATTATCTTATTTTTTATAGAAACTTCTCTTGTTTTTGAATGACCTTTTACTACCTTCATAATTCCTAAACTCCTTATTTTTATTAGGCTTATAAACTTTCTTATCATCTCCATGATGTTCATCATAATATTCATCATGCTCAACATTATCCTTCTTAGGACACTTAGATACAAAGTGACCAATCTTACCATTGTTGAAATATTTGAAGGGAAACTTACCCTTGTACATACATAAGCCAAACCTTAATTTCATTGAAAATATGGCTATTAGTTGATCATCATCAACATCTAAACATTCCTCATCTTTAACCTTCTTAGTTTTTGAATTCTTCTTAGTTTTTAATGTTTCTTCCTTCTTGTGAGGCTTTCATTTTTTCTCATCTCATAAGTATTCAAAATGTTATGAAGCCCATCGATTTCTAGTCTATCCAAATTTTTTATCTCTTCTACTGCATATGTCTTAGAATCAAAATTAGGAGTTATTGATCTCAATACCTTTTGAATAACTATATATTCTATGACTTCTTCTCCTAATACTATAATGACATTTAAAAATTCATCAAAATTTAATAGGTAAGATGAAATTATTTCATCTTTACTCATCTTTAGACTTTAAAACTATCTCTAATGGGTCTGCAACTTGGCCATCTTCACCTTGGTGTCTCCTTCATAGATAGTCTTCAATTTTTCCCATATTTATTTACCTGATACACATTGCATCACCTTTAATATCTCTACCTATGAGAGGCCACAAATAATGTTATTCATTGCCTTGGAGATATTTTCACTAGCCTTCTTATCTACTACATTAGTTGGTGGAATAAGAGAAACACTATATCCATCCACAACTAACTACCAAATATCATGACTTTGAGACATGAAATACATCTTCATCCTAATATTTTAAAATGTATAATTAGATTTATTGAATAATAGAGCCTTACATGAAGAGAAACGACCTTGAGTTTATTGACTAGCCATCCTTGCTTCTAGGACTTCCTTTAAGCTTTTTAGACTTATTTCAAAGGACCAAGATCTAATGCCAAATTTTATAAACAAAATTATTGAGAGGGGGGTGCATAAGTATTCAAAAATCTTTCATATCAATTTCACTTAAACATTCATGAATAATTCAAACAAATACATATATCTATCAAGCATAAACACCTATCCATATAGGCATGAAACACATAAACTCATCACATATGTGGGAAAACCTCAAGGGGGAGAAAAACCATTGATATTTATACATGGAGTATATTACTATAAGACAAACATTAAATTTAGTGAAGCACCCACTTCACATGGAGCACCAACCCCAACTAGCTAAACACTAACTCAGTTAGGCTTTAACAAGCACCAACTTGCAAGCATGCACCAACCCCTTAGATGACTCAACACCAAATCATTGACTTGAAACCTATTATCACCTTTAAAACACCTTGTTTCTAATATAATAAATTATGATATTTTTCTTTAGCTCTTCACATTCTTCTATCCCTCTCAAACTATCTTATTGGATTCTTCGCTCAACTAGGTCTCTTCAAGACTGATTAGGTCATTTTAAATTGATATTAATTTAAATAAACTCTATCAAATATTCACCATAAATAATATATACTCATATGATGCTATATAAGACCTCCTTATGCTCTACAATGTGTTATTTTATTCTTTTACTTTCTTAACTCACATACAGGTTTAAAATTTCCTTGTATTTATACAAGTCTCTTGTTCATATCCTTATTAGTTGGATAAGTACCCTTACCCTCTTAGGTAAGTGATGGAATAGATCTTAGGACATATCATAAACATGAATCAAATATTATTTGATCGCTTTAGGTCTGACATACCTCAATTAGGCCTCATTTTATCTTTATGTCTCATGGAGTCCTGATTCTATTAGGTCTACTTTAGGACATGTTACAATTTACCTTCCTTGGAACACATTAAAATACCTCACATGATAGGGACATATCATATGCCACTCAGATAGACCCATGCTAAACACATGCTCATGATGTGACTATGCTTGTTATGACTACGCTTCTTAAGATACCTTGTACTCAAAGACTAATACTCAAACATGCTTACCTCAATGATGCTATTAAATAAGAACATTCATTAGACAACATTCTTACACTACTGTAACAACCTTGACAATAACCAATGTAAGAATCATTATGTTTCCTTTAAATTCTCTTTCTGACTTGCACATTGACATCAATGACAACAATTCACAATAGAAAGTTATATTTTAACAAACTTTTAAAATTTATATAGATTATGAATCTTGATTATGACATGGATTAACCAATGAAGGTATTGATACTTCATTAAAGTTTAGACTATAACCATAAGGTTGGCTAAATTAAATCCTTGTGACTTAATTAGTAAAATTAACGGAATGAATTAAGTTTAATTCTTATGTAGATGTTATAATAACATAAAGAAATGTGTGGAAAATATTACATTGGTAATAATAACTTAAGTAATTTAATATGTACTTATCTCCTTGAAGATAATATGTTCATATCAATTATTAAGCATTATTATGTGCCATAGACTAGATGGGTAGATCCTAAACAAATTCATTATAATTAATTGTCATTAATATTAAGTTAGTACTACATTATGTTGAGGTTATATTAGCATTAATATACTTCCTTTGTTAGTTGTAATAGTAACATGACTATTCCTAGATAAGCATATTGTGATTGAAGAACAAATGCTTTACATTTGTAATAGATCGTGGAATATTCTATCGATAGTTTATTATCCTTAAATGACAAAAAATTTGTAAACTTGTGTAATCATCATAATAATCTATCTTATAATTAAATCTTAAGAAATATATAATCTTTAATTAAGTAATATAATGAATGCATGAACTAAGATCATAAAATAAGTCAAGGGAAAATTATAAGTCTAACCTAAGACATTAAAGATCCTTAGGCTAGTTTGTCTTGTACTTGTAACTTGCTTGGAATTGGTAAGTTCTTTCTAATCAAAACTAAAACATGGTTGTTGAAATATCCATCAAATCTTGCATACTTCCTATAGATGTGGTGTCAAACTTTGTACATCAATTACCTTTGTAATGAAAAGGCATTCAAAAGCTTTGCATTACTTTTGAAAATAGTCCTTTTCCATTGATATCTATTGTTTTTTTGTAATTTTGTTAAATCATACTTAACCAAACTTAGTATGATGATTATTCTATTGAATATGATCTTACCTTACCTTTGCTTACTAAACTTTATTGAAACTACCCTATATGTACTATTTATTTTATAGCCTATATAAATACTCAAGTAAGGGAATAAGTGAATAATGAATCCATTAAGAACATTAAAATATATTACATCGATAGAGGTGAGTGGGTATGTCCACACTAAAGTAATTCTATCCGAATACTGAGTGGTTAAATTACTTCATAAGGAAGTTGTTGATGTGTTATGCACTTAGTCTAGTTTCTGTGTTGGCTATAATATACTTATGGATCTCATTACGTGTTTCCATGAAAAAATGTGAGTGAACTTAGTTGCATTATTTTTTTCAAATTATATGTTTAGAAAAAAATTGGGGTTGTGACTTCTCATTCATACCTTTCACACTTGCTCTCTTTAAGGCCTATTCCTTATAGCCCTATTTTGAAATAAATATACTAGTTTTGAATGATATACAAATATTATTGATGATACAAAGGATTATTTTAGTACCATTTATCCTCATTCTAATTCTCCTAAAATTTTATGACTTAACTTCCAATGTAGACCTACTAACTCAACACCCTCCATAATTATGCCTCTTTAGGCCTAAAGCAAACACACAATATTAGAGACCATACCATATCATGATGTCCTACTATAAAACCATAAAAATATTATATTAAACTTCATATAAGTTCATATTACAAAGTTTCATGCAATTCCAAGGGTGGAAACTTGAGTTATACAAAATGCAAGATTTTAGCCCTAGGTCTTGATACAAGCCTATATAGGCTGAGAGTGAACAAAAAAGGTTGGGAAAGTTTTAAACAAATTCAAATATTTATAATTTTTTTTAATGTCTAAAAAAAATCCATTCATCTCTTATAATATTCATTTGCCCTTGAACCCTCTTCATACTTCTCCAACATGTCAAGATTTAGAATTATGTGTATTTAAGGATTATCAAGTAGACTGTGGGTTTTCTACTCTTTATTATCAAAATTTAAACATATTCAACATCTATCACAAGGTATTTTACATATTAATTTACCCTCTTGGTTTTATTATCATACCAAAATGGCACCTCTTTATCACATTTGTGCAAAATTACACATGGTTGTAGGTATTCTTTTGGACTGTGTATAAATGCATATACATTCTTCTTCAAGTAAGCATCCCAGTTGAAAGTATGAAATTATTAAAGGTGTAGATGGTTTATTTAGGTCACTTATAGGGATAATAAATCAATCTCCAAAAATGACTATAGGATATTCAAATAATAAATATGACCTATACACTACCTTTTAGTGTGAAACCCCACTTGCTTTCATGTCTACTAGTTTATACCAACATTGGAATTGATATCTTGAATTATAATTACATATGAACATCACCATGGGAGTTATTAATATATTTATGGGGATTATTTTCATCTCTTCTCATGTCCAAATTTTTCTCAATTGAGAATGAGACTTTTCAAGCATCTTAAAAAATCAAACCTATAATACTTCTTCTCACACCTATAGGTGCATGCATACCCTATTTTTTTAACTTATCATTTCATGGATGATATTATAAAAACATTGAAAATTTTTATTGAGATATTAAATTTAATATATACTTCTCTAAGTGCATTAAAACCCACTTTTCATTCATAGGTTGTATGTTTCTTTGTTCACTCTTTATCCCTGCTCAATAAACTCTCTCTCAATGGTCTTTAGGGCTTGCCTCTTTATAGCTTCCTATCAAGATTTATCCATGAGTATTTTATCACTGATATATATTCTTCCTTTAATATTTACATGATTAATACACCAATGATAAACCAATCTTTCTTATTGGGTTCTCCAAGACTAGGTGTCAAATATGTTATTATCTTGAGGACTATACCCTTAAGTAGGTGAAAGAAAGACATCTTATAGATGAATATGGTATTGAATGAGAGTAGAGGAGATGTGATAGGCTGGTAGAGGTTTATTAAAAACCATTTTAGATAAAAAACATTCAAATCAAATAAAATCCTACTTGTAGCCATCTTATATAGGTCAACAACCTATCATATATGGATATTTTTGCCTTCCATTGCTTGCATGTGCCAAAATAATGCTAGGAAATGGTGTTGGAAGTATAGTGGGATCATTAAATACCTCACATAATCCTTCATTTTCACCAATGAGCTCTAAAAAACTTTTAAATTTCTTGAAATTGAGCTATTAGGGTTTTAGGAGGGTTTTGAACTGGTTATTTTGTTAGAGATGGTTCATAGAGTTCTACCCTTCGATCTAACAATTAGTGCCATGATTTAGGAGGGCATAGGGGTGGTATCCTTACCCTAAGGGTGTTTGGCCTAGTTTTCTCTCTTCTTTATGAAAACAACTTATGAATATATCTTTTCTCAATATACTAATGACCCAATGGAATTTATTGAGTGAGACTTACCCTTTTTTGACTTGTTGCATCTTTTTGAGCATGGAAATGACCTATAGGGGGTTGGATGATGTTATGGAGAATATTCACTACCTAGTGCCATGATCTTCTTGGTTGGAGATGCTCTGTCTATGCATGGAATCCCTTAAAACCTCATTTAAATGCCTTCTTCATGAGATGTTATTTGATTATTTGGTTAAGTACCCTATTGGATTCTTATGGGAGAGATTCATAGAGTCCACTCAATCAAGCATAATGTAAATGTAACACATAAACTATTCTTCACCTGCCCTCCTCACCAAAACTTCATATCATGCCATGATTATAGTTGAATCAAGGAGTAAAAGATGTTTCAAATTTGGTCTACATTGGAAATGAATGTTTTGTCACTTTTTGAATCTTATACAGACCCTATGGATTATGACATCAACCTCCATAAGTGCCACATGGCCTCAAGTGAGATCCCTTGACCTAGTGTAACTCCTCATTCTTGATTCTCTTTACTAAATTCACGTTAACATTGAAGTAAATGAAATTTAAATATCTTAAAATTACCTTAACATTTCAAAATTTACCTTAACCTTTGATAAACAACTTAGAGATGACCATATTGAGTGACTTGATTACAATATTATGTGTTTTGACTCACTTTTTGACTAGACCACCCTAAGAACCTTTGAAACTAGGAATGATATAATGATCATCAATAGAATACCAACCATGACCAATACAAAGATTCCCAAAAGGATGTTAAAAAGGTTAGGAGTATGAAGATCAAAGTTTTGAGTGATACTCACCCATGGTAACTAGATTTGGATAACAAATAAAATGAGAAAAAGGGTTTAATGGGTCCAATGTGATGGGCATCTGATGCACAACCTTGCATAGGCATGTTACCTACATAATAATAATATGATGAGGAAACATGCTTGATTTAGTTCTCCCACTTATTTGATATGTGTGAATGTTTATGAATGTTAGAATGCCCAAGTGTGAATGCATGAGAGGATGCCTTGTAGGTCACTTGAGATTTGGATGCCTATGTTAGGGATATATTATTGAATGTATGGGTTGAATCAATACAATATTATAAGAATTGGGAGATTTTTCTCAATATGAAGTGGTACTTTTGTGTGTTTATCTATGATAATGTCCATGTAGTGTGTAAGATTGTGAAAGTAGTGTTTATATAGTGTTCTAATAAAAAATACTTGGGAGGGTGACTTGAAAATAGGTCTAGGCCAACCTTAATCCTCTTAGTGAGATAAAAAATTAAATTTTAGAGGGTGAAAGGACATATATGACTAAGGTATTACACCATTATGGGTCTCATGTGGTGCTTTATAGGCCTGAGTGTTATTTTTGAATCCCATATGATTAAAAGTGGATCAAAAGGGCCCCTAAGATGGGTCAAGTGCTATACTAAGGGTAAAGTGATATAAAGTGTACATCCAAGTCATAAATGGTTAATTTTAATGAATAAATTTGCACCCCTTCCTATTATAGAAATGAAACAAAGTGAAATGATAGGACAAAGGTGTTGGAGAGTTATCAGTGATGTCATGAAGGTGTCCAAGTGAGTGGATGAAATGCATTTATAGTTTAAGTGTCAATGATAAAGTGTGTAGTGTGCTTGTCCTAGTATGATTTAATTAGGCTTGGTTGATCTTCAGTTTTGGTATGATTAGGGATGGGTCTAAAGTATTGATCATGTGTGAGGGGTACTATCAAAGGTCAAGGATGATTGGAGAGCTTGTGGAAGTGCATGGTATTCATCTGGTTCTTCATTATGTTCATCTTAGCATAGTTGGTTATGTGATAGAAAAATCTAAGTAGGTAGCTTGCTGACATAACCATTGCCACACATGGATGAGTTAGGTGGAGTTAGTGTTATGGGTGTGATCTCATTAGTACCAAGTTTCTATGTTCCAATTTTTAGGTTTTAAGTTTGTGTATAGCGAAAGATATGTGGGTATAAAGTTATCGTCTCAGAAAAAAGTTCACTAAGTTTCTATACTTAGCTAGACCATCACTACATGTCATGTAGACATGAATGAACCAACAAGTTTATGCATTTATTTTAGGCACCTAGAAATTCAAATGAGGTAAATATATTTCATGGAGATGTTGTCTATAGTACTAAGAATGTACCCTAAAGATTTGGAGTCCTGAAGTGTTTTTTATCTCAAGATATAAATATTCAAAGTTGCACTTGTAGACTGTGATGGGCCAGAGACCATCAAGTTAAAATACATTGAAGTCCGAGGTCATCTAGTTAGTAGATATAATGATGCATGTTAAATCATAGATCTTGATCTAACAATGTGCATAAAAGTTAATATGTCTAAGAATGAATGTGCTAGTGACATGTGTCACATTCAAAAATATTGGATAAAAGATCTACAGTGAGTGTTTGATCATGCACCCAAAATATTAATGGTGCACACTGAATTCAATGAGTCAAATGTGCAGAAAGCATGTGGGGCTACCAAGTGGCATAGTTATGGGAGCTCAGAGCTTAGATTAATGGTGAGTGTTGTAAGATAAAACTTGGTTAATCCAAAAAGATTGATGGAGTAAATTTGTTCTAAATTATCAAGAAGCAATGAGATGATGACAAGTGTTCAATTTTTAATAGTAATCAAAGGTAAAATTGAGCTATTTCTGAAGAGATTGACAATGCATATTTGGTCAAAATTACTAGAAAGCAAAAGATGACGTCAAACTGACAGATGTTTAGCATAGTTAAAGATCAAGCTAATTTCAAAGGAGATCAATGATGAATATTCATTAAATCTATGAGAGGGCACATAATGTTGACAAAGTGTTCAATGTTTAATAGTGACCATTGGAATTTGAATATTCAGATTAACAAAGAAAAACCAATACTTAGTTTTTGAGCTATAACTTTTGATCCAAGATAAATTTCTTGATTAAATAAGAATAAAAGTTGTAGAAGACTTCAAGGTGCATCCAGTGAATCTAGATAGAAGGTTTGAATGTTTTCATAGTCAAAGTTATTAAGCTCTAATGTTGACTATGTGTTTGACCATGTTCTATAAGTGACTTGAGAAGCATGATTGAGATATTTTTGATGGTATTTGGATGTTTCAAGGTGAATGAGATATTGGAGAGTGTTTTAGACTATATGAAGATCATATATATGTATTTTGGAGGTTTGAACAATCCATATTGAATATGAACAAATGCTTTAAATTTGATTGTTTATTTGTTAATGGTGCTATTGTATACATAATGTTGTTTGAGCAAATTTTGCTTTAGCAGAAGAGTGTTGTGGTGTGAGTAATCATTTGAGGATGTCATAAGGATCATATGGGGTGGACCTATGCATTTGAAAGTGGTATTATGTTTATAATTTGTTCATTGAAGTGTTAAATGGGTGAATAGGTCTTCATGAGACCTATAAGGGCTTTGAAGGCCTAATTGAAAGGCATAACTACTTAAGTGTGACCCATAATTGATATGGCCGACTTATGTGGATGGTATTGGATTTTTTAGATGTATTAAGGATTAAGATAAGTATTATTACTAACCTATAAGATATTAATCATGATGGCTCTATAAAAGGTGAAATCAAAGGTGATGATTTTTAGATTTGAGTGAAGAAGTGTGTGAGTATTGTAGAACAAAGGAAAGAAGAAAGGGTGTGTCTAGTGGATGGGTTGTAGAGTAGTTTAGGTTGATGATTGTGTGTATGACCTGTAAGTAATATTTTTGATGTTAGAATAGTGCTCTTGTAAATTTGAATACTGAGGATGAGCGAAAAGGTATAGAGTGATCCAAAAGAATGTTTTGGATGTCTTGAGTGTGAGTGAAGGATAAATGATGTCTGTGTAAGCTTAGTGGTTGATTTGAGAGGTAGATCAAAGTGTGGACTATGTATATGACCATTTTGTCATGTTGTTTAGGTTATGACAAAATTGTTGCTAAAAAGTATAGAGTGATCCAAAATGTGGTTTTGGATGTTTGTGAGTGTGTGAAAAAGTGAAGGGAGATGATATACATTGTATATCCATCAAATTGGTAGGCAATCAGTGTTCAGGAGATGTTCATTTCATGTGTTGGGAGGGTGCTCAATATATAGGTCATAAGAACTTGACCATAATAGGGGTTGGTGTTCCTTATGGAATAAGTGTTTTACTAAATTCTGGTTAGAAGGGCTTGACCATCTTAGGGCTGGTGTTCCTTGTGGAATATGTGTTTCACTAAATTCTGGTCAGAAGGACTTGACCATCGTAGGGTTATGTGGTCCTTGTGGAATGGGTGTTCCACTAAAGTCTCATATTTGTAATACCTTATACGATAAGTATTCCATGTATTTGTAGGATGAAGAGTAGGTTTTATTCTCTAAGGGGATTTCCCACATAGGTCTTGTGTTGTATGTGTAATCTTAGATTATCTATTTATTCATTGCTATAAACATCTTGAATGATTCATAAATGGTTGTATTGAATGATTAAGTGTTTGAAAGGTTTGGAAATTGAATTGGATTTTTTGCCACCACTGATTCATCCCCCTCTCTCAGTGTTTTTTACCTCTAAAAATTGGTATCAAAGCTAGTCCTTTGGTAAAGGCTTGACAACTTAAAGGAGATCCAAGGTACAATATGAGTAGCCATCAAATGCAAGAAGGTTTTTACACTAAGAAAGCACCAATGTTTAATGTATTGAATTATGCTTTTTGAAGTGTGAGAATGAGTACCTACATCATGTTCTTAGGGTTTGACACTTGGCAATTTGTTGTGGATGGTTAATCTACTCCTACTATTCCTCCATCCAGTGCTGTAGATAAAAAAGTATTTGAGAATAATTCTAAGGCAATGAATGCTATCACTTGAGGTATTTAAAGATTGAATACACAAAGGTGATCCATTGCATATCTTCCAAGGAAATGTGGGATAAATTTAAGACTATTTATGAAGGATATTCAAAGGTTAAGTTGGCAAAACTGTAGAGTCATCGAAGACAATTTGAGAGTCTTAAGATGAAGGAAGAAGATTCTATGGCTTTCTTTCTATAGAGACTTGATGAGATTGTGAATATTATCAGATGTCTTGGAGATAATATTGAAGAATATATTGTAGTTCAAAATATATTAAGGTCTCTCTCTCTCAAGTTTGGTTCTAAAGCATTTGTTGTAGAAGAAAGTCATGATATTACTTAGTTGAAGATGGATGAATTACATGACATTATTACTAGTTATCAGATAAGAATATATGGTAAACCACCAAAGAAAGAAACAATATTCAAGATATAAATGAAGCCAAAGAAGAAGTTCCAAGGTAAGAAAATCAAGGAGGATGAAATACCTAATTTTTATGAAGATGAACTAATTACTTTGTTTACAAAGAAATTGAAAAAAAGTTAAGGTAAATATAAGGGTAAACTACCCTTCAAATGCTTTAATTATGGAGAGGTAGGCAATTTTTATAATAAATTCCCTTATAAGCATAATAATAATGATGATGAAGAGCATGTTGATGTCCAATATTAAGACAAGAAGACATACAAGTCTGATAAGAGGAAGAAAGGATTCATAAAGTATGACAATAAGAAGTCCTTCAAGAACAAGAAGAGTATCTAGACCAATAAACATTGTAGCTCATCAGATGAGAGTGAAAATAGTGATTTAGAGTATGATCATGAAGATGATGGTCCTATTGAAGATAAATCCCTTTTCATAGCTAAGGAAAGACTTTTCTCATATCCAAAGGAGTCTACTTAGAGTGATTTAGATGATGATAAAGATGAGGTGGAATATGAAACTAAATTGATGAATGCTCTCGAATAACTGAAGATTGAGAATAAGATTAACAAGAAGATGAAGTCTCAATTTAGAGACTATGAAGAGCAATTCAATGTGTTTGAGGTAAGAATGAATTAATACACCATGGAACATGAAGATATTATCAATCATCTCAATTTTCAATTGGAAATCTTGTCTACAAGACTGAAAACTAAAGAAGATGAATGTTCAAGGTATGTAGTTAAAAATGAATCATTAAAAGCTAAGTTAGAGAAGACATTTAGTAAGATGTAGTCATTTATGAGTTAAAAGAGCTCAAGTGATCTAGATAATATTTTGAGTGGTCAATAGAATGCAAGTGATAGAACTAGTCTTGGATACAAAGAATAACTAAAAAATGAAACTCAAGACAATATGAAGACTAATGTAAATCAGACCTTGAAGGTCAACAATCAGTCAAGGAATGAAGATGCTAGTAGAGTAAAGATAAATCAGATCAGACAACCAAATGCCATGGGGTATGCAAGTTTCTATGGTGATTATTACACATGTAATAAATTTGGGAATAGAGCTAGAGAATGAAAGAGACTTGTTAGAAATGAGTTTGCATGAAATTATGATGAGGGTCATCAGTCCAAATGTGAGTCTTATTCGAAAGGAGTAGTTTGTTTCAATTGTGAAAAGAATGAACATATTGTAAGATTGTGTTCTAATTAGGAAAGGAAAGATAATTTTATTGCAAAAGGTATAGTGTGCTTCAACTATCAAGATAGAGGCCATTTTAATAGATTCTACAAGCAAAGGCCTACAAGATAGAATATGTTTAATCAGGATCCTAAAATGCAAGAAAGAAGGCAAGTTAAATCATGGAAACCAAAAGTGGTAAGTGTGAGTCATGATGAGTCTATAGGTCCAAGTAATATATTTTCTATGGTAGAGAATATTACAGAAGTTAGAGAGTGCCAAGAGCTCTGATTTTTTTCTCATGTTATGAATGAAGAGACCAAGCTTAAGGAGAAGAACAAGGTGCTAGTTGAGGCTAGTTCTGAGGTGTGTATCAATTCAAGTGAACATATTGATATTGTTGAGCAAGTTTCATGCAAATAAAATCAATTATCAATGCCCATTGATTAGGTTATTTCTTTAGTTGAAAAATTATGTCATGAATATTTATTGTTTCCATATGTTGTCAACCCAATCTTAGAAGAAAAGGAGAATATTGTAGTGGATGAGCATGTTACTTCTCTTAAGCCTAAGAAGAAGAAGAAAAATTATCAATATCAAATGACCAAGGAGGACACAAAATAGGAGTTGTGGGCAACTCCTAGTTTCACATTATTTTAGGACATTATGAGCTAGGGTGTCTCTATCTAAGCTTCAATGAGACACATGACAAACAAGAAGAAGCATGGTGGATGGAAATTGAGATTTGATTGATGTTGCAAGACAAGAAAAGTCATGAGAAGATGTGCTTGGTTAAGGGGGAACAACAAGTTTATAATCCTGCTTCAGGTGTTGTGGTGAATTATGTGTTTCAGGAGTATTCAGGGACTTTGGTCCTAAAGGTCTAATAAGGAAAGAGTTGGGTGTTTTTAGTTAGAGTAGTCTACAGGGTTAGATTGAAGGTTTTTAGGTGGTAAAGGAGGATTTTTGAGTTTTCAAGATCATATTTTTTTTAGAGAAAGGTCTTTTGACCTTATTCAACATGCTCTAGGTGTCTTTGTGGTCTGAAGGTATGTTGAAGTCAAATTGGAGATTTTTGAGTGCTCTTGGTTTTCTCAGTTTTGGCTTAAGAGAAAGCAAGACTAAAATGGGTTATAGGATGTATGGATTCCCAAAATTATGGAGTCTCAAATTTTGGTCTAGAAGTGTGTGATGGTTGTATCCAAGTGTGTAAGAAGTTTTAGAGGTGGACATTCACCATAAGGAGGTTTGTTGACCCTCTTTGTTTTGAGATTCTATAGTTTTGGGCTATGATTAAAAAGTGGTTTTCTTTATGAGATGAGATCTAAGGATTATTAATAGGTTGAATGGATCAAATGGGTTGTCAAATAAGGATTCATAGAGATTTGAAGTTTTTTTTTTTCAAATTATTCAAGTTTTTATCAAAATGGAGGCTTAATTGGTTAGTAGATTTATGAAGGAAGTATGTTGCAGAAGATGAGCTAGGTGATGAAAATTGGTGTATTTAAAGGGGAATATGAGAATGCTCAAGATATGAAGTTTTAGGTCTTGAAAGTGTGACTAATTAAATTTGTGGGCTTTACAAGTTCCAAGTAGGGCTACAAAGAGTCTAGATAGGCCTAGTGTGAAAATTTGATGTTTTTGCTTAGTTTCTCCAAAAGAGCAAGGCATGAGTGTTTCAGGGTGAGTTATATGATTCCTATTTGGTGAGTGGCATGAAGTTTTGTTGGTGGTCCTTGAGGTGGATTAAGAGAAGGCTAGTAATCTTGTGTGGTGGTTCTTTATGGTGTGTGGAGATCTAAAGATGCTTAAGAGGTGAAATGGCTTAGAGAACTTAGGGGGAGTACCTCTCAAAATTTTCTTGATGATTTTCATCAGATTTTAGTTCTTTTGTATGTTATTTATTCATTGGTTACAGTGCTTGGTTGAAGAGAGTATTGGCATGTAGCCAGAGGAAGTTGTCAAGGTAAGAAGAGGTAGGATCAAGGTAAGGGGAAGTTTGTATCATATTTATAAGGTGGTTCTCTCTTTTTGATGGTCTTTTTAGGTCCTTAGGATCAATTTATGCCCACTTTGTCATTGTGTCAAAGGGAGAGAAGGTTCCTATTGTGAGAGTTCTTGAAGAGAGAGAAGGAAGGTGAGATATATGATGGATGTTGACATCAATGACAAAGGGGGAGATCATTGGATAGTTTCCAGTGATGTCATGAAGGTGTCTAGGTGAGTATATGAAGTGTATTGATAGTCTAATTATTAATGAAAAAATGTGCAATGTACTTTTCATAGTATGCTTGAAGTAGGCCTTGTTGATCTTCACTTTTGGCATGATTAGGGATGGAAATAAAGTATTGATCATGTGTGAGGGGTCTAATTAGAGGTCAAGGATGATTGGATAGCTTATGGAAGTCCTTGATATTCATCTAGTTCTTCATTATGTTCATCTTGGCATAGTTGGTTTTGCGATAGTAAAATCTAAGTAGATAGTTTGCTAACATCATCATTACCATGTATAAATGAGTCAGGGGGAGTTGGTCATATGGGTGTGATCTCATTAGTTTCAAGTTGCTATGTTCCAAGTTTCAAGTCATGAGGTTATGTATAGCTAAAGATATGTGGGTGCAAAGTTGGCCTCTTAAACAAAAGTACACTAAGTTTCTAAACTTAGCCAGACCGTCACCACACATCATGCATACATGAATGAATAATAAATTTTGTGAATTTATTTTAGGCACCCAAAAATTCAAACAAGGTTAATGGATTTCATGGAGATATTGTATATAATACCAAAAAGGTACCTTGAAGATTCAGAGTTCTAAAGTGTTTTCTAGCTTGAGATATAAATATTCAAAGTTGAACTTATAGACTTTGATAGGGAAGAGACCATCATGTTAAACTACATTGAATTCTGAGGTCATTTAGTCATTAGATCTAACTGTGCACATTAAATCATAGATCTTGATCCAATAGTATGCGTAAAAGTCAATATGTCAAAGAATGAGCATGTTAATGACATGTGTCACATTCACAGAGTTTGGATAGAAGATCTATAATGATAATTTGATTATGTAGTTATAATATCAATGAAACATGTTAAATTTAATGAGTCAAATGTGTAAAAGGCATATGGGGCTTCTAAGTGGCACAATCATAGGAGATTAGAGCTTAGATCAATGGTGAACACTGCAAGATAAAGACCTAGTTAATGTATAGAGATCAGTGAGGTGAATTTGTTGCTAATTGTCAAGAATCAATGAGATGATGACAAGTTCTTGATGTTTAATAATAATCAAAGGTAAAGACTGAAAAGAGATCAACAATGTATATTTGGTCAAAATTATTAAGGATCATGAGATGAGGTCAAATAGATAGATGTTTAGCATAGTTAAAAATTAGGATACTTTCAAGGGAGATGAATGATGTATACTTATTGAAGATATGAGAGGGCATGAGATGTTGACAAAGTGTTTGATGTTTAATAGTGACTATTGGAATTTGAATATTCAAATTAATGAAAGAAAAATAGTGCTTCATTTTTGAGCTATACATTTTTATCTAGAAAAAATTTATTGATGAAGTAAAAAACAAAAGTTGGAGAGGAATTCAAGATACATCTAATTAGAAGGTGTGAATGTTTGCACAATAAAATTTATTAATCTCTAAAGTTGACTATGTGTTTGACTATATTCTATAAGTGACTTTAGAAGGATAATTGAATTGTTCTTGATATTATTTGGATGTTTCAAGGTGATTGAGATATTGGAGAGTTTTGTATACTCCATAAGGATCATCTATATATATTTTGGAGGTTTGACCAATCCATATTAAATATGAATAAATGCTTCAAAGTTGACTATTTATTCATTAATGGTGCTATTGTGTATAGATTGTTGTTCGAGAAAATTATGATTTAGCATAAGAGTGTTTTTGTGAGAGTAATCATTTGAGAATGTCTTAAGGATCATATAGAGTGGACCTGTGCATTTGGAAGTGGTCACGTGTTTTTAATTTTCTCATTAAAGTGCTAAATGTGTGAATAGGTATTCATGAGACCTATAAGGGATTTTGGGGCCTAATTGAAATTCATAGTTTCTTAAGTGTGACTCATAGTGGATATGGCCGATCTATGTAAATGGTATTTAGATTTTTTATATGTATTAAGGGTTAAGACAAGTGTTATGTCTATCCTAGAAGATAATAATCATGATGGATCTATAAAAGGTTAAATCAAAGGTGATGATTTCTAGATTTGAAGGAAGAAGTGTGTGAGTGTTGTAGAGTGAATGAAAGAAGAAAGGGTGTGTGCCTAGTGGATGGGTTGTAGAGTAGAGCGAGTTGATGACTATGTGTATGATTTGTAGGTCATATTTTTTATGTTATAAAAGTGCTCTTGTAGGTTTGAAGATTGAGGACGAATGAAGAGGTATAAAGTGATCCAAAAGGATGTTTTGGATACCTTAAGTGTGAGCAAAGGATGGATGATGTCTGTGTAATATTGGTGGTTGATTTGAGAGGCAAATGAGAGTGTGGATTATGTATATGACCATTTGGTCATGTTTTTGAGGTTGTGATAGAGTTGTTAAATTTTTTAGAGTGATCCAAAAGGTGGTTTTAGATGTTTATGAGTGTGTGAATAAGTGAAGGGGGCTGATATACATTATTTCTCCATTAGATTATCAAGCAATTAATGTTTAAGAGATGTTCATTTTATAGGTGTTGGGAGCGTGCTCAACATCTTGGTCAAAAGGGCTTGACAATCCTAGGGGAAGGTGATCCTTATGGAATAGGTGTTTCTCTAAATTCCAGTCAGAAGGACTTGACCATCCTAGGGGTAGGTGCTCTTTGTGGAACATGTGTTTCACTAAATTTTGGTCAGAAGGGCTTGACCATGCTAGGGGTAGGTTGTCCTTGTAGAATGGGTGTTCCACTAAAGGTATCATGTTTGTAATACCTTATAGGACAATTATTCCATTTTTTTTAGGCTTGAGAATGGATTTTATTCCCTAAGAGGGTTTCCCACATAGATCTTATGTTATATGTGTAATCTTGCACTATTTATTTGTTCATTACTATAAACATCTTGAATGCTTCATAAATGGTTGTATTGAATGCTTAAGTGTTTAAAGGGTTTGGAAATTGAATTATATTTTTTTCCACCACTGATTCACCCCCTAGTGGTTTGTACCTATAATAAAAATAAAGATAAAATGTACCTAGAATTACTTATGAGGTGAAGCCCACAAATGTGGATCTGGGTCTAAAAATTATTCTCCAATGTGTATCTAATAAATGAAACATATATGAATCAATTATTACTTAATAATACCAAAATTAGAGGCAAAAATAAGAAAAGAGATGTGATAAAGAGGAAATGAATGAATACACCTGATTGAGTATGCAAACTAATGCAAAAACCTGGGGAAATCTTATGTGTAGATGATGATCAAATGATGAATAGCTTAGAATCAGATGATGGTTTGCATAATCCCTTTTTGTGTGTGTAATAAGAATTAAAGTTGGCCTTAATTACATCATTTCATACCCATGTGTAATAGATGAATCTTAAACTATGTGATGTCATGAAACTATATAAGATCGCTCTGGTGTTGAGGTCAACATAACCCCATTTCTAAAAATTGGGTACCCTTGTGTCAAATTGTGTAATTTGTATCTTAAATTTGAAATTCACTTGATCAAAGTTTCATTAATAAGTTTTCACATTATTTGTATTTTAATATCATCTACACCTTTGCTTGGTTGGCTTATTTGTTTAATTTTTTAACATTTATTCTTCATGTTTCAGGTTGCAAGTTTGATGAAGCCCTTATTGAATGGGCTATGTCTAAAATTTAGGGTTTAATCCTAATTTAGACTTTTATTATCCTTTGGTTTGTATAAATTAAATTTAAATTCATATTTAAAACTTCTTGAAACCTTTGTTCAGGAAACTCTAGCACAAGCTCTTTTGAACCAAATTCAAAATTGGCAAAAACAATTTACACGAGAACACTTTAAAATCTCATGGACTTAATTCAATTTTTATACTACAGCTTAGTCATTTTTTTCAACACAACCAAACCTTAGTCTAATTTTTTTATGTTTGGTCCCTTTAAAACCCAATCCCCTTGTTCCCCTTTTATCTTAAGCATGGTCTAGATTTATTATATGCATGGTCCATTTATTACAAACTTAGGCTAAAATATTAATCCCAAAGTCTTGTTCATGTTTATTAACATAGATGAGACTTTAGCCTTAAAACTTTATCCTAAGTTCGATATATCTCTGACTCCTAACTTAAACATTATGCTTGTTGACAAGATCAATGACCCACATTTAATTGAGTGAAGTTAATTGGATGGTGTGAGACAAACTCAACGAGCCAAGGATTCTATCCATGGGACCAATCTCATTCAACCCCATGAATTGAGATCAACAATCCATGTTCACTCAGAACACTTCAATTAAATGACTTGAGATCGATATTAAAACTAAAGGGGTCCCTTTTTTCTATAACATAAAATTAAATTAAGTTTTTACCCTAAGGTTTTTGTATTTATTAATATAATAAAACCTTAGGCTAAAATATTAGGTTATGAGTTTATTATTTGAAGGGTCCCTTTATTATGTTATAAGATCATGCTTTAAATTATATGTGGGGTCCTTTTATTAAGATTTTTTAACTTAGATTAATAGACTTTAGACTAAAGTTTATTTGTATTTATTAATATGAATAAAAACATTAGTCCAAATCCTTATATATTCCTGGGCTTAGTTAATCTTTTTATAAAATTATAGGAACCAATCACATTTGACTACTCAGATCATGATCTAAGGCCCATGTTCACCCAGATAGGGTTAATACTATAGAGTGAAATTGATGATTAAAAAGACAAGCTATGGACCCTATTTTAAACATCAAGCAAACCTGAGACTACCATGTGGTAGAAGTGAATAAACTAATAAAACTAACAAGGTGCAAAGCTTAGAAGGCCTTAAGGATTTCCAAGTGGCATAACCTTGGAGCCTAGTACATATTAAAGACCAAACACCTTTTAGAGATCAAAGGCCTATGTTGATTTGTACCGGATAGATCTAATGGTACAAAATCAATGAAGATGTTTCAATGGAGCTCAAGAGGCCTTGAGACTACCATGTGGTAGAAGTGAATAAACTAATAAAACTAACCAGGTGCAAAGCTCCAAAGGCCTATATGATTGCCAAGTCAAATAACCTTGGATCCTAGTACACATGAAAGACCAAACACCTTTTAGAGATCAAAGGCCTATGTTGATTTGTACATGATAGATCCAATGGTACAAAATTAGTGAAGATGTTTTAATGGAGCTTGAGAGGCTTGTGGAACTGCCAAGTGGCACAACCTTGGATCCCAATGCATATTATGGCCAATGGCATTCAAATCTCAGGATCAAGATCAATGAATAACATTGATCTATGTATAATAACTTGATGGTGCAAAATAAAAGTAGATTTTCAAAGAGCATCGGTCATGTTTTTGAATATTAATTGATAATTTGTAGTGAAAGTGCCACATAAATGCTAAAGGGATGCCATATAAGAAAAAAATGTCAAATCTAAAGATTTTATGGGCTCAAAAAAGTGAAGGTATAAATACATGATCTAAGTGAAAATCTAACGCACAAAACTCACTTAAGTGCAAATAGTTATCACTATTTTAGTTGCAAAGAAGCCTTAACATCTAAAAAATCCCTAATTCAATATTATATTGATCACAATGAAGTATAAGTAAGTGACTCATCATCTAAGCAAGTGAAAATTGATCAAGGATTTGTAGACCACCAGTGAGAAAGTTGAACAAACTCTTAGCCATGATAGCTATAAAATAAGACAAAAAGTTACAAAGCTCTATTTGACCTTAGACATAGGGTGGAAAATCTTCAAAGACATGGAATTTGATGTAGTAGCTTTAAACATAAGAGATAACAATTGGTCCAAGTTTTTTTAGATGATTGAAGAGCTACCTACCCTCACCAAAGAAGATGAGAAGAATGCATCAATGAAGAGGAGGTACTATGACCTGGTTTCCATTCAAATGACATGCCTTCATTGCATTGTGAAAAAATAGAGGTACTTCACTACATAGATGTTCTCTCCCCTATTTTCAAAGATTAAAAGATTGAAAAGGGCATAATAGTCAATAGACATACTCACAAAAGTGTAGCTTATATTTATTCCATTGATTTTGAGAATTAATATAAGTTTCCCAAGCCCCAAGTAGATGTAGCCACAATCAACAAATGGGACAATAAGAATGACCTAAAAACTATCCGCACTCCATAACTATACTCTAGAAATCAAGTCTTCCTTGATCTCAATGACAACATCCCTATTATCCGATTCCAACTTGGGATCAAAATAATTATGACTTTAATGAACAAGCTATGTGAAAATCCCACCACCACTTATGTTAACAAAATTTGTGTGCCTTTGGTATATTTTATAGTTGAAAAAGACCTCACCCCTCCAATTAGTGAGGTTGTTAGTACATATTTGTGTAGGAAGATTTTTACAGTTAGGAAAAGGACTAAGAATGAATTTTACATGATGTCCTACCTATTATATGCCCTTCTTGACACTACCAAGATCCCTAACTTTAAAGGATGGTAACTTGTAAGGACACATGCAGTATCCCAATTATACTCTAAGTTGGACATATTCAAGTACATGAACCACATTCATTTCATCTATGAATGTGTCTATCCAAAATTCACTGAGGCCATAACTAAAAACCTAATGGCAATAATTAGTCCTTTGGTCAAAAATTCAATTTAATCTATCAGTGACATATGGTTTACCTAGATTGCACAGTCATCAAAATTGAGGGGACCCAATGCACCCCACTTAGGCTACTAGTGCATATGCAAAAGAATTTAGTTAAACAAGATGTAGCATACTAGATATACAATAGTATAGATAGTGTGTGCAAAATCAATATGAAGGGACTGTTGCATACCCTACCCATGACCATTGGTAGGATATATTTCAGCAATGGGATAACATTGAGCTACTTTTAGACATAGTATCTTTCAAACTACAACATGATGAAATAAGATAGTGGGATCCCCAAGGAAGGGTAGTGGGGAATTTGAAAGCAAAAATGATAAATGTGACATTGAACATCTTCCTATTGTTTATGACTCAATATAAATCAAAGCTTCTTTATTCATAAAGGTCTTAACAATATTGAAGAATCACAACATCAATCCAAAAGCTAGGTTACTGAGGGAATGAAAAGTCAATGATGATATATGGTAGATGGGACCTAGGTAGTACCATTTACTAGGAGGTCCATCTTCCAAAACTCCTCCAGATCAACCACAAAAAGAGGAGAGGAGACCTAGTGAGATGGTATCATCTTAAACTTAGCATGAAAAATCAGGATCACCATAAAAGGAATTGACATAATAACACTAGATCTTAAATAAATAGTGGAGGATGCCTTGAAGGCACTAGCTAGTGCCTATCAATCAAACGAGGAAAATGTCCAAATAAAGGAAGCTCAAACCAAGGAGGTAAATAAAGAGAAGGGGAAATGATTATCTTTGGGTTAAGTCCCAATTAATGTCCCCAAGAGGAAAAATGAGCTAGCATTGGTTCTAATGGGAAAAATAGACCCAAGTTGACCTTCACTCATCCTTTGAGTGAGGTTAATATTTTTAGTGATGAGAACCCAATCCATGGTCCAACCATTCCTGAATGGTTTATATATGGGAAGTTATAGAAAATCCCAACCATGCCCCACCCTTGGCCATTACAAAATTTATCAATATCTATGTGCATGATGAGCTCAAACCTTAGATTATGGCCTTATATAAAGAAGAAAAACAAAGGATGGCAGCTCCAAAGGAGCCATGAGGAACACAAATGAAAACTCTGAAACCTTCAAAAGTGACTCAATCATCAATGGGAGTTTAGTTTAACCTAGAGATTGTTAGTCTGTAAAGAGTAATTGAAAAGAAGGCCATGATTGGTGGGGAGGAATTCACCCTCCAAAATATAGATCCATTCATAGGTTTGATCCCTATTGATGGCCAAAATACAGGAGAAGACATGATAATTGAAGGAAAGATTCTTGATATTGCCTAGATCTAATCATAGCAGTTGCAAACCATGGTTAAGGGGCTCTTATAGAAAAATAAGAATCTGAAAGAAGTTTTTGTCTTATTGGCTAATGGCACACTTCAAGCTATCAAGTGAAAGACTTGATCAATACCTTGACCAAGAACCTAGTCTCCGATTTCTTTAATATCAACTTAGCACATTTGAATATGGCTATGGCCATATTGGTAGATAAGATTTAAGCCCTAAGCAACTAGTCGAAATGAATGGAAGACCTTGCCAAGGAATTTAAACAACAAAATGGTGGGATGTTATATATCTCAAACATTTTGATT
The DNA here is from genome assembly GCA_037957365.1 of Torreya grandis. Taxonomy (NCBI): domain Eukaryota; kingdom Viridiplantae; phylum Streptophyta; class Pinopsida; order Cupressales; family Taxaceae; genus Torreya; species Torreya grandis. Next base: position 1,985,951 of record JARHVA010002574.1, on the reverse strand, counting down.
AAGGAACCCATAGCCCTCAACCCATTGGGTCTTATAATTGATGAATATTTTAAGCACAAGACCTTTCATTTTATGTAGGAAGTAAGAGAACCACGCCAAGGCCAAACAATAAATGACAATAAAAGTATCATGGGCCTACTTATATAATTTAAAGAGAAAATATGAGATGTTGGGGTTATCAAAAAAGTAAAAAAGAAGCTTGAGAAGAACCTCAAAGACATGGAAGATCATGAAAATGAGCTCTTCTTGAAGCCCTTCATGGACCTCTAATTCATCATTGAGCAACACTATAGGATAGATAATCTTTAGCAAAAATAGGGAGCTACATCACATTATCATAAAATTTAGTTAATAATATTATGTTTTGTAATAGTTTGAAAATAGAATATTTTTTTGTAAAGGCATGTGTAACTTGTAAAGCACATTGCCTATAGGTCAGTCCACTTGGAAAGGTTTAGTGGATTTTAGAACTTTTGTAAAAAGAATAATTGTCCTTACACTGGTACACTTATAGTTGGATATGACTGACCAACATACTTATTTGAATTCTATAAAAGGAGTATTCTCATTTGTAAAAGGGGGGCAAGAGTTTTTTGAGACAAAAAATTTGGTAAACTTTTGTGCAATTAATGCAAATGAAGAATTCTACAAAAATTTTCCATAGTCATTTATGTCATTTATCATAATGGTTTATCTCTCACTTGCTTATTCTCATTTCCAAATTTGAATGTATCTTGTGAAATCTTGGTGTGCTTCTTTTAATTACAGAGTGGTTTTTCAGAACACAACTAGATACTAAGAGGGGGGTGAATTAGTATATCAATTAAAACTAGTTCTTTAAATACTTTCAATGAAAATTAAAAGTTATATGCAGATCAAATAAAATATGAAAATATCATACACACATAAATCTTCATGACACTGTATTATATGTGGAAAACCCAAAAGGAAAAAAACATGGTGAGAATAGCTACTAGATGCTAATATTCTAATCCAACCTCACAGTTAAAATCCTCACTGGCAAACCTCATTGGTTACACTTTTAAGGGCACTGACCCTAAGGAGACACCAATCCCCTAATTTAATAGCACTAACTCTAAGGAATAACTAACTCCCTAACTGAGCACCAACTCAGCTTAACCTCATTGGTTACAATGTTTAAGGGTACCAACCTTAAGGAGACACTAATGCCTTAACTGAACACAAAATTAGTTTATCTAATGACACTAACCAATTTGATCTATGGAGCTATAAATATATATTACAACATTGATTCATAAATGAGTCAAACTCCAACTCTTTGTTATAATTCTAATTTATAACTGATCATATTCTACACATTCTCTGTGTGTACCTTTCTTCTCTTTACCCCTCTATCTCTATGTTTAGATATGTCTCTATTTGACACACTTCATCTCTCTCTCTACATCCTCTACTTTTAATCTCTATTCTATGGTTCTGTGTCTATATATTTTATATTTGACACAATTCAAATAGCTGCAATAATTTTTCCTTTATCTTAGATGTCATATTTATAATCAAATGATTTAGGGTTCCATATCTTCTATGTGTTCACACTTAGACTGTAACACATCATGCCAAGTTTGGACTCTAATTCATTATGACTTAGATTGTAAGTTTCCCATGTCTTGATTCCATCCATCACACCATAATTATAGGTCTCTTTACTATCTATATCATTTGTTAGACTCAAGTTTTGATGCATAAGCTCTTTAATGTAGATTTGATTGGTGGGATTGATCAATCTCATTGTCTGTGTCAAGATATAGAGCTTATACATAAGTTCCTTTACATTATTATATGGTTCTCCACTTGAGTATTGGAATTTAAACACTTTAAATACTAGTCTTTGATCTCTTTTTTCATGCCATCTCCAAGCTCTCTCGCTCCATCAAATATTTATATGCTACTAAACTTTAATGTTCCACTCTTTAAAATGCATACATCGATCTCTAGATCCTAGCTCCCACATGTTATTGGAGTTCCAAAGATGCACATTCTTTATCTTGACTTGGTTGTTAAACATAGAAACTTTGACCTCATCTTGTTGCTTCCTATATCTTTGGATCACTTTCAATCCATCAATCTTCTTGAACCTGCTCATCTTTAGCTTGCCACTGTGTTGATAAACATTGAGTAATATATATAATTTGAGTCCATTCACTCCATTATATCTCCTTTGCATGATCACCTATTCACTATTAGATCTTATAACAAAATCGATCATTAACTCTATCAAGCTTATGCTCATTGGGTCTTTGTTTGAAAAAATCTATGATTGTGACACTTATCACTTGCACACTCATTCAAAGATCATTTTGATAATTTTACTTCATCACACTTTGTTAGATATCCACTATCTAATTCAGTGCAAACAATTTGATCTTCCAACTAGCTTAAAATTTATCTCTAATAAGCTCACTCTCATTGGTCCTCTATCTGATAGGCTCATGTGCTTATGACACTTGGCATTAATGCATTCACTTGGAGGGGACCTTTTATACTTTGAATTTTCTTCACTTCATTAGATCGTACACATATGATGAAGCACATGTCATTGTTCAAGCTGGGACACAATATAAAGTCTAAGACTTAGGAAATATTAAGTCCTTTGATCATTGTTTAGAGTTGATAATTGCTAGGTTGAGGGGTTAATTTTGAAATGATGACAAAGGATTAAGTTATAGCTTAAGCCATTGGGTGTAGGCTATAACTAGTAAACATGAAAATAAAAAGTTCTTGTTTGACACCATGACATAAAGCCTTAGGGGTTTACTAAAAAACCTAATCCAGTCTGAGAGCAAAGATAATTCAATTATGAGCTCATTCTTTCTCCTTTGAGTTTGCAGACCACATATTTAAGATGCTCATGAAAAACCCATAACAGATCTACTATCTATTTCTTTTGAAAATGTCCATGGATGATCTTTGTAAAAACATGACAACTTTACATGACCTTGAGCAAATTTTGTTTAAGTATAGATACCATTTAAATAAGCTTGGAAGGCTAACTTTTTACTTGCATAACTCTTGTCATACTTAGTCAGATGACCTAAAAATTAGTGCATATGATCCTCTTACATAGGGAATTCTATCCATAATTCCAATTGCTTCTAAATCCTTCATAGGTGCAAGATATGTCTTCATAAAAATGCCTTTGAGATTTTTCTTATAAACTACAAATTTGACTTTGTTGGAAAACATTATCAAAATGCCTTGGATACCTCTTTTCTCAAGCATATCTTTTGTCATGCTATGTCATGTGACCTAAGATTTAGTGTATATAACTGAGGCATAAAAATGAACATACCCATGTGATCATTTTATCCTAACACCTCAATGTGTGCAAATGTTGATCTCATCAAAATTTGTACTTGGATATGTTTAGCCCTTTTTGTAAATTTGGCTAAGTATATAAAATTAGTGGATTTTGTCTAAGTATCCAACTTTGCATTCCCAAATCTTCAACTGATCTTCATCATATTTCTTCAAATCTGGTGCATAACTACTAGGAATGAATGTGATCACAACCATGTGACCAGCTCCCCCATACTCATTCACACATGGTAATAGTGATGTTATCAAAAAGGCTTCTCATCTTTTTTTTCATAGACCCAAAATGTCTAGATGATCAATGTGAAGGATTGAATGAATTCCAATCATGAAAAAAAGCATTCCAATAATCTTTGACCATTGATAAAATCACCATGATCACCATATTCATCCTTGAGCATTAACGACATGATCATAATGTCCATTTTGACATCAAAGGCAATCATATTTCCAATAATCTCCCCCTTTATCATGGATGGCAAAATAAATGCTCTGATCTTATACTATTTAGCTCCTTCTCTGACATTGCTTGCATTGGCTTTTGATAAGTATGAACTGAAGCTGTTCATACCAAACTTACTTCCCTTTAGGCAATGGCACATTTGCCTGATACTCAACTTGGACACATACTCTACTTCTTCTTTAACATTTTCACTTTTTGCTTCAAACTTTTGCAAAGAACATTTTTCTCTTCTTCTGCCATAGAGAGCATTTGCACTTTTTCTCCTCTTTGACATCAATGGAAAAAGGACTCTCTCGTACTATTTTTCCAAATTTTCTCCCCCTTTATCATATAAAGGAGTTTTGTCAAATAATCTACAACTATCAACTCATAAAAAATTTGCACAATCATACCTACCTGAGTTGCCTTTTCTCTTCTTCTTCTTCTTCTTCTTCTTCTAGGAATTGATAAAGCTTTTATGGTCTTCACCCTAGACTTAGAATCTATCACTAGTATCAGTGATGTGATGTAGGAGCTTCCATATAGGCTTACTATCCTTATCTCTCAGTATTTTATTACCTTCTGATCCTAGGACCTGACCAATTGCAAAGACATTCTACTCTGATCCTTCTTGATCCTGACAGACTAAACAATTTATCTCCCCCTTACACTATGTATAGTTTCTCAAGATATTCCTATTTATCTAAGTTAGCTCCCTCTAACTCCATGATCCAACTTTGCATCAAGGGACTATTTATAGATCACCATAACTACATTTGTCACATGTTTATCATCATTTTATGCATGTTCACTAAGTTTGGTGACCCAACTTGTTGCACAACCCAAGATACACAAAATGTCAAGGGTTTCTTACATTATAACCCTTATGCCAAATGAATATGCAAACCATATATGTATGAGATTTACTCCAACAATCTCATTGTCATATTAAAACACTCATTCTATCATTGTAGACACTGCATACACAGTACTTGACTTGGTTTAATCAAGTCATCATCATAACTAACTTAAATTATCATTTATAGAAGACATCACTTTATTCTCCACTAAAAGGGGTATTTTAAGAAGCATAGATAGAGACACCTTAATTCATAATGTCCTAGAACAAGGTGAAACTAGGATTTACCCACAAATCCTCATATTTCTTATCCTCTTTGGTCATCTTATGCTTTATGTTCTTCTTATTCTTCTTAAGCTTAAGATAAGTAACATGATCATCCACTAAACTATTCTTTTATTTTATAATGGGATTAAAAATATATGGAGATAATATGGATCCATGACATACCTATTCATATAATGAATCTTCTTCATAGTTTAGAATCTCATCACTAGCCATAAAATACTCATGTTCTATGTATTAAACTTGTTGATTAATAACAAGACGTTCACTTGAATTTGTACATACCTTAGAAGTATCCTTGATCAACACATTAGGATTCTCCTTGAGCTTTGGTCTTCTCATTCTCAACATGAGCAGACATTGAGAACTCTTGACATTTTCCAACCTCTATAGCATTCTTCATCATGGTTTTTTTAAACTTTCCATACATGCTTGGGTTGATTATATGCCCTGTTGGGCTTACTTTTCTCTTTTTCAAAGACTTGTGAACCTTTGTTCACACTAGGAGTCATACCTTTCTTCTTATTCTATACTTTTGATCTTACAAATCTTGTTCTACTATGTTTGACTATGTGACCAAAATTAATGCAATTATAACACATTACATTTGCATCTAACAAGGGTGCAAATGAATTTTTTCTTAAAAAACTTATCTTCTTTTTAGATACTACTATATAATTACTAGCCTTATGAACAAAATTATTACAACTATAATAATAACCATAAAAGGATGAGGAATACTTGGTCATATCTTTTCTTTGTACATGATGGGGAGTTCTTCTCAACTCTTGCTTCTTCAGGTTTCTTACCCTTATGTAACCATCTGCATCAGCTACCTTTATCTTCTGAACCTTCTTTGAGTTCGTAGAGATGGACTCATTGCTCTTCTTCCTTTCCTCAAGCTTCTTTTCATGTTTAGCCTTCTTCACATATACATTGCTTGTGTTCGTCTTTGTATCTTTACAAGAATTCTCTTTCTTTTTTCCTAATCCTTTTGATTTAAACTTATTATATAACTTAGCAAATGCATTGGTTATGAACCTTTTTCCCTTTTCATAACAAAGAATAGATTTCTCTTTTGATAGAGTTTTAGATCTAATCAATTCATTAAGAATGTATACTCCTCCTTTTAGCTTAAAAACTTTGTCTATTTGTTCTTTAGTCTTTTCAAGCTCTTTCATCAAAGCCATTATCTATTCTTATAGCCTTATAAACTCAATAAATTTCAATTGTAGTTCAATATTGACTACATCTTATATTCTTTTAGTCTCTTCAAATTGTGTCTTTAGGCTTAACACCATCTAATCATATTCTTCAAGACTTTTGGACAGTTTTTCAATTTCTTTTTATCCAAGCTTCTTCTATCTTGTATTCTCTTTTCTCAACTTGTCAATCTCATATAGAGCATAGATGAGTTCACCTTCAAGGTTCACCTTTCCTTTCACTTCTTCATTAGGGTCTTCAACTTCTTCTTGATCTAGATCAATAGAAGTTGATTCTAATACCATGAATAGGGATTCATTTCCTTCAACCACAAAGGCATGATCATGATCATCATCTAAGTTATTACTATCATCCAATGAGTCACTATCTTCTCTTATATATAATATTTTCTTGTTTTTAAAGAAGTTCCTCCTTTTAGAATAGTGGGTCTTCATCCTTTTACCATCATCTTATTTCTCAGAGTCATCCTTTTTCTCATAAGGGAATTTAACATCAAAATGTCCTACTTTACCATAGGTAAAGCATTTAAAGGGTATCTTACCTTTATACTTTCTAGATCATCTTTTCAATCTTTTAACAAAGTTGATTTCTTCTTCATCAGTGTCCTTAGATCCAGATGTAGATGCTTCTACTTTTGCATGCTTATATGATTTGAATGTAGCTTCTCTCTTAGTATTATCTACTTCTCCCATTCTCATCTCATAGGTAGTGAATGTTTCATACAACTCATCTATAGTGAGCTTATATAGATCTCTTGCATTCTCTATTGTAGAGATTTTAAAATCATTTATTGAGGGTAAATATCTTATGAACCTTTTGATAATGATTGATTCTTTCATATATTCTCCCAGGCCTCTGATTACATTCACTATTTCATCTACCCTTAGGAGGTAGTCTGCAATCTTCTCATCTTCAATCATTTTAAGACTTTAGATCATACATTTGTATGTTTCTATCTTGGATTGCTTTACCCTATAATCACCTTCATAGATGTTATTTATCTTATTCCTAATGTCTTATGCATTTTGAAATGCATTTCTTTGATCAATTTTGATTTTGATAATCCACAGAGAATAACATTATTAGCTTTAGCATTGCTATTATATACCTTCTTTGAAGCCTGATCAGTAAGAGTTGTAGTATGGGATGTATATCCATTTACTACAAACATTTATACATCAAACCCTAATGAGGATAAGTATGCATCCATTATTATGATCGAAAATGCATAGTTAGATCCATTAAAAAGAGGTGCTTTATTTGATGAAGATCCTTCTTGACTAGCTATTATGTTCACTTTTCCAAGATCTACCTATGCTAATTATGCTTCTTTAAAAGATACCTAGGCTTTGATACTAATTGTTGGAACACAACTAGATACTAAGAGGGGAGATGAATCAATATATCAATAAAAATAAGTTCTTTAAATACTTTCAATGTAGATTAAAAGATATATGTAGATCAAATCAAATATGAAAATATCATACATACACAAATACTCATGACACCATATTTATACATGAAAAACCCAAAAGTAAAAACCACGATGAGAATAGCTTCTAGAAGCTACTATTCTAATCTAGCCTCATAGTTCAAAGCCTCATTGGCAAACCTTACTGGTTACACTTTTAAGAGCACCTACCCTTAGGAGACACTAATCTCCTAGTTTAATATCACCAACTCTAAGGAAGCACCAACTCCCTAATTGAGCACCAACTTAGCTTAACCTCACTAGTTATAATGTTTAAGGGTACTAACCCTAAGGAGAAACCAATCCCCTAATTAAGAACCAACTTATCTTATCTGATGACACCAACCAATTAGATCTATAGAGCTATAACTATAGATTACAACATTGATTCATAAATGAATCAAACTCTAACTCTCTATTACAAGTCTAATCTGTAACTACTCATAATCTACACATTCTCTCTGTGTGCCTTTTTTCTCTTTACCCCTTTGCCTCTTTGTCTAGATATGTCTCTATTTGACACACTTCATCTCTCTCTACAACCTCTACTTTTCCTCTGTACACTCTAGTTTTGTGTCTATATATTTTCTATTTGACATAATTCAAATAGATCCAATAGATTTTCCTTTGTCTTAGATATAATATTTATAAACAAATGATCTAGAGTTACATATCTTTTATGTGTTCACACTCAAATTGTAACACATCATGCCAATTCTAGACTTTAGTTCATTATGACTTGAGCTGTAAATTTCTAGCATCTTGATTTCATACATCAAAACATAATTATAGGTCTCTTTACTATCTATAGCATCTGTTAAACTCAAGTTTTGAGACACATGCTCTTTAATATAGATTTGATTGGTTGGATCGATCAATCTCATTGTTTGTGTCAATATATAGAGCTTATATGCAAGTTTCTACATGTTCTTTCATGTTTCTCCACTTGACCATTGGAATTTAAACACTTTAAATACTAGCCTTTAATCTCTTTCTTCATGCCATCTCCAAGCTTTCTCACTCTTTCAAATCTCTATACACTGTGAAACTTTAATGTTCCACTATTTAAAATGCATCTATTGATCTCCAAATCCTAGATCCCACATGCCATTGGATTTTAAAATATGCATGTTATTTATCTTGACTTGGTTGTTAAACATCGATGCTTTGACCTCATCTCATTGCTTCCTATATCTTTGGATCACTTTCACTTGTCAATCTTCTCAAACCTTCTCAATCTTTAAATTTCCATTATGTTGATAAAAATCAACCACTTTATAGCATTTGAGTCCATCCAATCTATTGGATCTCCTTTACATGGTCACTCACACACCATCATATCTTCTGACAAGCTCAATCATTAACTCTATCAAGTTTATGCTCATTGGGTCTTTGTCTGACAAACTTTATGAATGTGGCACTTGTCACTTACATGCTCACTCAAAGATATTTTTAATAATTTGACTTCATCATGCTCTGTTGGATCACCAATATTTGATTAAGCATGAGCCATTTGATCTTCTAACTATCTCAAAATTTATCTCTGATAGGCTCACTCTCATTGGTCCTCTATCTAACAAACTCATGTGCTTGTGACACTTGGCATTAGTGAATTCACTCAGAGGGACCTCTAACACTTTGAATTTGCTTTTCTTCATTAGATCATCTGTGTATGATGAAACATAGGACATTGATCAAGCTAGGACATAATATAAAGTTTAAAACTTAGGAAATATTAAGTCCTTTGATTATTGCTCTAAGATGGTAATTATTAGATCAAGGGGATAGTTTGGCCATGATGATAAAGGTTTAAGTTATAACTTAAGATACTGGGTTGAGGCTATAGCCAATCACCATCAATATAGAAAGTGCCTATTTGATACTATGACATAAACCCTTAGGGATTTACTGATAAACCTTATCTAGTCTTAGAGTAAAGATAATTACATTCTAAGCTCATTCCTTCTTTTAGCCTATAAACCCATTATTCAAGATGCTCATGAAAAACCCATAATAGATCTACTATCTGTTTCTTTTATAAATGTCCATAGATGAGATTTGTAAAAGCATGATAACTTTGCATGAACTTGTGCAATTTTTTTCTAAGTATGGAGACTATTTTAATATGCTCAGAAGGCACATAACTCTTATCACACTTAGTTGGATGACCTATAAATTAGTGTATATGATCTTCTTACATAGGGGATTCCATCCATATATCCAATTTCTCTTGAAAGCTTCATAGGTGCAAGATATGTCTTCATAAAAATGCCTTTGAGATTTTTTTTACAAACTACAAATTTTACTAAGTTTTGGAAAACAATGTCAAAATTACTTGGATCCCTACTTTGATCAAGCATATATTTTATCATACTACATCACAATAAGCACATATAAACTAGCCAAAAAAATAAATAGATATATGTGATCATTTTATCCTAACACCTTTATATGTGCAAATGCTGAATTCATCGATATGCTTAGTTGGCTCTATTTAGCCCTTTTTATAAATTTAGCAAAGTATAAAAACTTAGTGGATTTTGTCCAAGTAGCCAACTTTGCATGCCCATATATTCAACTGATCTACATCACATGTCTTTAAATCTTATGCATAACTACCAGGACTAATGTGATCACAACCATGTGACCAACTCCCCCATACTCGTTCACATGTGGCAATGGTGACATTAACAAAATACCTTCTCATATTTTATGTCATAGACCCAAAATGTCTAGATGATCAATGTGAAGGATGGAATGAATTCCAATCATGTAGATAAGTATTCCAATAATCTTTGACCTCTCACATGTGGCAATGGTGACATTAACAAAATACCTTCTTATATTCTATGTCATAGACCCAAAATGTCTAGATGATCAATGTGAAGGATGGAATGAATTCCAATCATGCAGACAAGTATTCCAATCATATTTGACCCCTAATAGGATCACCGTGATCACCATATTCATCCCTAAACATTAATGACATGCTCATAATATCCCTTTTAACATCAATGATAATCTTATTTCCAACATGGCTAACTTATGCCAATTATAGGTTAACTAAAAGTTCTCAAGTTCATTTTATTTCTTTTACTCTTCTTGCATTTAGGCTAATGTTGTTTTCTTGTAGGGGTAGATCTTTAAAGTGAGCTAGGTTCTTATTTGTAATTTTATCATTCCTTAGATGTTTGCTTGATGTGTAGTAAGATTTGAGCTCATGTTATTTCATATTATACATTGGTTAAGTGCATACTTAGAGGATATTTAACCTTTTTCATGATGTTTGGGATGAAGATCAACAATATCTCTTTTCTACCTTACCCTTCTTTTTGCTTTTTTTAACCAAATCACTCTAGTTTAATTTCCATTATGAATATCCAGTTTATATTAGTCTTTAAATTAACTTTGATCATAATTCACTAACATTAGCTTAGATTACTTCACTTTTTACAAAGATAACTAATTGGCCATAGTGGCTCCCAACCACCAAACTTTATACATATTATGAAACATTCCACTTGCTTTGCCTCTATTTCATCAATAGATAATGGGATTAGCACAACCTACAACTCATGCCCAAAATTATTTAAATTATAAAATGAGAAGTGTTATTTAATTAATCTAAGCACTTGTGATTCACATTTAAACATCAATAGGCAGAGGTTTGGTAACACTAGAAGGAGGGCCCGTTATACCTTTGTAGATTTAAAGTGTCTTTGCTCATTTTTGTGAATTGTGTTGAAATATTAGTGTAACCTTTACAAAATTATATCCATATTTATCCAATTATGTAAATATCATTGGTCTTTGTGGTTTTTGACCTATCTTTGTGATTCCTTTAGACAAAGATCGACGTTCGCTGATGATATATGCTTAATTATGGTAAATATGGATTAATCTTTGTGAACTCAATAGGTTTGAGGTTTGTAATAGCTATTTTTATCAAATATTTATAGATCCTTTACCAATTTGAGTTTATGTGATCTTAAACATGTAAATATTGATCATACTCATGTATATGGATGCATATTTGAGCTAACTTAGTTAAATATTGTTGTTCTTGATCATCCTTTATATAAACCTTTGTAAAATTTTCTTAATGCACATGTCTAATTATTTTTTCTTACAAAGATAAAAATAACACATCATATTTTAAATAAGATTCAAAGCCCACAAATTGGAATTACCTAGATTCAAGACAAGGTCATGTTTAGAGACCAGAGAACCTTTGGTTTCATTAGAAATTCATAGGAGAACTACATGGGATAAAGGTAACCACAAGTTTTCAAAGTCTTCACCAACTTCACCAATTTAGGTTTCTCTTATGTTTTATCCTTATCAAGGTATGGCTTGGATAGGTGGTTCTTCAATCAATATGTTAGGTGTGTGGTACATGACTTTCCTCATAATCTTAAAAAGTAGTTGCCAGCATTTAATCTTAATGGTATTATAACTACCGAAGAACACATTACAAGTGTCAAAATTGCATTAAGATTGCTAAATGTAGTCCTTGAAGATGTAGCATGTAGACTACTTCCATTTACTTTGAAAGATGTTGCATATGAATGGTTTCTAAATCTCCCTAAAAATTACATTATAAATTGGGTTGATTTTAAAAATGTTTTCATTGACCAATTTGGTAAAGTCATCAGTCATTATATCTTGTACCAATAATTCACCATAGTTAAAAGGGATGTAAATGAGCCCATAAGAGCCTCAATGCAAGGTTCCAAAAATGGTTCAGCAGGACCATATCTCCTTATAGGCTGGATGTGGCTGTAGCCTTGGAAATATATAAGGATGCCTTAGATCCTATGGCTTATGTGTTTATAAGGAGAGTTGTTAGGTCTATTAACACATTAAATTTAGCTTATGTTGAGGCTATGATCATTAATGACCAAATACAACCCCAAGGGTAATTGGCATACTCCATTCCTAATGTCAATCCACATTACCCATTCTAAATGTTATTCTCAATACTAACCAGAATGTGCCTACCCTGAACTAACTTCCAGTCATGAACTATCTTTGAGACATGCTCATCCTACTCAAAACATGGGATTTATGAACAATGTTGCCAATGGATCTCATCCGTGGGATCAAAAAGCTTTAATGCATAAAACTAATGCTAATACCCAAGTTCATAATTTTAAGGCCCTAAAGAATGAGAGTGGCTCTATCCTAAAAATGGTTCAAAAGCTTAGCACTAACTTCCTTTAGTTGTAAAATCAATTAAGAAATATTGGAGAGAGATCTAGTAGGAATTACTCTTTTTAAAGGTTTAATAGGCCCACTAAGAAATTTTAGAGTGATAGTTACCAAAAAAATAAGAACAATGAGCCATCTACTAGCAAAAATGTGCCTGATATAAATCTTATTTATGTTACTTTACCTGACTATTGTAGAGTTTATTATACTTTTAGGCATGGTGAAATTGTTTGTGTTAAATTTTGTACTACCTTTTAGTCCTTTAAATAATAATTATACATGTTTGAAGTTATACCTAATAAAGATTGTGATTTAGGCATATTTGGTTCCTCAAGGTCATCCAAAATTGATGATTCAACTCTCATGGTGGAGACATGTGAGTTCCCTTTCCAAGAAGACAATGAGATTAAAGATATTCTTGAAAAGATTCATGATTTTTATAAATTTATGAACAAGACTTATCCTCTGATAAATTAGGAATAGAAGCAACCATTGACCACTTACACTCCTCTAAATAACTTTGAGACTCTTGATACCACATCAAATAACAATCTAGAGCCTCATAAGGGAAGCACTTCTAAACCCACTACTAATGCATCTAATTCTTCCAATAAAATTGGGTATAACATAGTAGAGGACATGAAGAGGATCAAAGATAACATTAACTTACATGAGTTGATACATATTACTGAAAAAAGAGATCTTTTGTTGGAAAATTTATCTAAAAAACTTGGTAAGTCTTAAAATTTTGCACATGCTAAAGTTACAATACACCAAAGTAAGGCTAATGTTCCTCCTTTCTTACTTACAGTCAAAATCTTTGGTAAGAATCTACATAACTATTTAATAGATTATGGTGCATCTAAAAATATTATGCCTAAGGGTATTTGTGAATAATTAGGTTTGACTTCCATTAAATATGATAGAGTTGTAACTCAATTAGATAAGCTAAGAGTCAAAGTGATTGGTGAATTATTGAATGTTCACATGCATATTATCTCAAAGCCAAATATACAATAGTTCATTGATATCCAAGTGGTGGACATCCTTGATGTTTATGGGATGCTATTGAGCAGAGAATTGATTAGGAGTTTGAATGGTTACATGTCAATAGATTTTTCACATATGTGGTTACATTGAAAGGGAGTCCCCAATCAAATTAGGATAGAAATGGAACCTAAAATAAAGCATATGATCATGGAGTACAATGTAGTCAATGAGAGGGTTAATATGGTTGACTCAGAACTTGGTGTTTACATTATTGTCACCACAAAGGTATGCAACTCTAAAACTTCTCATGCTTTGCCTAGACTATGGAATATTTATTTTGATGGTGATAGATGCAAATCAAGTTCTAGAGTAGGAGTGGTGTTAATTAATCCCATTGGGAAGGAATATTATGCCTCTTATAAAATTTAATTCCCATGCACTAATAATTTGGCTGAGTATGAAGCACTTATTCTTGGATTACAATTTACAATCAAGCATGAGGTCAATGAACTATTAATTTTTGGTGATTCTAAACTAGTGGTCACTTAGGTCAAGATTAAATATCAATGCAAGTTGTCCTATCTAAAAAATTACACATTTAAAGTATGAGACTTAATTGAATGCTTTGATGCTTTTAATATTATGTCAATCCCTAGAGAATAAAACAAACATGTTGATGAACTTGATTCAGCTATAACCAACCTTATACCCCATAAAAGTTCCAAGTTATAAAGCCTTAAAATTGAGTTAGTACCATTCCCCTCAATACCAAACAATGTCAACTACTTGCAGGTATTCAATGATGATCAAAAGATCATAGACTTTCTAACTAGTTCAAGAGTGTTTCAAGGTCATATTATTGATGAAGCCAATTTACTTAAGGGTGAGAACCTTAAAAAAAATTGATGATATGGTCATTTAGTTTGATGATAATAAAATATCCAAAGGCATGATAGCCTTAGAGAGACTCTTTGATTCTGATAAACTAGCCAAGGCTACCAAGGTTCCCAAAGTTAGTGGGAAGGATTATAATGCAATTGATCTTGTATTTTGAGATTAATCTCAATTGGTTAGTATTAGTACATGTACAAGTTTGGAAAATGAAAGAGCCAAAGAAATGCTAAATAAATATAAGGATATCATAGCATGGTCCTATGATGACTTAAAGACCTTTGATCCAAAGGTATTAACACATACCATACCTTTAAAATAAAAGTACAAGCCTTTTATACAAAAGTAGAGGCCTATGAATTTGGTCATAGAACCACTAATATATAGATAGGTCAAAAAACTCTAGATGCCAAGATTGTATTTCCCATTAGGCATTCCACTTGGCTTGCTAATTTAGTCCCTATCTGGAAGAAAAAATGGTGAAATTAAACTATGTATTGATTTTAGAAACCTAAATAGAGCATCTAAGAAAGATAGTTACCCCTACTTTATATTGACAAAGTAATACAAGTAGTTTCTAGTTCTACTATGATGTCCTTTATTGATGGATTTTTAGGGTATAACCAAGTGCTAGTGAATTAGGAAGATAGGATGAAGATCACTTTTACTACCAAGTGGGGCATGTTTGCCTATAACAAAATGCCATTTGGACTGATCAATGCAAGAGAAACATTACAAAGGGCCATAGATAATGATTTCTAAGGTTTGGTAGGTAGATGTATTATTATATACATGGATGACCTAACTATCTTTTCTAAGAATAGGGAAGATCACATCATGCTTTTATAGTAGGTATTTGAAAGGTGCAGAGGGTGTGGATTTCTCTCTACCCAAAGAAAATTATTTTTTATTTTACTGAGGGAAAACTATTAGAATATGTTATCACTAAGGAATATCTATAGATCCTGATAGAGTATAAGCTATATCTAAGATAGAGCCTCATAATAGTAGGAAAAAAATGAAGTCATTCTTTGGTAAAATAAATTTTGTAAAAAAGTTTATTTTTGGTTTTGCAAAAATAGTGAAACCCCTAAATGACATGTTGAAGAAAGAAGCTAAGATAATTTGGAATGATGAGACAAAGAAAGATTTCGAGGACATCAAAGAGGCCATTAGAAAATCCCTTATACTGATATGTCCAGACTTCACCAAAGATTTTTATCTTTAATCCTTTACTTCATATCACATAATGGTTGTAGTTCTAACTCAGAAGATAGATGGATGTGACCATCGAGTTGCTTTCATGAGTACTAATTTTAAAAATGCTGAGTTGATCTTTATTTATTGGAAAACAAAAATGTGCTTTAGTCAAAGCAGTAAAAATGTTTAGGCACTATATTCTTAGGAATAAGGTGCATGCCATTCTACTATACCCTACCACCAAACTCATGCTAATTCAAAATGAACTAGGATATATGAGAGGTAAGTGGATGTCTATGCTTCAAGAATATGATATTGAAATGAAGACTGTAAAATTGGTAAGGTGCCAAGGTCTAATCCAATTGATTTCCAATAATAACCCCAAGCTAAGTGCCATGTAGCTTGAATAACAAAGTTTTCAGTCCAATGATTGGTATGATCCTATTATCCATCTACTGAGCAATGACACTTATCTTGTAGGGTTAACCATAAAGCAAAGAAGATCCTTAAGACTCAAGTCAGCCTACTACCTAATTAAGGATGGAGTGTTGTATAGATAAAAATTTGAAGGCATTTACTTAAGATGTGTATCCAAAGAAGAAAAAACTAAAATAATGAGCACTTTTCATGAGAAGCTAGGAAGTGGACATCCATATAGAAGGATAACAGCTCATAAAATCCTTAGATCTGGTTACTATTGACCCACAATATTCAAGGATTCATAAAAGCATGTAAGGTAGTGCCATTCATGTCAAGTATTCAACATAAAAGAGTTTAAGACATCCATGCCACTGCAACCAGTTATGGTACATAAACCTTTTGCTCAATGGGGGCTAGAATTTATAGGGGTAATCAACATCAATTCATTATAAGGTCACAAATACATTCTAATTGGTATTGAATATTTCATAAGATAGATGAATTACTAGTAACTAAGCAGTGAAAAAATTGATGAAGTAATCCAATTCTTGGAAGAAAACATATGCACCAGGTTTGGAATGATAGTCTCTCTAGTTTGTGATAATGAATATGATTTTATATCTATTGAAATGATATAATGGGTATATGACAACAACATAATTATCAATTTCTTCTCAAACCATTAAACTCAAGGTAATGGAGTGTCTGAATCAATGAATAAGAACTTGATGAAGGCAATAAAAAAGTCTTTAGTAGATAAACCTTATACATAACACAAAATTCTTAAGTATGCCCTTTGGGTAAATAGAATTATAATCAAGTATTGTCTCAAGGCATATCCATTTTTACTGGTATATGGCTAAGAACCCATATTTCCTATCACCCTCAAGTTACCAACATACAAATTCATGTAGGAGGAATACTTGGAAGAAGATCAGTAATTAGCAAATTCAAGGCTACTGGACATTGTCCAAATGAAAAATGCACGAGAAGAGGCTTTTGTTAATTTTAGCATACAACTAACCATAGTCAAAAGGTGGTTTGATAAATGTTCAAAAATAAATGTGTTCAGATAAGGAGACATGGTTCTTCTTTGGGACAAGGCATCTGAGCCTAAGGGTAAACATGGGAAGTTCACACCTTTGTGGATAGGTCCCTATTAGATTATAAAGACACTTGGAAATAACACCTTCAAGTTAAAGGACCTACAAGGAGTAGAGTTCACACTACCCATGAATGGGAAATACCTTAGACATTACTTCTTTGCTATCTCACCTGAGGTCTTCATGGAATGATTGTAAGACTAGTTAGAGCTAGTGTAAGTAGGTTAGATTAGTTTCCTTCTATTCTTTCCTTCATGTCCCTTGTTTGTATATATTTGTTCATGTTTCCTTAGATTTACACTTTTTTTCTTAGTGTGTTTGCTTTCTATAATTTTTTCCTTTCTCTCAATAAGTCCTTTAGACAACCCTCAGCTCAATATTCTTATAATTGCTCAAAAAAACCTCACAGTTTAGAAATGTAAGTATGAATCTCAAACGTATGTTGACCATGGGTTTAAAGTATGGCTAGATGTTACAATTTAGAGAATCTGATAAGGAATAATGGATAATTTGGTTGTTTCATAAAGTTTCAAACCTTGTTTTGGTCTATGTCTAGATGTTACAATGTAGAGAAGCTAATAAGGACTAATGGATAAGTTGGTTATTTTATAAGGTTTTAAACCTTGTTTTGGTCTAAGCCTAGTTTTAAGAAGGATTGCACATGTGGGATGAAATCTTGAATTATTAGAAAAAAATCATGATTTCACTTAATAAATATCTTTTCATGAGATAAAAATTGCAACCATAGGTGATTTTATGAAGATTAAACTTTTGACCAAATCCTTAAGCCTGGCTAACCTAGTTCCCAACCTTTTCTAGAAAGCCAAAATAATTTAAAAAATAAAAAAATAAGAGCTTATTGTAAAATCAAAATATTTACAAGCACATGTGATTTTGGTAATCCCCACTAGGGATATGGATGCCTAGCTAGCAGTGGAGCAAGGTCTCGAGTGGAGTAAAAGGTATCTCTATCAGGGCTATGGATGCTTAGTTGGTAGTAGAGCAATGCCCAAGCCTTATGTAAGCTAAAACATGGTTCTTAATGGATATCCAAACATGTTTTAAGTCAATATTAATGATTAAAGGAATGAAATTTGGAAGTTATTCCCTACACATGGCAAATAATAAGTGAAATCAGAGCACACACATAACATGGCTAGGTTTTGATGTTTGATCCTTATTATATAGGTGTAAGATTTATTTTAACCATGAACTAATGTTGATAATGGCACTGAATAATTGAAATAAATAATCAAGTTATTCTTTTGAAATAGAGTCTTTGAATTCTAACATATTGTTATGTTTTCCTATGAGTCACCATTTGTTGAGGTCAACATATCTCTATTTCTAAAAAATGGGGACCCTAATGTCAAATTGTGCAATTTATACCTTAAAATTGAAATTCACTTGATCAAAATGTCATTGATAGGTTTACACATTATATGTATTTGAAGATCATCCAAACCTTCACTTGGTTGGCTTATTTTTTCATGGCTCTAGTTTGACCTTGTCTAAATTTACTTAAATTTATTTTTCATGTTTCAATTTGCATATTTTTTGAAGCCCTTATTAAATGGGTTGTGTCTAAATTTTAGGGTTTAATCCTAATTTAGCATTTTAAAAGATTTTAGTCTACAAAAAGTCAAGTTAAATCCATATTTAAAAATTATTGAAACCCTAACACAAACTCTTTTGAACCAAATTCAAAATAGGTAGGAGCAATTTATGTAGGAACACTTTAAAATGTCATAGACTTAGTTCAAATTTTATACTAAAAATTAATCATGCTCTTCAACACAACCAAAAATTAGTCTAAAAATTATATGCTTGGTACTTTTACACCCTGATCCCCTTGTTCCCATTTTATCTTAAGTATGGTCCAACTTTATTATATGCATGGTCCCTTTGTTACAAACTTAGGCTAAATATTAATCCTAAACTTTTTTTCATGTTTATTAACATAGATGAGACCTTATTCTTAATACTTTATTATAAGTTCCATATATCTCTTAGTCCTAACTTAAACATTATGCTTATTTACATGATCAATGACCTGCATTTAATCAGGTGAAGTTAATCAAAGGGTGTGAGACAGGTCTGATGGGCCAAGGATTCTAATCTATGGGAACAATATTGCTTGACCCCATTGATTCAATGATCCACATTCACTCAAATCACCTCAATATAATAGCATAAGATCAATATTAAAACTAAAGGGGTCCATTTTTTCTATAAAATAGACTTAATCTAAGTTTTTACCCTAAGGTTTTTGTCTTTATTAATAGAATAAAACCTTAGGCTAAAATCTTATGTTATGACTTTATTATTCAAAGGGTCCTTTTTTTATGTTACAAGATTATGCATTAAATTATTCATGGTGTCCTTTTATTATGTTTTTCTAACTTAGCTTAATAGACCTTAGACTAAAGTTTATTCATATTTATTAATATAAATAAAAAAATTAATCCAAAGATTTATATATTCTTTGGCTTAATATTTTTACAAAATTATAAGAACCAATCATGTTTGATAGCTCAGATCATGATCTACAACTTGCGTTCACCCAGATGGGATTAATCCTATAGAGAAAAATCAATGATTGAAAATATAAGTCATGGACCCAAATTTAAACATCAAACAAACCCAAGATTGCCACATGGTAAAAGCACATGAATTGACAAAATTGACAAGGCATAGAGCTCAGAAGGCCTATAGGATTACCAAGTGGCATAACCTCATAACCTAGTACACATTAAAGACTGAATAGTTTTTAGAGATTAACAACCCACATTGATTTGTAACCATTGGATCCAATAGTCTGAAATAAATGAAGACTTTTTAATAGAGCTTGAGAGGCCCACGGGACTGCCAAGTGGCACATCCTTAGGGCCCAATGCATATTGCAGCCAATGACATTCAAATCTCATGATCAAAATCAATGAATATCATTGATCCATGTAGAATAATCTGATGGTGTGAAATAAAATTAGATTTTCAAAGAGAAATGATCATGTTTTAAACATTAATGGATAATTTTCTATGAAAGTGCCACATAAACAAAAAATGACAAATCTAAATATTTTTTGGGCTTAGAAAAGCAAAGTTATAAATACATGTTTTGAATAAAAATTGAAGACACAAAACTCACTTAAGTAAAAATATCCACCACCATTAAATTTGCATAAAAGCCTTAACATCTATGAAATCCCTAATTCAATCCTGAATTGATCACAATCGAGTCTAAGTGAATCATCATCTAAGAAAGTGCAAATTGATCCAAGATTTTTAGACCACCAGTGAGCAAGTTGAACAAACTTAAATCCATGGTAGCTAAAAAAAAATCTAGAGATGGTACAGAGCTTTATTTGATCTCAGACACAGAGGGGGAATTTTCAGAGACAAAATTTGATGCAATAGCTTTAAACATGAGAGAAAACAATTGGCCCAAGATTTTTTAGATGATTTAGGAGCTACCTACCATCACTAAGGAAGATGAGAAGAATGCATCAGTCAAGAGGAGGTATTATGACCTGGTTACCATTCAAATGATAGGCTTTCATCATGTTATGATAAAACTAGAGGTATTTCACTGCATAGATGTTCTCTCTCCTATTTTCAAAGATTGCAAGATTGAAAAGGGAATGCTAGCTAATGAAAATACTTGCAAATGTGTAGCTTATATTTATTTCATTAATTTTGAGAAGTAATATAAGTTACCCAAGCCCCAAGTATATGTAGCCACAATCAATGAATGGGCCAAGAAGAATGACATAAAAAATATCCTCACTCCATGGCTATACTCTAGAAATCAAGTCTTCTTTTATCTCAATGACAACATCCCTATTAGCCAATTCCATCCTTGGATCAGAATAATTATGACTTTAATGAACAAGATGTGTGAAAATCCCACCACCACTTATGTTAATAGAATCTAGGCACCCTTGGTATATTTTATGGTTGAAAAAAACCTCACCCCTCCCATTGGTCAGGTTGTTAGTACATGTTTGTGTAGGTAGATTTATATAGTTATGAAAAGGAATAGGAACCAATTTTACATGATGTACTACCCATTAAATTCATTCCTTTCCAATTCCAAGATCCCTAACTTTAAAGGATGGTCATCTGAAGGGACACAGATAATATCCCAATTCTACTCAAAGTTGCACATATTCAAATATAAGGACCATATTAATTTCATCTATGACAATGCCTATCTAGCCTTGACTGAGGCCATCAATTGAAACACAATGGAAAGAATTAATCCTTTTGTAAAAAATTCAATTGAATCCTTTGGTGACATATGGTTTTACCTAGATTACACAATCATCAGGATTTAGGGGACCCAATGCACCCCACTTAGGCTACCAATATATGTGCCAAATAAGTTAGTTGAGTAAGAGGTAGCATACCAAATATGCAATGGTATAGATGGAATGTGTAAAATAAAGAGGAAGGGACTACTACATAGCCTACCCATGACCATTGGTAATAATGTATTTCAATAATGAGACAATATTATGGCTGCTTCTAGACATAAAGCCTCTTTCAAACTATGGCATGGTGAACTAAGATAGTGGGATCCCCAAGGATTGTTGTGGGGAATTTAAAATAAAAAATGATAAGTGTGACATATGAACATCTACTTGGTTTTTATGACTTAATCTACACCAAAGCTTCTTCATTCATAGAGGTCTTGGCAAGATTGAAGAAACATAACATCAATCTAGAAACTAGGTTTCTAAGGGAATAGAAAGACAATGATGATATATGGTAGATGGGACCGATGTAGTAAAATTTTCTAGAAGTTACATCTTCCATACCTCCTCCAACTTATCCATAAATAGAGAAGACCTAATGAGATGGCATCATCTTCAACCTAGCCTAAAGAATCATGATCACCAATTAAAGGAATTGACATAATGACACTAGATCCTAAAGAAATAGTGAAAGATGCCTTGAAGGCACTAGATAGTGCCTATCACTCAGATGAGGAAGATGTCTAAGTAAAGGAATATTAGGATGAGGAGGTAGAGAAAGATAAGGGGAAAGAACTAGTTTTGGGTTTAGTCCTAGTTAATGTCCCCAAGAGGAAACCTAAGCTAGCATTGGTTCTAATAGGGAAAAGGAGATACAAGTTGACCTTCCCTCATCCTTTGAGTGAGTTTAATATTTTTAGTGATGATAACATATTCCATGTTCCAACCATTATTGAATGGTTTATATATGGTAAGTTGTAAAAAACCCCAACCATGCACCACCCTTGGACCATTACAAAATTTGTCAATATCTATGTGCATGATGAGCTCAAACCTTGGATTATGGCCTTGTAGAAGGAGGAAAAAATAATGGTAGTTCCAAGGGAGCCAAGTGGAACACAAATATAAACTCTATAACCTCTAAAAGTGACTCAATCATCAGTGGGAGTTTAGTTTAACCTAGATACTACTGGTCTGGAAAGAGTAATTGAAAATAAGGCCATGATTGGTGGGGATGAATACACCCTCCAAGAGATAGATCCATTCATAGGTTTGACCACTGTTGAAGGCCAAAATCCAAGATAAGATAGGATATTTGAAGGAAAGATTCTTAATGTGTCCTAGACTTAATCACAATAGTTACAAACCATGATCAAAGGGATCTTACAACAAAATAAGAATTTAAAGGAACTTGTTGTCTTATATATCCATAAAGATAGATTCAAGAAGTTTGAGGGCACCATGGCTGACCTAGTCAAATCTTTGAAATCAATCAAAACCAAGTAATAAGTAATGGAGAATCAAACCACTAAGACTATGGTCTAAGTTGGCCAATGGCAAGTTTCAAACTATCAAGTGAAAGACTTGATCAAGGCCTTAACCAAGAACCTAGTCCCTAATTTTAGGACTATCATCTTAGCACATTTGAATATGGCTATGGTTATATTGGTAAAAAATATTTAAGCCCTAATCAAATGGTCCAAATGAATGGAGGACCTTGTCAAAGAATTCAAATAACAAGGTGGGATGTTACATATCTTGGATAATTTGATTAAAGAACCCATAAATCTCAGCCCATTGGGTCTTATAACTGATGAAGAGTTCTAACACAATGCCTTTTAGTTGATGAAGGAAGAAAGAAACCAAGGAAAAGGCCAAATAATAGATGATAATAAAAGAATCATGGACCTACTTTTGTCCTCTAAAGAGAAAATGGGAGATGCCAGAGGCATCAAGTAGGAAATAGAGAAGCTTGAGAAAAACCTTAAAGACCTAGAAGATCATGGAAAGGAGTTCTTCTTGAATCTTATCATGGACCTCTAGTTTATTAATGAGCAACACTATAGGATGAATATTCTTCAACAAAAAAAAGGAGATAGATCAATATAGGGTCCTAAAAGTTAGGAATATTCTATTTTGTATAAATTTGTAATATTTTGAAAATAGAATATTCTTTTGTAAAGGCATGTGCAACTTGTAAAGCACAGTACCTATAGATTAGTTCACTTGGAAAGGTTTAGTGTATTCTATAACTTTTATAAAAAAGATAGTTGTCCTTACACTGGTAAACTTATAGTTGGATATGATTGATCGACATACTTCCTTAATTATATAAAAGGAGTATTATCATTTTTAAAAAGGGGGGAGAGTTTTTTTAGCCAAAAAATTGTGTAGACTTTTAAGCAATTAATGCAAGTGAAGAATTTTGCAAAGATTGTCCATAGTCATTTGTGTCATTTGTCATTATGGTTTCTCTCTCACTTATTCTCATTTCTAGATTTGAATGGTTCTTGTGAAATCTTGGTGTGCATATTTTAATTGTAGAGTGGTTAACTTGTGCCAATGCCTGATTGACTAAAAATTCTCAAGTTTATTTTATTTCCTTTACTCTTATTGCATTTGGGCTAATGTTGTTTGCAAGTAGGGGTAGATATTTAAAGTGAACTAGGTTCTTATTTGTAATTTTATCATTTCTTAGATGTTTTCATAATGTGTAACAATATTTAAGCTCATGCTATTTCATATTATACATTGGTTAAGTACATACTTAAAGGACATTTTAACTTTGTCATGATGTTTGGGATGAAGATCAATAACATATTTTTTTGCCTTACCCTTCCTTTTTCTTCTTTTTAAATAGATAACTCTATTTTAATTTAATTTTTAAATATCCACTTTAGATTAGTATTTAGATTAAATTTGATCATAATTAACTAATATTAGCTCATATTACTTCACTCTTTGCAAATATAACTAATTGGCCACGATGGCTCCCAACCACCAAAATTTATAAATATTGTGAAAGAGTCAACTTGCTTTGCCTCTATTTCATCAAAAGATAATAGGATTATCACAACCTACAACTCATGTGTAAAATTATTTAAATTATAAAATGATAAGTGTTATTTAAACACTCTAATCACCTATGATACACATTTAAGCATAAACATCTAGGTCACTCAAAAAATATGAAATGTAAAACAACTCAAGGGGCACTTAGAAAGTTAGGAATATAAAATATCTCTAGGCCACTAGAGAATGCCAATTGTTGAACATATGATGAGGTATAAATTGTAATTTCCCATTCTTACTCATGAAACACTTGTGGAATACCTTTATCCTATTTTATTCCCATAGGCTAAGTCAAGTGTTGTAAGGGAATAATCAGGTGGAATCACAATTCATCAATTAATACTCACTAGTACTATTCATGGATGCTATTCATGAGTGACTAAGCATGATGATGTGGAATTATAATGTGGTGGAATGGTCAAGAGGTGTCCTTGGTGATGTGGCAATGGCCCACATAGTAATTTTAATTGTGGAAAGTGGAGAAGAGATAAATGGGGTGCTTTTCTCCACTTAGCCACATGGGAAGATTAAGTAGAGCATGTAAGGAATAAATTTATTGATAATATCATAATTAATCTCATGCATGTGATTTGGGACATCCTTGATTCAAGTCAAAAGATATAAAATATTTTAACTTATGTGTGTACACATGGGAAAGTGGGAGGCATGGTTTACTATTTTTGATTAGGGGCTACATGCAAGGTGGGGCATAACATTTGAGGGCACATGGAGAAAGTTAAAAAGGAGATATTAAAATATTTTTGGTGTTGTAAGTACAATTATTGAGGGGGGGTGAATCAGTTGTCTTAAAATAGTTCTTCAATTTCACTTAACATTTATGAAGCATTCATTCTCTTACATACATCAATCAATGTAAACACAAGTATCTATGAAAGAAAACAACATAAGAAAATGAGATATATGTTGGAAACCCTCTAGTGGATAAAATAAACTGATGCATAGCTTAGAATATATTCCTATAAGCAATGAATCAAACTTTTAGGGAATCACCAACCCCATAAGGAACACCAACCCCTCACTAGTTAAGCACCAAATCAACTAGTGATTTAGTAAGACTCAACTTACAAGGAGGATCCAACCCCCTTGATAACCAAGAAATAACTTAGATACATTGAATATTTGATCACCTTTGGACACCTTTTTCTTAATCAACTTAAGATGACCTCCTTTTCTCTTTTCACTCTTCAATCTATCTCAAATAGTCTCTTGGGACTTATTGCTCCACTAGCCATTTCCTTAGAAGAATTAGGTCAAATAAACTTGATAAAAACCTATATAAACATAGTCCTATACCTATTCTCCAAAACTCTATTTCCTTTATTAATATGCATAACATTCTAACTAGTCAAATTAGGTCTATTAGGCCTTGTCTTTATACTTGACTGTTGTTCTCACCCATATTGGTTAGAAAAGAACTTCATCACACTTGGATGACACTTGAAATAAATCAATACACACATTTCACAAGTGATACAATCACTACATATGTTGGTCATTAACCTTAAGGTCCAAAATCACCATTAGGCCTAATAGAGACCTAATGTAATTAGGTCTGCTTTAAGGACATGTTTCACTTAGATCTCATTATAACACTTAGAGCCTAAAAAAATGGATGAAATAATTAAAAAATTATTCAAATATACCCATTATAATCTCATGTTATTTCCCCAAAACCATTTATATTTTTTCACTCCTTGAACCACCTAATTAGGTCTACTCACAAATATGCCTTCTTACTGCCAAAAAGTTTGTCTATCAAATCTGATGCATACATACAACTTTGCCACATAAACCAAACAATAAAAAAATGGATAAAATAATCATGAACTTAATTTCAACATAATATTCATTATAATTCATCAAACAAGGCAAACGACCCCAAACTAATCAACTTCATAAGCTTACTCAAAATTGCACATAGGATTTAAGAACCCAATCAAAAGATTTTAACTTTTCATACCTTCATAAGAGTTTATTATGCATAAAAATGTGTTAAATTGAACATATGATACATATATATCACCTTAATGAGCATGGGATCCTTTAAATCAGTAAAAAATGACTCATACACATCATTTTCACTCATAAATAGATAACTATTTGTAGCACCAAAACCATAGTCAGGGAAACTAAGCCTTATAATACATTTGTGTACACTTTTGTGATATTAAAATGGGTTTAAATTAAAATTAATAATAATTATATCATATTTAAATATATATTACATGGTTATATACCAATATTTGTCTTACAAATCAATCTCATAATTTTACTCTACATAGACTTCATTTTGTTAGACAAACCATTTTGATGACAACTTTTTACTTGTGTATGAGCATCATAAAAAATTATAGGCAAAGGGAATATGAGTAAAATATATTAAATAATTATCTCATGTATTTTGATCCATCCCCAATCTTCTACAACTAATCCCTAATCTTATTCTCATTCTTGCCTAATTTTCTTAGTGTCTTACTTAGTAGGCTTGTTTAGCGATAAGTCATATTCCATTACTATTTTAGAAAATTTTAGGTATAAAAACTACTTATAAAATTTAATGGGCACAAAATTCAAATCTTAAACATCATCCTTAATCCATTTTCATGCTTTGACTTGGTCAACCCTACTTGCTAAATCAAAATTCCTAGAAACAAGGGTTTTCCTGTAGCTTCTACTCACTATCATGATAAAATAAAACCACATAAAGCAACCTATAAGTGACCTTTAAATGTTAAAAACATAAATTTAGGTCAAAAAACCATTATGATCCATAACCAACAAGATATTTCCTATCGGGTCATTATGAGGGTGTTAAGAGGGTTTTGACTGGTTTCCCTTCTTAGCAATTGTTCATAAAGGATTTCCCCTTAACTCAAAAAAAAAATGATAGAAAAATAAATATAGGGACCTTATCCAACTTACATGAGCTGATAATGATATCATGAAAATTTTTCACATGCCAACGAACATAATAAATTCCTTCTCAGGTCTGTAATACTCCATTCTATGCACATAGAAGACCTTAACACCAAATTTCATGATTTATCCTTTAGGTATTCAATTCAAACTTTGTAAAAATGCTTAAAAAAACCTGTCACACCTTTTTAAATTATATTAGGATCTCTATAAACTTGGGGAATGATTTTGACCTCTCGTTAGACACTATAGGTCACTTTGTACACTAGGCCTTACACTACCAGTCATACTTAGACTATGATAATGCATTGAAACCTCTTTAAATATATTAAAAAATTTAACCTCTTGTCATATTAAATCGTAATAGGTTCATACACTACCAAATTTTCTCACACAAGTCTCAAATTTCTCTCCTCATCATGCTACCATGCATATGCCTTCTTACTAGGTCTTCAAGTAAGGACTAAGCCTCAAAACTAGACCTTGAAACTCATCTGAAGGATTATTTTACTCTTACTCATGTTTATATATGTTTTTATACTCTTTCATGCCTATAATGACATAAATCATCAAACTTCACTATGCTTCATGCATACACCTTTTCTCAGGGCTAGACTAGGCTTTCCAAGATACCTAATACATAATAGTAGCTTACCTTTATACCATGTTTTTGAATTTGACATGACACCAAACTCAAAATAAAGATCAAGTTACATTTAATTTATATATAAATATAGAGACAAGAGATTTCCTTAAAATTTCATCTTTTTATGATACTGATTTGACACATATCATCTCATTATGCATAACCTTAATTTTGACCTTATCATTAATGAAATATATCTTGAATTTGACATAAATGATAATAGAAATTATTCATCACAAAAAATAAGAACCTACCTCAGTAACCTCCCTCTTTGTCATTGATGGAAAAACACTCTAACATAGTAGATCATTCTCATCTCCTTAAACTAGATCTTCTTTAATATTTGGTATTTCTCCTAAACAAGAACTTTATCCCCCATTGAAATTAATGAAAAGGGTCATATTATTGGTAAATATTTTATCCTTGGAATTAGAATAACATATATTTTCTCTCAAACATACTCATTAACTCTCTCTGATAGAAACTCAACACAGACTAAATTCATATACTACATATGAGGAATAATTGGCTCCCCTTGTCTCCATGAGAATTCCATACATTATTAAAAATTGACTTGGTTTGATCGAGTCATCATAAAAACTTTTTGTGACCTATATCTTGTGATCACACCTACTGTAGACTCTTGATTGAACCTTGAATTTGAAATTCATTAAAGACCACGAAACTCCCCCTATGACTAAGCATCCTTCATGCTTCTTTCTTAATAGCTGAGTGCCTCCATGAAGCCTAATGGAATCACCTCTACTATAGTGAATTAGAACAACATAAACTCAAGAGATTCTTAAATCTCTATGTCCTTACTAGACTAATCTTTTTTCACGATCCTCTTGTGTTTGAATAGTCCTTTTGACTTGAATTCTATAGTCTTTATTTGAACACCATTCCGATTTGATCTATTTGAATTGACTTCTTTATCCACAATCTAAGATGATAGGGAGAGGTATCGGCACTCCTTTGTATCTTGAATATACTCAACCATGAAAAATACTCTACTTGGACTTTTAGACTGGTCATTATACTTAGATACCTTGGGTTTCCACTTACTATCTTGTCTTATTTCTTGTACTCTAGGAGCCTCAACTTTCTTGTTTTGTCTTCAATAATCATGCTTAAAATATTTTGGAATATGACCAACCTTATGATAATTGAAATATATTATTCCTCTAGATGGAAACACACCATGATCCATACCTCTTGATTTATGATTCTCCTCATAGTTCCATGCAAATTCATTCTTGGAGGGCCTTTTACAATGCCTTATTCTAGGACTAAATTGTTTACATGAATAAAAATAGTCATTGAAAGGATTAACATACATTATGGTATTAGGTTTCCTGATAGTATTAGTCTTCATTATATCATCACCCCCATTCTTTTGTTGATCATTGACTTTTTTGATCACATTAATATTCTTCTTTTGGTCTCCATTGAAACCAAGCACTGTTTTATCATTAAAAGTCTTTTGACTACTTAGAATGTTGTCTAGATTATTGGTACTCTTTTAAAATCTCAAAAAATACTTGACCTTATTTGATGATTGTTTCAATTCAGCTCTCAAGGAATTCACTTTAGATACATACCTTGCACATTCATCTTTTTCAACCTCTAGGCTTGCAGTCACAATTTCAAGTTGACTCTCCACCTGTTTGACTATTTCCTCTTGTTCCCTAGAGTTGTTGATCAGTCTAGCTTCAAACAAGTTGATTTGATCCTAATAATATTTGATGAAATAACTCATCACCATATTCTTCTTCTTTACCATCTTTATTTCTTCTAGAGTATTCATCAACTTAGCCTCAAATTCCACCTCATATCTTTCTTCATTTGAATCACCAATAATACTTAAAATCCATATGGATTTTTGTTGATTTGAGTAAATTACTTCTTCAGCCATAAAGAATACCTTATTAACATCAAGACCATCACCTTCATGGTTACTCTCAGAATCAATTCTCTCACACTCATTAGATGAGCTGTAATCTTCATTGGTGTAACGGTTCCTTTTGTTCTTGAATAACTTCTTGTTATCATATCGTATGAGGATTTTCTTTCTCTTATCAGACTTATATGACCTATTATCATCATCATGATATTCATCATGATATTAATCATCATTTTCATTATTATTATGAGGGCATTTTTTGGAAAAGTGTCCAATATCTCCACAATTGAACCATTTAAAGGGTGGGTTACCCTTATATTTACCTGAACCTATCTTCAACTTTCTAGCAAACATAGATATCAACTCATCATAATCAATATCAAATTCATAATTATATTTGACTTTATTACCTTATTTATTATTATCTTTTGAATTATTTTCTACCTTTAATGCAACTTCTTTCTTTGTAGGTCTTCTTTGACTTGTCCTCATCTCATAGGCCATTAGGGTTCCATGAAGTCCATCCATCTCTAAGTTGTCTAGATCTTGCATTTATTCAACAACAGACACCTTAGAATAAAAATTGGTAGTTAGAGACATTAATAAATTTTAAACAATAATAGACCCTTTTAACTCTTCACCTAGACCTTTTATGATGTTGACCACTTCATCAACCCTCAACAAGTAGGTTGAAATGGTCACATCTTAATTCATTTTTAGGATTTCAGATTATCTTGTATGGGTTTAAAACTTGGATAATTTGACCTTGGATTATGGTTCATGAATATAAATCAACTTATCCCAAATTTATTTGGTAGACATATAGTGCATTAATTTCACAAGTTATGCCTTTTATAGGCCACACATAATACAATTCATTGCTTTTGAGTTATTGTGACTAGCCTTCTTACCTGCTACAACTGTATGAGGAATAGGAGGTGAAATATATTCATCTAAGATTAATTTACAAATATAAATACCTTGATAAATCATATATGTCCTCATCCTAACACTCTAAAAATCGTAATTGGATCCATTAAACAATGGAGCTTTGCTTGTAGAAAAACCACCTTGTGCTTGACTAATAATCTTCACTTGCTTTGAATCTCATTTAGGTTATTATACTTCCTTCAAAGGACCTAATATGATAAATGTTTTTGGAAGAATAAATAATAATATGAGGGTGAATTATTTATCTTAAAATAGTTCTTAAATTTCGCTTAACATTCATGAAGCATTCATTCTCTTATAGACACAAATTAATGCAAACACAAGTATCTATGAAAACAAGAAACATAAAAACATGAGATATATATGGGAAACACTATAAGATGATAAAAAACACTGATACATATATTATAATACAATATTATAATAAATTTTTCAATATTTTAGTGACACACCAACCCCACAAGGAGCACCAACCCCTCACTAGTCAAGTGCCAACTCAATTAGTGCTTTAATAAGCTTCAACCTGCAAGGAGGCTCCAATCCCTTGGGTAACTAAGAACCAAGTTAGATAAATTTAATATTTCATCACCCTTGGAAACCTATTTATTACACAACTAAATATGATCTCCTTTTCTCTTCTCACTCTTTAATCTGTCTCAAATAGCCTCTTAGGCATTCTCGTTCAACTAACCCTTTACTTGGTAGAATTAAGTCAAATGACCTTGGTAAAAACTTGTATAAACATAGTTATATCCTCATGTAATATTAAAAAAACTTCTATGATGATATTAAATCCATTTAATTATTATTATCTAAAACTCTATTTCATTCTCTCATATGTACAACATTCTAACTAGTCAAATTAGGCCTATTAGGCCTTGTCTTTATACTTGACTCTTGCTCTCACCCATATTGGTCAAAAAATAAACTTAACACACTTGGATTAGAATTTAAATAGATAAATACAAAAAATTAACAATTGAGACAATCAACACATATGTTATTCATTACCCTTAAGGGCCAAAACCACCATTAGGCCTAATAGAGACCTGATGCAGTTAGGCCTTATTTAAGCACATGTTTCACTTAGACCTCCTTAGAAAATTTAAAAAATAAAAAAATGAATGGAAAAATTAAAAAATTAATAAAATATACTCATAATAATATAACATTATGTCTTAAACGCCATTTTTATCTTTTCACTCCTTAAACCACCCAATCAGGTCTACTCGCAAATAGGCCTTATTACTACAAAAAAGTATGTCTAAAAAATCTAATGCATACGTAAAAATTTGAAACATAACCAAACCAATAAAAAATATGGATAAAATGTTATTTACCTCAGGTTGAACATAGTGTTCATTATAACTCATCAAATAGGGTAAAATACCCCAAATTAATCAACTTCATAAGCTCACTCAGAATTGCACACATGCCTTAAGAACCCAGTCAAAAGATTTTCAAGTTTCATAACTTCATAAGAGTTTAATATGAATAAAAGTGTGTTTAAATTATAATATGAGACCTTAATAACACCTTAATGATCATTTTATCCTTAAAATCAGTGCAAAATGACTCATAAACATCATTTTCACTCTCACACAGAAAACTCCCTGTAGCACCAAAACCATAGTCATGGAAACTAAACCTTAGAACACTTATGTGAAAAATTTAGTGATATTAAAATGGGTTTAAATTAAAATTTATAATCCTTATATAATATTTTAAAAGATATATTGTATTTTTATATATCAATATTAGTCTTACAAACTAATCTCATAATTTTAGTCTACACAAACTTCATTGTTTTAGACAAACCATTTTGTTAACTTTTTTGTTGTGTATAAGAATAATATAAAATTATAAACCAATGGGATATGAGTAATAGGTCTTGAATAATTAACCCATATATTTGGATCCATCCCTAATCTTCTATAACCAATCCCTAATCTCAATCTCATTGTTACCTAGTTTTCTCACTGTCTTGCCTATTAGGCTTGTTTAGTGATAGGTCATCTTCCATGGAAAGTTTATCACATTTTAGGTCTAAAATCTGATAATAAAATTGAATGGTCACAAAATAAAAATATTACACATCATCCTAAATCTATTTTCATCCTTTCTCCTAGTCAACCCTACCTACTATATCAAAATTTGTAGAATTAAGGGTTTTTCTATAGATTCTACTCACTATCATGACAAAAAAAACCACTTGAAGAAACTTGGAAGAGTTATTTACATGGTGAAAACATAAAACTAGGTCAAAAAAACCATTATGATCCATAATAGATAATATATTTCTTATCAAGTCATTATGAGGGGTTTGAGAGGGTTTTGACTAGTTTTCCTTCTTAACAATCATTAATAAAGGATTGAACCTTAACTCAAAAACCAATGCCAAGAAAATAAATATATGGACCTTCCAAAACTTACATGATATTCTCAAGATATCATGCAAAGGTTTCATGTGCCAATGAACACAATAAATTCCTTCTCAAGTTTGCAATACCTCATTCTGTTTGCATAAAAGACCTCAACACCAAGTTTCCTAATTTATCCTTTAGGTATTGACTTAAATGTTGGTAAACATGATTATAATAATATATCACACATTTTTCAATGCTCTAAGGATTTTTGGAGCCTTGGGGATTGATATTGAACTCTCATTAAGCCACTGTAGGTCACTTTATACACTAGGCCTTACATTACTAGTCATACTTAGACCATGATTATTCCTTGAAACTTCTTGAAGTATCTTCAAAAATTCAACATCATGTCATATGGCCTCTTACTAGGTTCATACACTTCCAACGTTGGTCACACAAGTCTCAAACTACTTTCCTCATCATACTACTAGGCTTATGCCTTCTTACTAATTCTTCAAGTAAGGACTAAGCCTAAAAATTATACCTTGAAACTCATATGAGGGATTATTTACCTCTTCCTCATGTTTACAAAACTTTTTATACTCTTTAATTCTTATACTAATATAAATCATCAACCATCACTATCCTTCATTCACACACCTTATCTTAGGGATAGACTAGGCTTCTCAAGACACCTATTACACAATAATAGCTTACCTTTGTACCATGATTTTGAATTTGACATGCCATAAAACTTAAAATAAATACTAGGTTACCTTCAAATTCTCTCTTAATAGAGAGACAAGAGGTTGCCTTCAAATTTTCTCTTGTTATGATACTTCTTTGACACATAGCATCTCACCATGCATAGCCTTAGTTTTGACCTTATCATTAATTAAATATATCATGAATTTTAAATAAATGAAAACAATAATGATTCATCACCAATAACAAGAACATACCTCAACACTTGACAGATGTGAGAGAAATTGACACTATTGACAAATAGTGAAACTACTATAGCATGGCACATTTTTTTTATCTCTCATGAATTCAAACCTTATTCCTTTTATCCATTGTAAATGTTATATTAGCATGAACTATCCATTATTTAATTATAATCTTTGAAATCATTAAACCCCCTATTTTTAAATATTGGACTTATGTTCATATCTTCCTTCCTTGGATTAGCTCCTTGGAGTATTGAAACTGGTTTTAGTGGTGAGATATCCTCCCTAACTGGTGTTGGTGATTCCATTTAGGAATTCATAGTAGATTTTATGGTTTCAATGGTGTGATATAACCCTATCTAGTTGATTAAATATTTAGAGTTATAGTATCAGAGTTAATGTGGTGTGTGTTTTACTTAGCAGAGTTTCCAACATAGTTTGTGTGAAGCATTGTAAGTGTGGTATTCAATATTTGTATTAGAGTTTGTATAATGTATTGTAAGTGTGTATTGAAGCATTAATGACGATAAATATATGATATAATATATGTGTTTATCCTCATTATATTCAACTTATTTCTTGTGTGTGTTTTTCTTATCTTTATTTGAAAAATACTAAAAAAATTATATTCAGTTAAATATCCTTAAAGCGATATTTTAGTGGTATCAGAACTAGTGATCTTGCTAGCTTATAGGTCTTATGTTGTGTAATTATTCCTAATGATATGGGTTTTAGACATTGGATAAGAGAGAAAAATAAATTACAACTAGAATAAATAATGGAGGATAAAGAAGAGTATAGAGAAGCTCTAGCATAGAAATTTGATGAGATGATTCAAGGGAAAAACTACCTATTTGACATGTTTGGATAGATGATGTAGATGATGAAGAAAAATCCTACCAATAAAAATAATAATGTAAAGGCTAGAACCTCTGGGAAAATAAAATAGACAAGGTCTCAAAGGTGGAATCTCAAAATCCAAGAGGGGGTTGATCAATAGACCCCAAAAGCCCAAGTTTATTTAGAGAGAAGAAGTGCTTCTAGGAGAAGTGACTACATTCATAAAAGAAGTTACTCATTTTTATGAGGAAGATAGATCACTTCCATTTGAGGTCCAAGAAGCCATGATTTTGAAAAATTATTTGTCTATAAGGAAGATCAAAGGTGCTACAAGGCAAGAGGCACGAATTCAATCAAAATAAAAGATTTGGAGCATACCTTGGGTAATATCTCTCTCTCTATTTTTTATGGTATTCATAAATTCACTAATAAAGCATGGTTTTAGAAGTTGGACACCTACTTGTCTCTCAATCCTGTGGTGGAAGAGGAAACTATCAAGTTTTCCACCCTTCATCTAGAAGATGTTGCATATGATTTGTGGTACCATGGTTTAATAACTCAAAATCATGATCAAACCAGATCATATGATGAGTTTTGTAAGTGATTGATTGAAATATTTTATAGAAGGGATACTAAAGATAAATTCAAAGAATTGGCTCACCTTAATCAAAGAGGTAATTTAGATGATTATGTTGATAATTTCCAAAAATCATTTATCATGGTAATTGATATTTCATAGAGGAGGTTCATGGTTCTTTTTATAGAATGATTGTCTGAGCATCTCAAGGGTCTGGTGAAGGCATTTAACCCTTCCTCTTTACAAGAAGATATCAAAAGTGTTTTTTATTTAGATACTTATATACCTTCAAATCCTATGCTTTGGATTAATTCAAAATGCAATATTCAAAAGAAGTCTATAACTACCCTACCATAGAAAGAGATAATTAAGAAGATGGATGATGAGTCCTATAACAAGCTTAGAAGGAAGAAACTATGTTATTCTTACAAAGATCCATGGACTCTAGGACATAGGTTATTTGGGAAAGGTAAATTACATTATATAGAGGTAACTTCTGATTATGAGGAGGCACATTGTAGCTTAGATAGTGATTAGGAGGAGGCTGTTGTTGAGCAGGAGGATAAGACTATAGAAGGACCTTAGGAAAGAACTATTACTTCTCTTTCAAGAACCCCATAGGTATCACCCTTTTAAGGTAAGATGAGTATTTCAAGGATAACATGTAATAATTTTGATTGATAGTGGGGATACCCACAATTTCATAGATGAAGGCTAGGTGATGAAAAGAGGTCTTATGATGGATGCCTTTTTAGGGTTCAATGTTATGATTGCTAATGGATTTATGATGAGCTACAAGAAGAAGATTTCATATTTGAGCATCACTTTAGGTAACCATTATGTGACTACTAATTTTTATGTTGTCAATATTGGGGAGATTGACATGGTTCTCAACATTCAATGGTTACACTCCCTTGGGAGATATTTTCAAAAATTTTATATTATGAATATAAAGTTAAAATATGAAGGAAAATGTTTTGTTCTTCAAGTAATATCTAAAGGAACATCTAGTTTTGCCACTATAGAGAGTATAAAGGTACTTTTTTGACATGGGAAGGTGGCTTGGGTAGCTCAATGTTTGATCTCTCCTCATAACCCTCCTAATAGGGATGGTCAACATCATGTAGATATATAACAAGGGGTTACCACCTAATAAGGGTTTTGAGCACGAGTTAGATCTTTAAGAGTGCTCTAAGCCCCTCATCACAACTCCTTATTAGTACCTTAAGAGATTCAAATAAGAAATTGAGAAGGAAATCAAGGAGTTGTTGGATATGGGTCAAATCATGCCTATCTTGAGTCCCTTTGCTTCTTTAGTTATTCTAGTGAAGAAGGATGGGACCATGTATATGTGCATTGATTATCATGCACTCAAGAAGATGAACATCAAGAATAGGTACCCAATTCCCAAGATCAATGAGTTATTGGATGGGATATATGGAGTGGTGTATTTATTGAAGATTGATCTTCATTTGGTGTACCATTAGATTAGTCTATGACTAGGACATACACAAGATAAACTTTAAGTGTCATTATGGACACTACAAGTTTCTAGGCATGCCTTTCAGTTTGACCAATGCTTTGACTACTTTTCAGTCCTGCATGAATCATATACTCAACAAGTACTTAAGGAAATTTTTAATAATGTTCTTTGATGATATTATGATATATATCAGGACATGGGAGGACCACCTCAAATATAATGATGTGGTATTGGGTATCATAGAGGCAAAATCTTTATTTTTTTAAGCTTCCAAGTGTGAGTTTGGCATGATAAATATCCTTTACTTGGGGCATGTGATTAGTGTGGATGGAGTGAAGGTCCATCAATAAAAAATTTAGGCTATCTTGGATTGGCCACCACTAAAGACATTAACCAGATTAAGGGGATTCTTTAGCCTTAATAGTTACTATAGGAGGTTTATCAAGTGGTTTTTTGAGTTGGGTGCACCTTTTATAGATATAACTAATAACAGAGATTTTAAATGGATAGATGGGGCTCAGTTCACATTCGACAAGTTGAAAGAGGTAATGAACAATTTTCTTGTTTTAATATTACCTAATTTCTCTTTTTAATATTACCTAATTTCTCTCATCCCTTTATGTTGGAGTGTGATGCATCAGGGATAGGAAAAGGTGTCATGATTATGCAGAATAAGAACCTCATTGCCTATGAAAGCATGAAGCTCTATGATGTGGAGAGATTTTACTCTACCTATGATAAGGAGATGCTCACCATCATGCATTCTTTGGAAAAATTCAAAAAATATTTGATAGGCAGGAAATTTGTTGTCAGGACATATCATAATAGCTTGAGATATTTCTTGGAGCAGAAGGATCTAAATGAGAGGTAGAAAAAGTGGGTAAGTAAAATTTAGGCCTATGATTTTGACATTGAGTATTTGAAAGGGAAGAGGAACGTTTTATTAGATGCCCTTTCTAGGAAACCCACTTTGTGTTCTATGACTAAAATTTCAATTGATTGGAAGGTTTACCTCTTGGCAGAGTATTCCAAAAATAATTTCACATGGGAGCTTATGGATAGAGAGAACTAGGATGATAGGTACAAAGTGGTATATGATGTCATCTAATACAAGGATATGATTTATTTTGTACATGAATCAAAATTGAAGGAGAAAGTTTTTATGAAAGTTCATGACACACCTCTTTTTGGACATCAAGGTTACTTTAAAACCTAAATATAAATCATAAAGAGATTCTCGTAGAAGGGTCTCAAGGATGATGTCTTGGGCCATGTTAGATAATGTATGAATGTTTAGTAGAACAAGTTAGAGCATACTTTCCTAGTAAGAATATTTCAGCCATTTCCTATCCCCAAGTAGAAGTAGGAAAGTATATCTATGTATTTCATTATAGGTCTACCTAAGGTTGAAGGCAAAGATTGCATCTTTGTAGTGATTGAAAGGTTAACCAAATATGCACATTTATTTTCCATATCATCTAAGAAAAAATCCCCTTAGGTTGTGGATTTTTTATTTAGAGAGGTGTTTAGACTCCATGTATTATTTAAGAACATTGTCAGTGATTAGGATAGTAGATTTATTAGTATATTTTGGTATAAGGTTTTATTTTAATTGGCACGAAGTTAATCTTGAGCATGAGTTACCACCCCCAAATGGATGGCACATAGATATTTTAAATAAGTGGGTGGAAACATATTTGCATGATTATGTTGTAGGATAACAAAGGGGTTAGATCAAGTGGTTATATTTGGGTGAACATTGTTACAATACCACCCATCACATGTCAATTAACTTGACTCCTTTTCATTCACTATATGGGTATGATGCCATGTATTTGGTAGACTTAGCATTTGATGATAGTAAGGACCTTAAGGCCAAGTATTGGATTTATGAGAGTTAGGACATCCTTAAGTCACTTAAGGATAATATTCATATAGTCCAAGATCAACAGAAGATGTATGTAGATAGGAACAAAGTCTAGAGGAGCTTTAAGGTTGGTGATTTAGTTTTATTTCTCCTATAATGACATTAATATTTTAAAAAATGAAACTTTAAATATCTTAGCATTACCTTAAAATTTCCAAATTTACCTTAACCTTTGATAAACAACTTGGACATGACCGTATTGAGTGACTTGATTTCAAGATTAGTTATTTTAACTCACTTTTTGACTAGACCGCCCTAGGAACCTCTGAAAAAAACTAGGAAAAATGTAATGATCATCAATGGAAGACCAGCCATGACCAATAAGAACCTTCCAAAAAGGCTATTAACAATGTCAGGATTATGAAGACCAAATTTTTGAATGATACTCACCCATGGTAACTAAATTTAGCTAAAAAATAACATGAGAAAAAGGGGTTAATGGGTCTAATGTGATGGACATGTGATCCATACCCCTGCATGGGAATGCTACCTACATAACAATACTATGAGGAGGGATCAAGCTTGATACATTTCTCCCATTTATTTGATATGTGTGAATGTTTATGAATGCTACAATGCCTGAGTGTGAATGCATGAGAGGATGCCTTGGAGGCCCCTTGAGATCTGGATGCCTGTGTTAGGGATAGATTATTGAATGTATGGGTTGAATCAATAAAATATTTTAAGAATTGGGAGATTTCCCTCAATATGAAGTAGTACTTTTTTGTTTTTCTTATGATAATGTCCATGTAGTGTGTAAGAATGTGCAAGTAGTGTTTATATAGTGTTTTAATAAAAATGACTTAGGAGGGTGACTTGGAAATAGGTCTAAGCCAACCCTAATCCTCTTAGTGAGATGCAAAATTAATTTTTGGAGGGTGTAGGGACATAAATCACTAAGGCATTTCACCATTATGGGTCTCATGTGGTGCTTTATAGGCTTGAGTGTTATTTGTGATTGCCATATGACTAAAAATGGATCAAAAGGGCCCCTAAGATGGGTCAAGTGCTATAATAAGGGTAAAGTGACCTCAAGTGGACATCCAAGGCATAAATGTTTAATTTTAATGACTACATTTACCCCTATTTTATAAATGAAATAAAGTGAAATGACTAGGATAAAGAAAGAGAAAACATACCTAGAGTTACCTATGAGGTGAAGCCCATAAATGTGGATTTGGGTCTTCAAACCATGATTCATTAAGTATCCAGTAAATGAAACATATATGAATTAATTATTACATAATAAATACCAAAATCAATGACAAAACAAAGTAAAGAGATGTGAGAAAGAGAAAAAAAATGAATAAACCTCATTGGGTATGTGAACTAATGCAAAAACCTAGGTACTCAGGTTACATATAGATATTGGTGAAAGAGCAAGATCAATATAAAACAACTTTCACAATCAAATGATGTAATTATGCCTATCAAAAAATGCCTTTTGGGCTCTCTAATTTTGGAACACTTTCCAAAGGGAAATGGATGTAGCCTTTCAAGGTAGTTTGAGTGAAATGGTCTTAGTTTATATTGATGACATTACTATATTTTCAAAGGATCCTATGGTGAAATCTTATGTATAGATGGTGATCAAATGATGAATAGCTTGGAATCAGATGATGGCTTGTCTAATCCCCATATGTGGGTGGAATAAGAATTCAAGTTGGCCTTGACTCCATCATTGCACACCCATGTGTAATAGATGAATCTAAAATTGGGTGATGTCAATAAACTATATAAAATCACTCTACGTGACTAACAAATTATGAAATTTAAAATAAGCCAGGGGAAACTTAGAAACTTAAGAATGTAAAATAGTTCTAGGCCACTTGATAATGCAAACAATTACACATATAATGAGGAATCATTTATAATGTCCCCTTATTTTGAATG
The DNA here is from genome assembly GCA_037957365.1 of Torreya grandis. Taxonomy (NCBI): domain Eukaryota; kingdom Viridiplantae; phylum Streptophyta; class Pinopsida; order Cupressales; family Taxaceae; genus Torreya; species Torreya grandis. The sequence goes on along the minus strand of JARHVA010002574.1, from coordinate 1,944,700 downwards.
AGACACTTACAAAAGACCCTTAGCTTATTTTATTCTTGTAGGCTAAATCAGGTGTTTTAAGGGAATAGTAGGGTAGGATCACTATTCATTGATTACTATTCACAAATCACTATTTATGAGTGACTAAGCATGATTATGTGGCATAGTAATGTGGTGGCATAGTGATGATGTGTCCTTGGTGATGTAGAAATGGTTCACATAGTATTTTTAATTATGGAAAGTTGAGGGAAGAGAAATGGGGTGCATTTTCCCACTTAGCCACATAGGAGGAATAAAGAGAGAATGTGGGGGACAAATTTATTGAGAATCTCATCATTTTTCTCAACTATGTGATGGGTAATATTTTGACTTATGTGTGTGCACATGATAAAGTGGGAGACATGGTCTACTATTCTTGATTAGTGGTCACATGCAAGGTGGGGTGTAGAATTTGAGGGCACATGGAGAAAGTAAAAATGGAGATATTGAAAGATGATTGGCACATTTGAAAGATAATTAACACTTTTGATAAATAGTGAAACTACTATAACATGGCACATTTTATTCTCTCTCATGAATTCAAATATTATACCTCTTCTCCATTGTAAATGCTATATTAGCATGATCTCTCCCTTCTTATATTTTAATCTCTGAAATCATTAAACCTCCTATTTTCAGATATTGGACTTATGTTCATATCTTCCTTACTTGGATTATTTCCTTGGAATGTTTAAACTGATTTCAATGGTGAGATTCCTCCCTATCTCATGTTGGTAATTCCATTTAGGGATATCACTTGGACTTCATAGTAGAGTTGTTGGTTTTAGTGGGCTGAGATCCCCACTAGTTGGTTGATTATAGATTCAGAGTTGTATTAGCAGAGTCAATGTGGTGTGTGTTTTGATCAGCAGAGTTCTAGCATAGTTTGTGTGAAGCATTGTAAGTTTGGTATTCAAGATTTCTATTAGAATTTATATAATGTATTGTAAGTGTGTAGTGAAGCATTTATGAGGATGAAGATATGATATAATAAATGTGTTGTTCCTCATTACATTTGGCTTATTTATTATGTGTTTGTATTATCTTTATTTGAAAAAAATAAAAAAAAAACTATATCCAGTTAAATATCATGAAAGGGATATTACATCAATCTAGTGCAATCCTAGTGAAAAACTTGTGCATAATGTGTCTAGAGTATACAACATGGAGAATGACATGAGATTATCATTCCATATAAGATAATTGGTATAAAACTGAGCATATGGGAATAATGTGAATGTATATGTCCCTAATTTTGATATCTGTGCATATAGATTGTAGATTACGTTATAGATGCTCCCAATTTAAGAAAACCTATGTAATTTAGTGTAAAAATTGAGTATATATTGAGTATATCTGATAATATATGACTAATATTATGAAAATTTAAATTGTACATGCTATACCTCTCTAATAATTTTATAATTCTCTATTTTTGAGGCTATTGGAGAATAACATGGTAGGTGGACTATAATGCATTTTAATCCTAATAATGTATTGAGTTATTTTCCAAAATTCTTTTTTCTAAGAAAAATGAGATTGATCTATGTGTGACTATATCCCACTATATTTTCCCAAGTTTGGGTTCTTTAATCTATGTTGACGTGATAAAAACTATGTTTTGAGTGCACTAGGATGGCATGATCTCTATGACAAACCCTTATGGATGCCCCATATTTTGATGGGAGTTATTAAACCTTAGCAATAACTATCCTTAAAATAAAAGCTATGCATCATGTGTTTTAGACTAAAAATATATGATATATGCATGATAAACTAATATAATGTGTATACATGACATTAAAATGTAAAATAGATTGAACATAAGTTGGTAATGTATGATGTATGTTAGATTTAACATTCATAAGGTTATCAAGATAGATATACCAGTGTAAGCATGTTCATGAATAATAAATCTAATTATAATCTAAGTAAACCACTTGCATGGATGGGGCATGATGTCCATAAAGTCACCCAAGGAGAAAGGATGCATGAGGTCCCTCATGGCATCACAAATTGGATGTGAAATCAACAAGAAAAATATAAGTGTCATGGTGATGACACATACATGAAATCATAAATACAAACACATGAGGCACACAAAGTATGCCAATGGGATATAATAAAAGGGACATGGATACATGTCACTAAGTCTAGGAAAAATCACACATACAAGGACATGTTCAAATGTGTGCACATGCAAAAGAGTATGCAAGTGTGGCCTATATTTGCAGGGAAGGACATGTTCAAATGTCTACATACACAATCAAGAGATACACACAAGGATATGGTCACATGTCCAAAGTGTGAAATCAAGGAAAGGACAACAAGTTTGAATATAATTTGAGTAGATCTAGAAGTAAGGAGACACAACCAAATCTCAACTAGTATATATAGAAATGAAAGTATGCAATACTCATGTGGTAAAAATCCATATAAGAGCAAAGATGTATGTAAGCTGAGTCTATAATAGTAGTAGTCGACAAAAAAATAGTGTAGTATAGGATGATCAATATCAAGATATAATTAATGCAAAATCTATGATATGGAGTATAAAAAGATATAACCTAAAAAATTGAAAACTATGTATGATGCTCCCAATGGGCTGGTATATCAATGTTGATTCGGTGTATATGTGGATGTTCCCCATATGGGTATATAGTACTAAATTTAGATTTGTGTGAAGGACCATAGTCATGTAGTAAATTATGAACACTTGAATGGAACAAATGAATAAGGTATATATGATAAAACTAACAATAATATCATAGATAACATATGTAGTACCTAACAAATAGAAGGAATATAAGCATGGGAATGCATACAATCTAAAATTTTTATTTTATGAGAAAATATTTGAATGTTTCTATATTTTTGAACATATTATATTACTTTTTTATTTTATAAGTATAAGTTACATAAAAGTAACATGAAAAATTAAACGATTTACAAGGATGAAGATAAATTAAACTATGTACAAGTAGGTTGGAAATGAGTGAAAATATGTATAAGGAGAGTGTTATGGATAAGAATCTATGTGCTAGTAAGGAATGGTGCTAGAAACCTAACATGTCATTGATGGGATGCCTTTGTGTAACATAGGTGGCATATTCACTTTATGAATGATATGTACCATAATATTATTTGTTGTTCTAATCATTTTATTCATCTTGATTATCATTGTCTGGGTTATTGATTATGATCTTACCATATGAAGTTGTATCTATTGTGTCAGGAATCTAGAACAACAAATGCTTTGATTCCACTGTTAGGACATGGAAGCACAATTGATTACCATGTACAAGCAACTTAAATATGCAAAATTTAACTAGAAGTAACAAGTAACTAAAATTCAGAAATAACATAGAATATGAGAGACAATACCCAATTGTATTAATACTCTTCCAGAAAAGAATTACAATAAAGAAGATGCCACAGTCTTCTTCCTTACACACCTCTAGGGCTCCCACACCTCTAGAGCATAAACAATAAATCTCTACAAGAGCTCACTCTCTGAATCACAGTCCCAACACACAACTCAAACACAGAGTTGGTGTTTACCTCCAACCAGTTAGTATCAACATTGCTAGTACACCAAGTATACACACATACTCAACCGAGTACACAATGCACTCCAAGTAGATCTCCCATGAACTTGCAACAACATGCAACTCAAATGATCTTACTTTGGAAGGGTCTACCTTGCCTTCCTCTATTACTCTGTGATCGAGTACACATCGTACTCCAAGTAGATCCCACCTGATATTGCTACCTGTTGTGTTGCTGATCACCTTGATCTTGCTGCCACCTACAAATCAACTTGGTTATGCACACCTACAAACCTTGACCACACACACACACACACTTGAAAATCAATGATTGTACTTATCATGTAGATCTCCAAACCTGGCCTTGCACACCTGCTGACCGAGATCATACATACATGAAGAACCCTTCTGATTCTCCAAACCAACACCCACACTTGGCACTGCTGTGGAACTAGGAGGAACACACCATCCTCTCTTCACTCTGAAGGAGCTAATTGTGCTCTCTTACTCTCTAGCACACTTTACAATATAGCCCATGAGTCTATTATATATATCTCATGCAAACAATAATTAGACATCTAATTACAATAATTAGATCCACATCTTCAAGTCTATAATTGGCCTTCTACATGCAAACAACTAGTTCATTAACTAACTGTCTGTGAACTAGCATTCTGGAACCACACAGGCGACCGACGTCGGTCCCTGTCTGCCTAGAGGTGACCGACATCAGCCGACTCTTGACCGATGTTGGTTGCTCTGACACTGTATATGACTGACGTCAGTTTCTCTGCACTCAGCAACCTCCTTCCCTATTTATATCAGTGAAGCTTTTAGCTCCACAACCTAACAATCTCCCACTTGGAGATAAACAACTACAATGTACCTGTACCTATACACCGTCTAATCTATTTCTTGGCTTGTATCCCTCTTCAAGATCAATCCTGAAGACTAACCACCACAAAACCTATGGTGCACCTCTTGTCATCCAAGTAACCTACCGTATCCACATATACAAACCCATGTAGAAAAGAACTTGATCCTGCATAACATGTTAACCTGCTGTTGGTCCCTCTCAGATACCTGAGAATCCAATGAACTACCCTCCAGTGCTTCTTTCCTAAATTGGCTACGAACTTGCTGACAACACCCACTGCATGGGCAACTTCAGGTCCAGTATGCATGTACTTACCTCATCATGTGAATTAGGACACTATTCATAGAACTGTCTAACCATCGACATGCTAACCGGTATCACACAATCATTCAGAGACAAAATCAACCTGTGATCTCCATGTCTCTAGAACACACTCATGCCAAAGAATTTAGCTGCTCCAAATTCCTCATGACATACCACTGAACTAACTTTATCTTTAGCTCAGCAACCCTGCATGTGTGACCCTGCAACAAGCAAACACACAACATACAGTAACAGGATAATGTCACAACCATCATCCACCTAGTAAAGAAACCATAGTAGTTACACTGACATTGACTAAAGCCATGCTTTGTCATCCACCTGTCAAACTTGTACCACTATCCTGTAACTTCCTCAAGACCATATGACCTAGCCTTCCATCTCACGTGTCCATTCTCTCTATTCTTTAACCAAGGTATCCATTCATCTCTCAGTGCTTTCATATCAACTAGTAACCCTACCAAATATCTTGTTTGGTTCTGCATCCTATTCATGACATGCTCCCACTATTTCTTGGATCCTTCCTGCTATGTAGTGAGCAATGAGTATAAAGAAGAGGAACAATGAATTTGAGGCTTACTTACCCTTTCAATCCTCCATATGGGCATTTGAGACTCCTTGACAGCTTGTTGTTTGCCCAAAATCCATTCTAGTGACTGACCTCAGTCACCACACAGTCTGCATCTGACTGACATCAGTTCCATGTAACTGTCCTGACTATCGATGCTAGTTTTCCTGACTGATGTCAGTGTCTAACTGTCACCGATGTCGGTCCTCTTGACCGACGTCAGTCTTACCTATCACTGACGTCAGTCCTCTTGACCGATGTCAGTCTTACCCTGCCTGACACCACCAGCTCTGGTCTGCACATGATCGACATCGGCACCTATCTATTCGATGCTAGTTCCTCCTGACCAATGCCGATACCTGTGTTCTCTTATGAGTGATGACTTTTTACCCATGAGCTCTCTTTAGATCAAAACCCTATCCAAATTGCCCTGTTCAGAGTTACACAACCTTCTCCACTGATCTCTGTCCATCATCTCCTCCATGAACACCAAGGCTTTCCAGTTCTTAAGTCTGTCAAAGATATCTGACTTCCTCTTAAGAACATGCATCTTCTTCTTACTCATGTGACCAAGCCTACAAAGCCACATCTTCACAACAAAAGAAGAATCAGTAATACAAGCAAGTAGATAAAGAGTACCTACTTTCTTACCACACACTAATTTGAGTGCATCCGCTGTGAGAGTTTCTATGCATCTCTCATCACCCAACTTTCCTAAAGAAATTAGCCACATCTTCAAAACTGGGACCTGCATGACATCCTTCAACACCCATGTGTTGGCCGCCTATAATTTCAGCTTCACTTCCCCTTTGCCAATATTTTGACAAGGCACACCAGCCCCTAAATAAATCTTTTCAAAGTCTCCAAAGACCTTAACATGGAAAAATACTCTATTTTGGGCTGCATGGAAAGAGACAACAGAATCTATAAACAAATATTCTACTTTATCTAAGGAACATACTAGAGCATCCTATGCAACAACACCTGCAACATCTGCTTCTTCAATTCCTTCATGCTGATCTTCTACCAACCAACAATATTTCTTTACCTGCTCTTTCTTTCCATAACACCGTAATTGACCATTCGTGCTTTTCAATTCCTCCATTCTTAGTGTACTTTCTTCTGCCATTGCTATACTCCCACTCAATCAGAAGCCCCTGAGAGTGACTTATAATCAAACACAAACCCTGCTCCCTGCAACCTTAGCTTTGATACCACTTGTCAGGAATCTAAAACAACAAATGCTTTGATTCCACTATTAGGACCCGAAAGCACAATTGATTACCATGTATAAGCAACTTAAATATACAAAATTTAACCATAAGTAACAAGTAACTAGAATTCAAAAATAACACAGAATATGAGAAACAATACCCAATTGTATTAATACTCTTCCAGAAAAGAATTACAACAAAGAAGATGCCACAGTCTTCTTCCTTACACACCTCTAGGGCTCCCACACCTCTAGGGTATAAATAGTAAATCTCTACAAGAGCTCACTCTCTCAATCACGGTCCCAACACACAACTCAAACACAGATTTGGTGTTCACCTCCAACCAGTCAGTATCAACACTGCCAATACACTGAGTATACACACATACTCAACCCAGTACACAATGCGCTCCAAGTAAATCTCCCATGAACTTGCAATAGCCTGCAACTCAAATGATCTTACTTTGGAAGGGTCTACCTTGCCTTCCTCTATTGCTATATGACTGAGTACACACCGTACTCCAAGTAGATCCCACTTGATATTGCTAGATGTTGTGTTACTGATCACCTTGATCTTGCTGCCACCTACAAATCAACTTGGTTCTGCACACCTGCAAACCTTGACCACGCACACACATACACCTACAAATCAATGATCTTAATTACCATGTAGATCTCCAAACCTGGCCTTACACACCTATTGACCGAGATCATGCATACATGAAGAACCCTTTTGATTCTCCAAACTAGCACCCACACTCAGCACTGCGATGGAACCAGGAGGAACACACCATGCTCTCTTCACTCTGAAGGAGCTAATTTTGCTCTCTTACTCTCTAGCACACTTTACAATACAACCCATGAGTCTATTATATAGATCTCAAGTAAACAATAATTAGACATATAATTACAATAATTAGATCCATAGCTTAAAGTCTATAATTGGCCTTCTACATGCAAACAACCAGTTTGTTAACTAACTGTTCGTGAACTAGCAGTTTTGGAACTGCACAGGCGACTGATGTCGATCCCTGTCTACCTGGAGGTGACCGATGTCGACCGACTCCTGACTGATGTCAATTGCTCTAACACTGTATATGACCGACGTCAGTTGCTCTACACTTAGCAACCTCCTTCCCTATTTGCATCAGTGAAGCTTTTAGCTCCACAACCTAACATGTTGACCACTAGACTTGAAACCTTATGAAGGTAGTTTTAGGCCTTCATAGTTTAATGTAAAATGGAGATAATCCTATATTATGGGTGGAATAATAGGTGGATTGAATCTCTAGATTTTAAGGGCTAGGTCCCCTTGATGTATCAATTAGGATCTCTATTTTACACTATCAGCTTGCAAGGGAAAAGAGAAATAGGTAAATCTAAAGGAAAACCTATCTAAATGAGGTGATACACCAAAATGTGACCTCCGCCTATCTAATATGTACTAAGAATATTGAATAAGAACATAAACCTAATTGCACTTCTCAAATGAGAGGTCTCCATACATCAATGTTTCACACAAAGGATCAGTTTGATGGATGATGTAAGGCAACTAATCAATAGGTCTCTCATAGACACTAAGGAAATATCACACTTGTCAAACCTAAAAGATGATTAGAGAACATCATTAAAACTATAAGGATGACTAACACCTAAAAATAGGTAAATAGGAAAGGACAAAATGAGAGGAAACATGTACTATCACTATCATTTATCATCAAACCATTAGTATACACTAAACACAAAATTTGAGAAGGCATGAATTTAGTATTATTCATTAAAAATAGGAAAGTACAAGTGTTTTTTTGAGCATGGCCTTACCAAAACTCAGGTTAATGATTGTTTCAAATTCCAAACATAGTCTTACATATAGAGAATATGAAATATGAGAGAAAGAGATAAGGCAACCCCACAAACTAGTAAATGAAACCTTCACTTAGTCTTTCTCCAATTAATATGAAGTATTATTTGATTATTTCTCATACACATTTGTAAAATGGCATAGAGGTTCATGTTGAGACATATCTTAAATTTTTTAGGAGTCTTGAGCATTCATTTGTAGTCTTTGAACAACACAACCTCCTAGATCTTTGCTTTCACACCCTACATTCTTGGTGAAGAAGAGTCTTCCTTAAAAATAGGTATTGATCCTTAAGATTAATTCATCATTAATTCATTAATTATTCATTGAATCATTCTTATAAAACATTCATTAAGTCTCTCTACCTAGTTGAGGTTGTTTAGGATCTTTATGTACCTTTAACTTTGTCATTTACACCGTAGGTGTTGGAAGGAAGGCTTATTAGGAGTCTTTAATACCTTTTGAAACTTTGAAACCTTATTCAATAATTGAATTTAATTATTCCACACTTTAATAGTTGCAAGAGGGAATGATAAAGATCAATATATCTCTTGCAAAAAATTTATGCGTCATTTTCTTGTATTTGAACACTTGATCCCTTCACATGAGCAAAAAGCAAAGAAGAGAGAAAGAAGAGTTTTTTACATTGGAACATGAAAAATTACACCATAGATGGATTATCATCATTACATCAAACCTAAAACAAGGAATTTGGAGTCATCAATTATCCCAAAAGATTAAATTTTGATCATATAACATGCTTTAGCACCCCGTCCTTATAGTAGCCCTAAAAACTTGTAAAGCTCCTTGTCCAAATGATTATATGGATCAACCTAGAAATATTGAAACATTTTTAATTAACCTCTATCCCAATACATATCCACACAAAATTTCATGATCAGACTCCAAGTGGAATTACTCTTTTTCCTTAATTCTTCTCCAATTAGGCCTAATTAGCCCTCTTAGGCCTAGAAAGAAGAAATATTTCTCTTGAGATCTCCCACACATGAAATTAACCAAAATAATGTTATGAACTTTCCCTAATCTATCAACAACCTCCATGTCAATTTTGCAGTCCTAAAATCCTGTTTAAGTATGCAAATCAAGAAACCACCTTGCCACCTAGTCTTATTTTGAGCCTATTTGTGATTGCTTTAGAAAACGGCCCTGGATTGATCACCTAAAAAATATCATGTGATTTTTTTTTGAATTTAATGGCTATGAAAACTCCTAAAGTACCTCATCTAATGATTATGAAGTTCTCCCCTTCACAGACACATGAAAAACACCAAAAACATGCAAAAATAGGGCTTTTGTAAATTACATGTTCAAAATCTCCTTAGAGTCCTCAAAAACATACAAGAGGTTTAAGGAGAAAAATGTGTCATTATATATTAATTTGAGGTCTTTTACCCTTAATTGGTCACAATTAGGGGTTTAGAAGGGTTTAAGACCATTTTTGGGTATTAATAATTATTCATAAAGGATAGACCACAATTGACCTCATTCCATTTGGAAAATACTTTTGAGTGACCTGCTCATCTACCTCAAATGGCTCATATTCCCATGAAAAGTGTGAAATATGGTACAAGTATGTAAAGTTGTTCTTTGAGTAGCTTGCTTAGTGTTCTTGAGCTTTGAGAGAGGTCTACTTTGAGTTTTGGGTCTCAAAACTCCTTCTTACTAATGGGATAGGTTTATACACATCTAAAAAATACCTTCATAAGATTCCACATGATTTGGTATTACTCATCACTCCTCTATATCCATTTGGTAGTCTGGTCAGGGGTCTTGGGGTTTAGGCATGTTACATCCTTGCTAGCACTCAAGGGCATTAGATGAAAAATTGAGTGTGTTTGCACCTTTTAAGTGTATTGAAACATAATTAATGAATATGTACTACCCTTAGGTCCCTTCATGAATCTGTATATGCTTATTTCATGCTCTAAGTTCACATAAACCCCTTAGTCTCATGACTTCCCCCTGCCAAATGAGTGGGCTAGGTCTGAAACAAAAACATGGGTATGTCCACTAATCATGAATTTTATGTGAACATTAATGTATTTTTAAACTCATGATAACCCCTTTTACCAATTTTCAAGTTGTGATCATGCCTATAGAGGTCCCAAAATTGCCATCTCCCTCAAGACTAGATTATAGGCCTGTGTGCACCCTAACATTATGTCTAGAAATTTTTTTGGTCCTTCTCACCTTTATATAAGACTTGAGTAGTTAGATTGAGGTGTTAAAAACAATATGATAACAATCACCAAGTATCCCTCATCTTTTTATACCCCTATACCATCCTCACCTTTCTTCAATCCAAACAAAAACTCAAAAGTAAGCAGACCTTTATGTGTTGGCTGACTGTATGGAGTTTTGAAACTTAGTTTATTTCATATTCTTCATATTTTTTTTGGTCTCAACATGATTTAATGATCTCTTAATTTGTTTTAGGTAGAACTTATATCACTTTCAACATACTATTCTCCTTCTCCTTACATAATTTGTCTATGATCAAAAGTACATAATTGACAATGTCTCTTCTAGCTTGTTGTAGGTGATTGTGTGTCCTTAGACTGACTGTATGTGGAGTTTAGAAAATTAATTTTGATCAATATCCTTTGATTATCTTAGTTTCATACTGACCTATTGGTCTATCTAAGGTATACCTCAGAATCCTCCATATGCATTTGACCCTCCTTCAAGCTTAAGTTCCATAGTGTCATTCATGCCTTTGACTACCTTTAGTATTACTATAGGTCACTATGTTGTAGGTGACTATATACTATAAAATATATAACAATTTTTAAAAATGGATTTATATCCCCTTTTTATTTATTAAATAAAACTTAGGAGGTTCAAAATCATTTCATACCTTTATGATCTCTAGATGCATGAATATACTTTTACTTAGATGGTTATAGGTGAAAATTTTCCTTTTGTACAGACTGTAGGCAATCTCTTAGACTATACACTCAATTTTATTGAATCCCTTGACCTTTTCTAGTGGCTTAGTATCTCTTAGGTGAGTTGGAATCTATCTTTATCATGTATCATAGTCAAGTTTCTATACTTGAGGCTCCCTTATGTTGGTTTAAGGTTGATCATAGTCCTAAAATGTGGACCTATAGGCCTAGGGCCTATAGGTCACCTTTGAAAACTTATTTCCATACAAAGAGGAACTTACTAAATTATTTTATATTTAAAAACCTAAAAAAACATTACAAACCTCCTTTCTCTACTATCATAACCTTATGCTTTACAACTCTTAGCTAACCGTGTCTTCATAAATGGCTATAGGTTATTATTTGTACAGACTGTAGATTTATGAAAACCACCCTACCTACCTTAAGAATTCCAAGATGCTAAGATGTATTTTATATTATTTGAAACCATTGATGTCAAATCCTTGTCTCCATTACCTTCACATTCATGATGTTTTCTTGAAAAATATAGCCTATCATGAATGACTATTGTAGGTGGTCATTTTTCTCTATGTACAGATTAAGGAGAGGTGGGAGGTTGGTTTAAAAGATAAAAGTGACTCAAAGGCCCAATTAACATTCCTTGATCACAACTAGTATTAAATAATCATTAATTTTACATGAGGAGGTCTGAATAATAATGCAAACAAGAAATGATCCATTACCATAAACAATGCTAACTTACCTTAAACTCTACTAAACTGAGTACTAATGAAGTTTTCTTCATGATTTTGCTATACCTTAACGCTTAATTAAGCACTCACATCTCTCTTATGTACCTAAATCAGCTTGAACACTTATTTTTCAACCTCATAACACATTCATAAGGGTATAAAGTATTTTGTAAAGTCTCTTTAAGTTAAAAACATAGTAACATACAATCCTTTAGTGTTATTTTAGTCATTTAAGGCTCTAAACTAAATATATTTCTCCAAAGAGTGTCTCTAGTCATCTTGAAAACTCCATGATTAGTCTCAAACAATATCATGACCTCAAAAATAACCTATTAATCTTCATGAATCCTCATAACCTCCATTACCTACCATGATATCCTTCTAACCTACTTATTAGGCCTACAACTGAGATTTAAAGCTTTTAAGAGAGCATGGTCTTTTTGTCTACATATAGAACATCCTTTAATGGAAAAATAATAATTTCTCATCCTTTATAAACCTATAGATATCATGAAATGCTCACTAATATGCTCTTTAAACACTAATAGTCTGATTATATCTGCAACTATACCTTATGGAAGGGCTAAATGACCAACCAAAATATCTCAAGAAAGAGATTTTCAAGATGAAAGTACCTAAACATTTTTTTGATGAAATACATGTTATGTACCTAAAAAATGATCTTAAAAAATCCTAAAAATAAATATATTCCACTGATATATCAATATTTCTTGAAAATTGTCAAATCTCAAGTCAAGACATGCAACCAATTTACTATCAAAAAGTCCTTTATCAAGGAAAAACATCTGATGATTTAAACATGAAAAATGTATTATTTACCCATTAAATCATCCCCATAAAACCATTTTTCTTCATTGAGATCTGAGGTGAATAAATGGAGGCAAACCTAGACCCTATCTAGTGACCCCCTTATGCTCTTAGATATTATTCATAAATATGGGGGGATGAATTTAAAAAACAAAGAAACTTATTTTAATCTTACTAGGACCCCTAAAAATGGACAAATTTTCATCTCCTAACTCTCTCTCCTATGTCCGTACCGAGCACTTGAAAACTATCCTTCTAGAGTTACTAAGGAGGTCAATATGAGAGATGAATTGTTTTTCTTCATTTTGATGCTTTAGACCTCTCAAAAATCATTTCTTTGACATTTTAATGGAAAAATAAGGTCTTGAATATGTTTGAAGCTCAATTTTGCTTTGAATAACTATATGAATAGCCTAAAAACAACCTTTTTTGGTACTAAAAATGCAAAAATCACTTGAGAAGTTTGATGAAACTGATGAAAAATGTATACAATAGATATTTTCATGCCTAAGGAAGTACATCATGTCCTGATAAGAATAGTTTCAAAAGTAGGAGTGATAATTTGACTTGTGAGGTCAAAATTATCAACATTTTGGTGACTCAACTAGGAGGCATGCCTACTATGCTTAAGTACTAGACCATTGACATCCCTTTTGGAATCATAAGACCAATCATACAATCTAAAACAATCATGATTAGACCTTGAATAATGACCACTAGTCTTGACTCAAGATAATATAGTTACTTGCTCCTTAAAGATAGGAAAGAAAAGACAACAAAGTAAGGAAACTAGACTAACAAAAACATGTGCTAGTAAATCACTTATTGAAACCAAATGTAAGAAAACTAATATGCTTGATATGACTTGGAGGAAAGATAAATAAACTACAATAATAATTCAAATAATCTTCTTCTAATATCAAAAGGAAAGTTTTTTGGATCACATCATGAGGTATGCAATAGTGTATGAAATCACATTTGATCGACTTCTTATTTGGCTGAGCCTTCTTTTTGACTGACAACACATTTGACATACCTTGTAATAGGTCTACATCATCAAAAAGATATCCAATGGAAACATACTAATCTTGGACTTCAACCTCCACTTTTTGTTGTTCTTCTTCTTTAGCAATGGTCTCCAAGATGGCCATAAATTAGTTTGTAAGACTTGTCACATCATGAACCTTATATGACTGATTGAAATAACATCCCTAATCCTTAGTATTATCTTGAAGACTCTCAAATTATCTATCATTGTATCCAAAAGTGAGAATTTTTTGTTTCTTAATAAATTTTGGCTAAAATTGATCTTCATTATCTTTCAAGAGTGCATCAAGGTCTGAAAATGAGGTGAGAGGATGATAACCCATACTGAGTATTTCATACAAATCACCATCTAGTGAGGCTACCTATTGAAAAGGAAAATTTTCTAGACTATCACTCTCAATCTTGTTGATTAGTTTGCCAAAATTACCTCCTTTTTCCTTACTTAACTCATAATCACCTGGGAGAAATGAGTAACCTAATTCCAAAGATTTAAACAAATCTTCATTATGCTCTCGAATATAACCATGGAGATCAAAACAAGGATTTACCTTCTCTTCTTCATGATCAATCACATCAAAATTAAGCTCTTGAAATAAGTCAACATCTTCATCTTCTTTTGCAACCTCTTCATCTATTTTTAAAGATAAAATTCCTTTGCTCTCGTGAAGGGGGTACCAATGAATATCTCTTTGTCATGCACACTTTCCTCATCTTCACCACACTCATCTTGAAAATCACTTGCAATTGTAACTTCTTCATTCATCCTTCATAGAACAGGATCCTTTTCAAGAAGGGATATGGTGGGAGGGAAATGAAAAAGCTCATGAGTTTGCATGGGATTCAAGGGATTATTTTTGTAATTTGAGATCATGGGAATGGAATATTCTTGTAGGAATGCTTAGAGAGAGAGTAAGTTGAGTTGTCCTATGAGTTTTTGTTTTTATACCTCATAGTTTACTTTCTCACCCTTATGATTCACTTCATAAATTTGACATGTAACATAAATTTTATATTCTTCAAAAATCACTTATTCCTTATATTGGATGTTTTTTTGAATTGAATTCTATGATGGAACAACTATAGGCACAAGGTCTTCTTTAGGCTCAAATTCTACAACATGCACCTCCTCCTGTTTCTCCCAAGACTTAACTACTTGGTTCCAAGGTAGGACTTTGCAAGTAGTAGGTTCACTTAGCTATTGAATTGACTCTCTTAGAGGCTCCATTTGAGAATATTCAATGACTTCATGAGGACAATGAGCATAAGAGGGCTGATATGGTAAATAGGAGGATTCTTGAAGACTAATGGAAGGAGATTCATCACAAGACTTGGCATGGCATAATTAGGAATCATAGCCCAAGAAGGCCTCAAGGATGGTATAGGCTTGTTTTATTGAGGAAGGATAGGTGTATCTAGAAATAAAATTGGAATATAAGAAGTTTGATTAGGTGTAGGAAGAGATGGTTGAGGTAGTTTGGGTTTGATCTCTTGATTCTTGCATCTCACTAACCTTTCTACCCACCATTGGATCATAGTTATAATTTCATGAAACTTATAGGTCATGACATACTAATTATCCTCTCCAAATTATTCCCACATACTTGTCAACATATACATTAATTTACTCATCTTATCTATGAGGTGAAAAAGTATCACATCTAAATCTCTATCCCAAACTCTCATCACCCCTTCATACTTTAACATATTTGTCTTGAATGCCAACAAGGATATGGTAGAAGAAACATGATTCTGAGTTAGAAATGGAGTATGAGGTGGTGAATATGACTAATTCAAGTATTGATAAGGTTGTTGAAGCACATAGTCAGGGTCATAGTGAGGTTGATAGGGATCACTATAAAGCTGATATAACTCATCATACTCTTGACAAGACTGATCATAGGGTTGATAATACTCTTGGTAAAGATGATTAGGCTCATAAAAAAGGTTCATATGGATCATGATAGGGATTATATGGATCATGACTAGGATTGTATAACTCATTATAAAGATGATAAGGAAGTATAACATAAAAAATTTCCTCATATACAACCATAAAACAACATCAAGATATTTTAATGAAAATACACTTAATTGGAAAATATTATTGGACTATTATAAATTTTTGATTGAGATTTAATTCACTAGATAATTCATGAAAAGCACTACTATAGCTATAATTTCATCAAGACTAGTTCGAATCTAGTCCCACCAAGCGTGCCAAAAATTATTGACTACTAGAATTGTACCCTTGTGAAGGTAGTTTTAAGCCTTATAGTCTGAAGTAACATGGAGACAATCCTAGGTTATGGGTGTCCTAATAGGTGTATTGAATATTTATATTTTAAGGTCTATCTCCCCATGATGTATCAGTTAAGATCCCTACTCTACACTACCAACTTTCAAGGGAAAAGAGAAAAAGGTAAACTAAAATAAAAACCTATCTAACTGAGGTGATACAACAAAATGTGACCTCCACCTATCTAATATAGACTAATAAGATTGAATAAAAACATAACCCTAATTACACTTCTCAAATGAGAGGTCTCCATACATCAAGGTTTCACTTAAAGGCTCATATTGATGGATGATCTAAGGTAACTAATCAATAGGTCTTTTAAAGACACTAAGAGAATATCACACTTGCCAAACATACAAGATGATTAGAGCATGACCTATAAGGATGAGATGACACCCACAAATAGGTAAATATGAAAGGAAAAGATGAGAGGAAACATGTACTATCACTGTGATTTATCAAAAAACAATTAGCATACACTAAACACAAGCTTTAAGGAGGCATGAATTTAGTCTTATTCATTCAAAATAGGAAATTACAAGTGTTTTTATAAGCATATAATTGACAAAACTTAGGTTAATGATTGTTTCAAACTCCAAACATAGGCTTACATATAGAGAATAGGAGAGAGGAGAGAGAAAGAGACAAGGTAACCCCAAAAATTAGGAAATGAAACCTTTACTTAATCTTCCTCTAATTGTTACTTAGTATTATTTGATTATTTATCATACACCTTTGGAAAATGGAATATATTTTTATGTTCAGACATATCTTGAAGTCTGAAGGAGTCTTGAACATTCATTTTTGGTCTTTGAACAACATAACCTCTTACACTTTGCTTGCACACATGACATCTTGGTGAAGAAGAGTCTTCCTTGAAAATAGGTCTTGATACTTAAGAGAATATCATCATGGATTAATTAATTATTCATTTTAAAATTCTTATAAAACATTCATGAAGTCTCTCCACATGGTTGAGGTTTTTTATGAGTCTTTTATGCACCTTTGACTTTATCTTTTACACCCTAGGCATTGGTAGGAAGGAATGCTTTTTAGGAGTATTTAAGACCTTTTCCAAATTTAAAACCTTATTACATTGTTGAATTGACTTATTAAAAACTTTAAAAGGAGTAGGAGGAAGGATAAATATTAATAAATCTCTTGGAAAACATTTATGCTTTATTTACTTATTTTTGAACACTTGATCCCTTCACATAAGCAAAAAGCAAAGGAGAGAGAAAGAAGAGTTTTTGCATTCAAAAAGGAAAAATTATAAAATTTATGGATTATAAAAATGACATAAGACCTAAAACAAGTCATTTTGAGTCATAATGTATCCCAAAATATTCAATTTTTCTCATATAGCATGCTTTAACACCCCTTATAGTTGTAAAAACCTTTAAAGTTCCTTGTCCAAATGATTTTATAGATCAAATTGGAAACTTGGGAACATTTTTGAGTACCCTATATCCAATTATATTTCAAAACATAATTTCATGATCAGAATCTAAGTGTAAGTAATCTTTTTCCTTCATTTTCTTCTCTAATTAGGCCTAATTAACCCTTCCAAGCCTAGAAAGTAGAAATATTTCTCCTAAGAGCTCCAACACATATTAAGTAACCCAAAAGTGTTTTATTAACTTTACATAGGATATAACCAATGTTCAAATAAATTTTTGGGTCTTGAGACCCTGTCTAAGTATGAAAACCAAGAAATGACCTTGGCACCTAATCTTATGTTGACCCTATTTGAGACTGCCTTGGAAAATATGACTAGTTTGATCACCTTCAGAATCTCCTATGAAAATTTTTGGACTTTAATTTATTTGAAAACTCCAAAATTACCTCATATAATTATTTTTAAGTTCTCCCCTTCATAACACACCTGAAAAACACCAAAAACATGAAAAAATAGGCCATTTGTGGAAATCTGTATAATTAACATTAGAAAAAAAGTACATGTTTAGAACCTCCTTGGATTCCTCAAAAAAATTAAAGAGGTTTTAGGAGAAAAATATGTCATTAGATATTCATTTGAGGTCTTTTCCCCTTAACTAGTCACAATTAGGGGTTTAAAAGGGTTTAAGACCTATTTGGGGTCTTAACAATTATTCATAAATGAAATACCACCAAATAACCTCATTCTAGTTGGAAAAAAATATTTAATTACCTCTTTAGCTATCCCAAATGTCTCAACTCCCCATGAAAAGTGTGAGATATGGTAAGATTATGTGAAGTTGCTCTTTGGTGGCTTGCTTAGCATTCTTGAGCTTTGAGAGAGATATACTTTGAGTTTTGCTTCTCAAAACTCATTCTCATTATTGGAAGAGGTTAATAAACCTATAAAAAATACCTTAAAATTATTATATATTATTTTATAATTCTCATCACTCCTCTATATTAATTTGGTAGATTGGTTAGGGGTCTTGGGGTTTAGGCCTATTACCTCCTTGCTAGACACTGTCAGGATCCCTACTCCTTAAGAGCACACTTGATTACCTTTGTTTAAACAACTAAACATAGAATTTAACTAGAAGTAAAATGTAACTAGAATTTAGAAATAACACAGAATATGAGAGACAATACAATCTATATTAATACTCTTTCAAAAGGAAATACAATGAAGAAATCACACTCTTCCCACACCTCTTAGGCGTACTAGTAATTCTCCCTCAAGAGTTCTCTCTCTCAATTACAAACCAATCAACTCAATAACCGAGTTGTTGTTTCCACCTGTCAGTAACAATACTGCCAGTACCACCGAGTACACCATGTACTCCAAGTAGATCTCCCTAATCTTGCTCCTTGTTGTGTTGCTGATCTCCCTGATCTTGCTACCCCATAGATCTAACTGACCTCATACACACACACACACACCTGCAGATCAACTAACCTTACTTACCATGTAGATCTCCCTTGATCTTGCACACCTACAGATCAACCTGGTCTTACACACCTGAAAGAACCCTTGTCCTTGCCTTACCAAGTCCTTATGATTCTCCCCCTGAGGATCCCTTCTTTGATCCTTCAGTGATCCTTCTACAATAAGGATGATTACAATACAACCCCATGGGTCTCTTAAATAGATCCCATACCAAACAATAATTAGAAATGAAGCTCAAGACTAAAATTAGTCTTTACATGCAAACAACCGGTTCATTAAACTAATTGTTCATCAAACTAACAGTTATGGAACCGCACAGGTGACCAACATCAGTCATTGTCTGGAGATGACCAACATCGATTGATCCCTGACCGATGTCGGTAGCTTCCTATCTACTTCTGATCGACGTCGGTTGGCCTGATCGACATTGATTACTATGACACTCAGTAACCTCCTCCATGTTTGCATCAGTGAAGCTTTTAGCTCCACAACATAACAATCTCCCACTTAGAGATAAATAGCTGCACCTGTACCTATACCTGTACATCATCTAATTTTGTTTCCTAGCTTGTATCCCTCTTCAAGTTCAATCTTGAAGACCAACCAACACATATCCTATGGTGCTACTCCTATCATCCAAGTAACCTACCATATCCGAATCTACATACCCATGTAGAGAAGTTCCTGACCCTGCATAACATGAATCCCTATTGCTGGTCCCTCTCAAATACCTGAGAATCCACTGAACTACTTTCCAGTGCTCCTTTCCCAAATTGGCCACAAACTTGCTGACAATTCCCACTACTTGGGTAATATCAGGTCTAGTACACATGTACTCAACCTCATCATGTGATTTGGAACACTATTCTATGAACTATCCATCCATAGGTGTGCAAACCGGTTCTGCATCCTACATATTGAACCTCTCCACTACCTTATTCACACAATCCTCTTGAGACAACATCAACCTGTGATCTTCCCTATCTCTAGGAATACTCATGCCAAAGAATTTCCTTGCTGCTTCCAAATCCTTCATGGCACACCTCTAAACTAACTTTACCTTTAGCTCAACAATCTCCTGCATGTGTGACCCTGGAACAAGCATATACACTACATATAGTAATAAGATAATGTTGAGACCATTATCCAACCTGGTAAATTAAACACAATGATTACATTGACATTGACTAAAGCCATGCTTTGTCATACACCTGTCAAACCTTAAACACCATTGTCCTGCAGCTTGCTGAAGACCATATAACCTAGCCTTCTATCTCACGTGTCCATTCTCTCCTTTTTTTAACCTAGGAATCCATTCATCTTTTAGTGCTTTTTTTTTGGCTAGCAACTCTACCAAATCTCTTGTTTGGTTCTTTCCCAAGGAATTCATGCCATGCTCCCACTGTTTCCTGGATTCTACCTGCATTGCCTCTTCAAAACTTCCTAGTTCTTAACCATTAGTGAGTAACAAGTTCAAGTAGTATAAAGAAGGTGAATAATGAATTTGAGGCTTACTTACCCTTTCAGTCCTCCATATGGGCATTTGAGACACCTTGACAACTTATTGTCTACCCAAAATCCATTCTCTGATCGACCTTGGTCTACACCTGACTGATGTCAATTCCACCTAATCGTCGATGTCAGTTCTTAAACCGACGTCAGTGTCCACCTGGTCACCAATGTTGGTTCCCTGACTGACATTGGTATCCACCTACCTTACACCACCAACTCTAGTTTGCACATGACTGATGTTGGTACATGCCTGATCGACATCAGTTCCCACCTGATCGACGTCGATAAATGTGTTTCCTTGTGAGTGATGAATTTTACCCGTGAGCTCAATTTGGATCATAACCTTGTCCAAACTACCCTGATCATAATTATTCAGCCCCTTTAGCTGATCTCTGTCCATCATCTTCTCCTTGAAAACCAAGGCTTTCCAGTTCTTAAGTTTGTCAAAGACATCAGACTTCCTCTTAAGAAGATGCATTCCCTTCTCATTCATGTGACCAAGCCTACAAAGCCACATATTTAAATCTACATCTGAGGTAGATAAAATAGAAGGAGAATCAGTAATACAAGTAGATAGATAAAGATTAACTACTTTCTTACCACATGCTAATTCAAGTGCACCCTTGGAAACTTTCCAAGCTTTCACTGTGAGAGTTACTATGCATCCCTCATCACCCAAATTTCCTACAAAAATTAGACTCCTCTTCAGGACTGGGACATGCATGACCTCCTTCAACACCCATGTGTTGCTCATCTGCAATTTCAGCTGCACTTCCCCCTTGCCAATAATTTGACAAGGCTCACCAACCCCTAAATAAATCTTTCCAAAGTCTCCCCGAACATAATCATGGAAAAATACTCTATTTGGGGTTGCATGGAAAGAGGCAATAGAATATAAAACCCAAGATTCTAATTTATCCAAAGAACATACAAGAGCATCATGTGCAACAATCCCTGCAACATCTGCTTCTTTATTTCCTTCATGCTGATCTTCTACCAACCAACAATCTTTCTTTACCTGCCCTTTCTTTCCATAATTCAGTAATTGATTATTCTTGCCATTGAATTCCTCCATTCTTAGCTTCCTTTCTTCTACCATTTCTTTACTCCCACTCAATCAAAAACCCCTAAGAGTGACCTGTAATCAAAAAACACTTAACACGCTCTGACCACCTGTTAGTGTACCTAGCCAAGCTTTGATACCAAATGTCAGTGGTATCACTTGGTGATCCTAGCTCTGATACCAACTATCAGGATCCCTACTCCTTAAGAGCACACTTGATTACCTTTGTATAAGCAACTAAACACAAAATTTAACCAGAAGTAAAATGTAACTAGAATTCAGAAATAGCACAGAATATGAGAGACAATACAATCTGTATTAATACTCTTCCAAAAGGAAATACAATGAAGAAATCACACTCTTCCCACACCTCTTAGGCGTACCAGTAATTCTCCCTCAAGAGTTCTCTCTCTCAATTAAAAACTAATCAACTCAATAACCAAGTTGTTGTTTCAACCAGTCAGTAACAATATTGCAAGTACCACTGAGTACACCACGTACTCCAAGTAGATCTCCCTGATCTTGCTCCTTGTTGTGTTGCTGATCTCCCTGATCTTGCTACCTTGTAGATCTAACTGACCTCGCACACACACACACACACACCTATAGATCAACTGACATTACTTACCATGTAGATCTCCCCTGATCTTGCACACCTGTAGATCAACTGGTCTTGCACACCTGGAAGAACCCTTGTCCTTGCCTTACCAAGTCCTTATGATTCTCCCCCTTGAGAATCCCTTCTTTGATCCTTCAGTGATCCTTCTAAAATAAGGATGATTACAATATATCCCTATGGTATCTTAAATAGATCCCATACAAAACAATAATTAGAAATGTAGCTCAAGACTAAAATTAGTCTTTACATGCAAACAACCGGTTCGTTAAACTAACTGTTCGTCAAACTAACAGTTTTGGAACCGCACAGGTGACTGACGTCAGTCGCTATCTATCTAGAGATGACTGATGTCAGATGATCCCTGACCGATGTTGGTAGCTTCCTATCTACTTCTGACCAACGTCGATTGGCCTGACTGACGTCAATTACTGTGACACTCAACAACCTCCTCCATGTTTGTATCAGTGAAGCTTTTAGCTCCACAACCTAACAGACCTCAAGGGCATTAGATGAAAAAATGAGAGTGTTTTCAACTTATAAGTGTATGGATACATTTTTAATGAATTTTTAATACCCTCATGGCCCTTCATGAAGTTTTATATTATTTTTTCATGCTTTGAGTTCACATAGACCCCTTAGTCTCATGACTTCCCCATGCCAAAGGAGTGGGCTAGGTCTGAGATAAAACAATGGGTATGTCCACTAATGGTATGACCTTGATGTGAACATTAATGTATTTTAAAACTCATTATAACCCCTTGTAACAATTTTTAAGGTGTGATCATGCCTATAGAGGTCCCAAAACTACAATCTCCCTCAAGACTAGACTGTAGACCTATGTGCACCCTAACATTATGTCTAGACAAAATTGTGTTCCTTCTCACCTTTGTATTAGTCATGAGTAGCTATATTGAGGTGTTAAAAACTATATGATAACACTCAAAAAATATACCTCATCATTTTATACCCCTTTATAGTCCTCACCTTTCTTCAATCCAAACACAAACTCAAAAGTAAAAAAACCTATATATGTTGGTTGACTGTATGGAGTTTTGAAACTTAGTTTAGATCATCTTCCTCATTATTATTTTGGTATAAACATGATATAATGATATATTAGTTTTTATAAGGTATACCTTAGATCCATTTTAACATACTCTTTTCCCTCTCCTTACATAATTTTATCTATGATCAAAAGTACATAATTGATAATGTCTCTTTTAACTTATTGTAGGTGACTGTGTGTACCTTAGACTGACTATATGTGGATCTTATAAAATTAGTTTTGATCAATATCATTTACTTATCTTAGTTTCATACTGACCTATTGGTCTATCTGAGGTAGACCTTAGAATCTTCCATATGCATTTGACCCTCCTTCAAGCTTAAGGTCCATAGTGTCATTCATGCCTTTGACTGCCTTTAGTATTACTATAGGTCACTATGTTGTAGGTGATTGTGTATTAAAAAATATAGAACAAGTTTGAAAAATGGATTTATATCCCCTTTGATTTGTTAAAGACAACTTAGGAGGTTCAAACTCCTTTCATACCTCTATGATCTCTAGATGATTGACTGTACATCCACCCACATAGCTATAGGTAAAGATTTGCCTTTTTCATGAACTGTAGGTAATCTCTTATACTATGAACTTAGTTTTGTTTACTCCCTTGAAATTTTATAGTGGATTGGTATGTCTTAGGTGAGTTAGACTCTATCTTCATCTTGTATCATAGTCAATTTTATATACTTGAGGCTCCCTTATGTTGGTCTAAGGTTGATCTTAGTCCCAAAATGTGGACCTATAGGCTTATGGCCTATAGGTCACCTTTTGATTGCTTTGTTACATACATAGAGAAACTTAATTCTATTAGATTTACAAACCTAACAAACCATTACACACCTCCTTTATCTACTGTCATAACCTTATGCTTTGAAACTCTTAGCTGACTATGTCTTAACATATTGTTGTAGGTTATTATTTGTACAGACTATAGGTTTATGAAAACCACCCTACCTACCTTAAGGATACCAAGATTAAAAGACATCTTAGATCTTATTTAAAACCATTTATGTCAACCCCTTATCTCAATGACCTTCAGATTCATGATGTCCGCTTGAAATATACAACCTATCATAAATGACTATTGTAGGTGGCCATTCCTCACTGTATACAGATTGAGGAGAGGTGGGAGATTGGTTATAAAAGGCAAAATTAACTAAAGACCTCAATTAACATTACATAATCACAAATAACTTTGAAGAAGCATTAATTTTATATGAGGAGGTCTGAATAGTAATGGAAACAAGGAATGATCTAGTACCTTAAATAATGCTAACTTACCTTAAATTCTATTAAATTGAGTTCTAAAGAAGTTTTCTACATGATTTTTTTATACCTTAAAGCTAAATTAAGCACTCACATCTATTTTAAGGACCCATATCAAATTTAAAACTCATTTATACCCTTATAACACATTCACAAGGGTATAAAGTCTTTTTAAAGGTCTCTTTAAGTTGAAGACATAGTAGCATATAATCCTTTAGTGTTATTTTAGTCATTTAAGGCTATAAACTGAATCTCTTGATCCCAAGAGTGTCTCTAGTAATATTTAAGACTATACAAGTACTCTCAAACAATATCATGACCTCAAAATGAACCTCTTAATCTTCATGAATCCTCATAACTTCCATTACTTGCCATGATATCCTTCTAGCTTGCTTATTAGGCCTATACCTGAGATTTAGAGATGTTAAGAGAGCATGGTCCTTTTTTACTCATATGCAACATCCTTAAATTTAAAATTCATAATTTATCATCATTTTTAAACCCATAAATATCATGACAACCTCACTAATATGCTCATCACACACTAAGAATCTCATTATATCTATAACTATACCTTGTGGAAGGGCCAAATGACCAACTAGGCTATCTCAAGAAAGAGATTTTTAAGATGAAAGTACCCAAATTTTTTTTGGATAAAATACATGTGATATAATTGAATGATTATCTTAAAAAACCCTCAAAATAAATACATTCCATTGATATATCAATATTGCTTGAAAATTGCCAAATATCAAGTCAAGATAGGCAGC
Organism: Torreya grandis; assembly: GCA_037957365.1. Lineage (NCBI taxonomy): Eukaryota > Viridiplantae > Streptophyta > Pinopsida > Cupressales > Taxaceae > Torreya > Torreya grandis. The sequence continues at coordinate 1,919,285 of JARHVA010002574.1, read as the reverse complement.
TAGTTTCCTAGCAAAAAGCCTTTTATCAATGCAAACTATCTGATGATTTAAAAAAAATGTATTATTTTCCATTTAAATAATCTCCATAAAACCATTTTATACATATTTCTCTAAGGTGAATAAATGGAGGCAAACATGGACCATGTTTGGATGACTAGCTCATAGTGACCTCCTTACACTCTTAGTGATTATTCATAAATATGGGGGGATGAATATGACAACTAGTGCCTCTTATTTTAATATTAATAGGACTTATAAAAATTTCCAAAGTCTTATATCCTAACTCTCTCCCCCCTAATTTTGTCAATCACTTTAAAACTACCCTTATAGAGCTGCCAAGGAGGTCGATATGAGAGACAAATTAGTTTTATTTATTTTGAGACTTAAAAAATATTGTAAATCATTTTTTTGAAATTTTAATGGAGAAATAATATCCTTAATATTTCTTAATATCAATTTTACCTTGAAAAACTATACAGATAGACTCAAAATAGGCCTTTTTGGCACTAAAATTGCCAGAACCATTTGATAAGTCTGATGAAACTAATATAACATGTATATAATGCATATTTTAATGCCTAAAGAAGTAAATCATGTCATAAAAAGTGAATTTTCAAGGAGTAAGGGTGCTAATTTGACTTGTGAGGTCAAAATTGTCAATAGTATCCACTGTAGATAAATCTTGCTTTTGTAGTTCTTGTTGGGAAACAATTGTATCCTTTATAGAAAATATAATCATCCCAATTTTAAAATTAAATGAAACCTTCATTTTTGTTAGGTGCTGCTCTTATTTTTGTCAGGTGTTGCTCTTAAATAACTTGAAAGGGGAGGTAACATTCATTTAAATAAAAGGAAAATTTTAATTGAATTGATCCCAAGCATGAGAGAGAAGAATTTATTGTATATATTTGTTTATAGTCCTTTTTAAGAGAGATAAGAAATTATAATGAATAAACATTGATAGGTTAATAATCCATTATCTTAACATCTATGCATTTCTTACCATCTATATAAGCTGTGTTAATGAAATGATTCTAATATGAGAGAGGATTGTAGTTTCCCCTTTACATTAGCCTTTAATATGTATCTTTTGTATGTATTTATTTTTTTGAATGCTTTGTTATTATAAACCCTCTTTTGAGAATGGTTATTTTATTATCTTGATTATGAATGTACAACTTAAGTTATTGATCTTTTTATAACATTACCTTTGCCTTTGGATCCTTCACCTTGATAAACTACATATATGAATGATTTGAATTTGTATGTTTCATAAGTCTCAAACCTTGTTGACCAACATTATCAGCTGTGTTAGGGATGTGGAACACCGGAAGCATACAATTGATTACCAGATACCAAGCAACTATAATATGCGGAAATAACCAGATTCACTAAGTAACTAGAATTCAGAATAATACAACAAATGAGAGACAATACACAACTTGTATTAACACTTTATACAGAAAAGAATACAATAAAGAAGATGCCACTTCTTCTCCACCACCTTACAGACGTTTCCCACACCTCAAGTGAATAGTAATTCTTCTCCCCAAAGCTCTCCCTCTCATAGGTCCCAACACCCAACTCAAATACAGAGTTGGTGTTCACCTCCCATGCTCCACGCACACCACAAGTGCTCCACACACTCCACAAGCACTCCACGTGCTCCACAAGTACTCAAGGTACTTCAAGTAGATCTCCCATGAATCTGCAACAACCTGCAATTCAACAGACCATACTTATGGAAGGAACTTCCTTGCCTTCCTCTCTGCTCTATCCGAGTACACACCTGTACTCTAAGTAGATCCTACTTGATACTGCTCCCTGTTGTGTTGCTGTCTATATGACCTTGCACACTTGCAAATCAAACAACAGTTCTACTCACCTGTGAACCTCGACCTTGCACACACATACACCTGCAGATCAATGATCTTACTTACCATGTAGATCTCCTATATAGGCCATGCAACTGTGACCAAGATCCTACACTCCTGAAGAACCCAGCTGGCTCTCCAATCCAGCACCAACACACCTGGTACTGAGGCACTAGGAGGAACGCACCATTGCTCTACCTCACACACAGAAGGAGCTTATAATTATGCTCTCTTACTCCCTAGCACACTTTTCCAATACAACCATGAGTCTATTATATAGATCTCATCCAAACAATAATTAGACATCTAATTACAATAATTAGATCCGCAGCTCTCAGTCTATAATTAGATCTTTTCATGCAAACACTTGGTTCGTTAGCTAACTGCCCGTAATAGATGCAGTCTGAACCACACAGGAAATCGACACCGGTCCCTGTCCGCCTGGGGGTCACCGACGCCGGCCGATCTCTGACCGACGTCGGTTGCCTTCTTGCCCTATCCTGCCGACGTCGATTGGCCTGACCGACGCCGGTGTCTCTGACACTCAGCAACTCTCCTGCAACCTCCTCTCCTGTTTGCATCAGTGAAGCTTTTAGCTCCACAATCCTAATAATCTCCCACTTGGAGATAAACAGCTGCACTGTACCTGTACCTGTACTCCGTCTAATCTATTTCCTAGTTTGTATCCCTCTTCAAGCTCCCACCTGAAGACAACACACCACACAACCTGTGATGTACCTCCTGTCATCTGAGTACCCTGCCACATCCGAACCTACAACACCTGTAGTGAAGTCCTGACCCTGCATAGCAACACCTGCTGCCGGTCCCTCTTAGAAACCTGAGAACCCACTTCCCTGAATTGGCTCCTAACTCTGATAGCTCCCACTGCATGGGAATACTCAGGTCTATACCAGACCTCATGGGATTTCAGACACTGTACCTGTCCAGCCCTTAGTGTGCTCCGGTTTTACATCCCGAACCTCGCCAACACCTGATTCACATTAGCTCCCACTCGAGACAAAATCAACCTGTGATCTCCATGCCTCCCATGTCAAAGAATTTCGCTGCTCCAAACTCCTCATGACATGCCACTGAACTAATCTTACCCTTAGCTCAGCAAAACCCTATATATACACCCCTGCTAGCTAGCATACTATCCACATACAGCAATAGAATGATGTCATGACCATCATCCTCCTGGTAAGTCAAACCACAGTAGTTACCCTGACACTGACTGAAGCCATGCTTCGTCCTCCACCTGTCAAAACCTGTACCACTGTCCTACAGCTCCTCAAGACCATATGACCTGGTCTTCCGTCTCACGTATCCATTCTCTCTATTCTTCTACTAAGGAATCCATTCATCTCTGTGCTTTCATCCAGCTGGCAAACCTACCAAAACTCCCGTTTGGTTCTGCATCATAACCCTACCTAGCTCACACCTGTTTCCTGGATCCTTCCTGCTCTACAATCAACAACAAGTATGAAGAAGAGGAACATGAATTTGAGGGCCTACTTACGCCTTCAGTCCTCCGTATGGGTGTTTGAGACTCCTTGACAGCACGCTGTCCACCCAAAATTCGTTACAGTGACCGACCTCGGTCACTCCACAGTCTGCATCCGACCGACGTTGGTTCCATGTGTCTGTCCCTAACTACCGATCTTGCGGTGTCCCTGCTGCCGACATCGGTCCTCTTGATCGACATCGGTCTTACATACTACCGACGTCGGTCCCATGACCGACGTCGGTCTTACCCTGCCCGACATCGCCGGCTTCAGTCTGCAAATGACCGACATCGGCACCTGTCTGTTCGATGCCAGTTCCTCCTGACCGACGTCGGTACCTGTGTTCGCTTGTGAGTGATGAATTTTTACCCACGAGCTCCTTTGGATCAAAACACATGTCCAAACTACTCTGCTCAGATGTATCCAGCCTCATCCACTGAACTCTATCCGCCATCTCCTCCAAGAACACTAAGGCTTTCCAGTTCTTAAGCCTGTCAAATATATCTGTCTTCCGCTTAAGAACATGCATCTCCTTCCTGCTCATGTGACCAAGCCTACGAAGCCACGTCTCTGCAACAGAAGAAGAATTAGTAATATAAACAAGTAGATAAAGTATACCTGTTTTCTTACCACCAGCTAATTCAAGTGCTACCACTGTGAGAGTTCTTGTGCATCTCTCATCACCCAATCTTTCTGAAGAAATTAGCCATATCTCCAAACCTAGGACCTGCATGACCTTCATCAACACCTTTGTGTTGGCCACCTACAATTTCAGCTTCACTTCCCCTTTGCCAATTCTTTGGCAAGGCTTACCAACTCCTCTACCTGGGGTTGCATGGAAAGAGGCAACCGAATCTTTTATCCAAGATTCAACTTTATCCAAGAAACCTGCAAACACATCCTGTGCAACAACATCTACTACATCTGTATCTTCAGTTTCTTCATGCTGATCTGCTACCAACCAACAATGTTCTTTTACCTGCTCTTTCTTTCCATCGGACCGTGAGTAACCGTCTGTGCTTTTCAACTCCTCCATTCTTAGCTTACTTTCATCTGCCATTGCTCTACTCCCACTCGATCAGAAACCCCTGAGAGTGACCTGTAACCAAACACAACCTACTTCCTGTAACCTTAGCTCTGATACCACTTGTTGGTATCAAGCTCAAGAACCTACAACCAGGCTCTGATACCACTTGTCAGGGATGCGGAACACCGGAAGCATACAATTGATTACCAGATACCAAGCAACTATAATATGCGAAAATAACCAGATTCACCAAGTAACTAGAATTCAGAATAACACAGCATATGAGAGACAATACACAACTTGTATTAACACTTTATACAAAAAAGAATACAATAAAGAAGATGCCACTTCTTCTCCACCACCTTACAGAGGTTTCCCACACCTCAAGTGAACAGTAATTCTTCTCCCCAAAGCTCTCCCTCTCACAGGTCCCAACACCCAACTCAAATACAGAGTTGGTGTTCACCTCCCGTGTTCCATGCACACCACAAGTGCTCCACGCACTCCACAAGCACTCCACGTGCTCCACAAGTACTCAAGGTACTTCAAGTAGATCTCCCATGAATCTGCAACAACCTGCAATTCAACAGACCATACTTATGGAAGGAACTTCCTTGCCTTCCTCTCTGCTCTATTCGAGTACACACCTGTACTCTAAGTAGATCCTGCCTAATACTGCTCCCTGTTGTGTTGCTGTGTATATGACCTTGCACACCTGCAAATCAAACAACGGTTCTGCTCACCTGTGAACCTCGACCTTGCACACACATACACCTGCAGATCAATGATCTTACTTACCATGTAGATCCCCTATATAGGCCATGCAACTGTGACCAAGATCCTACACTCCTGAAGAACCCAGCTAGCTCTCCAATCCAGTACCAACACACCTGGTACTGAGGCACTAGGAGGAACGCACCATTGCTCTACCTCACACACAGAAGGAGCTTATAATTATGCTCTCTTACTCCCTAGCACACTTTTCCAATACAACCATGAGTCTATTATATAGATCTCATCCAAACAATAATTAGACATCTAATTACAATAATTAGATCCGTAGCTCTCAGTCTATAATTAGATCTTTTCATGCAAACACTTGGTTCGTTAGCTAACTGCCCGTAATAGATGCAGTCTGAACCACACAGCAACCGACGCCGGTCCCTGTCCACCTGGGGGTCACTGACGCCGACCGATCTCTGACCGACGTCGGTTGCCTTCTTGCCCTATCCTACCGACGTCGATTGGCCTGACCGACGCCGGTGTCTCTGACACTCAGCAACTCTCCTTCAACCTCCTCTCTTATTTGCATCAGTGAAGCTTTTAGCTCCACAATCATAACAATCTCCCACTTGGAGATAAACAGCTGCACTGTACCTGTACCTGTACTCCGTTTAATCTATTTCCTGGTTTGTATCCCTCTTCAAGTTCCCACCTGAAGACAACACACCACACAACCTGTGATGTACCTCCTGTCATCTGAGTACCCTACCACATCCAAACCTACAGCACCTGTAGTGAAGTCCTGACCCTGCATAACAACACCTGCTGCCGGTCCCTCTCAGAAACCTGAGAACCCACTTCCCCGAATTGGCTCCTAACTCTGACAGCTCCCACTGCATGGGAATACTCAAGTCTATACCAGACCTCATGTGATTTCGGACACTGTACCTGTCCAGCCCTTAGTGTGCTCCAGTTCTATATCCTGAACCTCGCCAACACCTGATTCACATTAGCTCCCACTCGAGACAAAATCAACCTGTGATCTCCATGCCTCCCATGTCAAAGAATTTCGCTGCTCCAAACTCCTCATGACATGCCACTGAACTAATCTTACCCTTAGCTCAGCAAAACCCTGTATATACACCCCTGCTAGCTAGCATACTATCCACATACAACAACAGAATGATGTCATGACCATCATCCTCCTGGTAAGTCAAACCACAGTAGTTACCCTGACACTGACTGAAGCCATGCTTCATCCTCCACCTGTCAAAACTTGTACCACTGTCCTGCAGCTCGTCAAGACCATATTACCTGGTCTTCCGTCTCACGTATCCGTTCTCTCTATTCTTCTACTAAGGAATCCATTCGTCTCTGTGCTTTCATCCAGCTGGCAAACCTACCAAAACTCCCGTTTGGTTTTGCATCATAACCCTGCCTAGCTCACACCTATTTCCTGGATCCTTCCTACTCTACAATCAGCAACAAGTATGAAGAAGAGGAACACGAATTTGAGGGCCTACTTACGCCTTCAGTCCTCCGTATGGGTGTTTGAGACTCCTTGACAGCACGCTGTCCACCCAAAATTCGTTACAGTGATCGACCTCGGTCACTCCACAGTCTGCATCCGACCGACGTTGGTTCCATGCGTCTGTCCCTAACTACCGACCCTGCAGTGTCCCTGTTGCCGACGTCGGTCCTCTTGACTGACATCAGTCTTACATACTGCCGACGTCGGTCCCATGACCGACGTCGGTCTTACCCTACCCGACATCGCTGGCTTCGGTCTGCAAATGACCGACATCGGCACCTGTCTGTTCGACGCCAATTCCTCCTGACCGATGCCGGTACCTGTGTTCGCCTGTGAGTGATGACTTTTTACCCGCGAGCTCCTTTGGATCAAAGCACATGTCCAAACTGCTCTGCTCAGATGTATCTAGCCTCATCCACTGAACTCTATTCGCCATCTCCTCCAAGAACACCAAGGCTTTCCAGTTCTTAAGCCTATCAAATATATCTGTCTTCTGCTTAAGAACATGCATCTCCTTCCTGCTCATGTGACCAAGCCTACGAAGCCACGTCTCTGCAACAGAAGAAGAATCGGTAATATAAACAAGTAGATAAAGTATACCTATTTTCTTACCACTAGCTAATTCAAGTGCTATCGCTGTGAGAGTTCTTGTGCATCTCTCATCACCCAATCTTTTTAAAGAAATTAGCCATATCTCCAAACCTGGGACCTGCATGACCTTCATCAACACCTGTGTGTTGGCCGCCTGCAATTTCAGCTTCACTTCCCCTTTGCCAATTCTTTGGCAAGGCTTACTAGCTCCTCTACCTGGGGCTGCATGGAAAGAGGCAATCGAATCTTTTATCCAAGATTCAACTTTATCCAAGAAACCTACAAACACATCCTGTGCAACAACACCTGCTACATCTGTATCTTCAGTTTCTTCATGCTGATCTGCTACCAACCAACAATGTTCTTTTACCTGCTCTTTATTTCCATCGGACCGTGAGTAATCATCTATGCTTTTCAACTCCTCCATTCTTAGCTTACTTTCATCTGCCATTGCTCTACTCCCACTCGATCAGAAACCCCTGAGAGTGACCTGTAACCAAACACAACCTGCTTCCTGCAACCTTAGCTCTGATACCACTTGTTGGTATCAAGCTCAAGAACCTACAACCAGGCTCTGATACCACTTGTCAGGGATGTGGAACACCGAAAGCATACAATTGATTACCAGATACCAAGCAACTATAATATGCAAAAATAACCAGATTCACCAAGTAACTAGAATTCAGAATAACACAACATATGAGAGACAATACACAACTTGTATTAACACTTTATACAGAAAAGAATACAATAAAGAAGATCCCACTTCTTCTCCACCACCTTACAGAGGTTTCCCACACCTCAAGTGAACAGTAATTCTTCTCCCCAAAGCTCTCCCTCTCACAGGTCCCAACACCCAACTCAAATATAGAGTTGGTGTTCACCTCCCATGCTCTACGCACACAAGTGCTCCACGCACTCCAAAAGCACTCCACGTGCTCCACAAGTACTCAAGGTACTTCAAGTAGATCTCTCATGAATCTGCAATAACCTGCAATTCAACAAACCATACTTATGGAAGGAACTTCCTTGCCTTCCTCTCTGCTCTATCCGAGTACACACCTGTACTCCAAGTAGATCCTGCCTGATACTGCTCCCTATTGTGTTGCTGTCTATATGACCTTGCACACCTGCAAATCAAACAACAATTTTGCTCACCTGTGAACCTCGACCTTGCACACACATACACCTGCAGATCAACGATCTTACTTACCATGTAGATCTCCTATATAGGCCATGCAACTGTGACCAAGATCCTACACTCCTGAAGAACCCAGCTGGCTCTCCAATCCAACACCAACACACCTGGTACTGAGGCACTAGGAGGAACGCACCATTGCTCTACCTCACACACAGAAGGAGCTTATAATTATTCTCTCTTACTCCCTAGCACACTTTTCCAATACAACCATGAGTCTATTATATAGATCTCATCCAAACAATAATTAGACATCTAATTACAGTAATTAGATCCACAGCTCTCAGTCTATAATTAGATCTTTTCATGCAAACACTTGGTTCGTTAGCTAACTACCCGTAATAGACGCAGTCCGAACCACACAGGCGACCGACGCCGGTCCCTGTCCACCTGGGGGTCGCCGACGCCGACCGATCTCTGACCGACGTCGGTTGCCTTCCTGCCCTATCCTGCTGACGTCGGTTGGCCTGACCGACGCCGGTGTCTCTGACACTCAACAACTCTCCTACAACCTCCTCTCCTGTTTGCATCAGTCAAGCTTTTAGCTCCACAATCCTAACAAACTGCTAGAATAAGAGTAGTTATGTTTTGATCATGCTTGCCCAACCTTTGACCTAGATAATTAAAATATTGTAGATGTTTTTGACCAAACCCATACTGCTTTGAAAGGGGGATCTCATTTTGGAGAGGTATATTTGTATCCTTCACTTTTTTAATATGTGCTTGATGTATTTTTTCTTTCTCTAATTTTTCCTTATGAACCTTTTGTTGTTCTTATTTATGATTTGGTAACCACTTTTATACTATTTTAGAATTTGACCCTTTTTGAATATGTTCATGTATCACTGTGGATTGCTTAACTGATTTATCTTGTATAGGGTCCTCATTAGAAATTATATATTGTATACAAATTTTTAATTCCAAACATGAATCTATGTGATGACCATGCATTCTATGGTATGCACAATAATATCTCTATCTCTTCACTTGATATATAGGAGGTAGGTTGATCAAATTAGCTTTAATCATTTACCTTAAAATCTAACTTGAAATTCTATTTAATATTTGAGTACTTTTTGAATCAATACTTATAGATGCACTTTGTTGTGATTTCTTCTTTTGATATGTAATATTCTTTGCCACAAATTGATTAGGTGAAGATGCATATATATGATTGACACTAGTGTGCCTTAAAGGCTTTTATTTTGTAATATGATTTTACAATACTATAATATTTTCATGTAATATCTGATTTTGATTATATAATTATAAAATTTGATTGTTCATACTAATAATTTGATCCCTTAGATTCTCACAAGTGCATACCCTAGTTGCTTCTGATTGAACATGCAAAGAAACATCCTGACTAAGAAATATGGAAAAGGAAGGGTTTAAAGGATGGATAGGCTGAGTATAGACATTTAAAATAGTACTATAGGCTACCTCACCTCTTATAGGAAGGATAGCATGGACATGGTTATAGGGAAAGTAGCTATCACCCTTATGGAGATGAGGAGGAAAATAATCTTCATTATCCATGAAATTTGTCACTACAACTTAGAAGAAAGCTACTAGGGTAAAACACATTCAGTCTAAAAACCCTAACACAACCACCAAAAATAGGAAATAAAAGGATAAAAACCCTAATAACATCTAGGGCTAGGTTTTTTTCATTATTTTAAGTAAGTCAAATTCCCCAAATGAATTAACTATTTTGGCAATTAATATAAAACCCTAAGTAGATAAAAGACTATGTAAAATTAGAGGATAAATATAGAAATAATTAAGCATACTAATTTTGTAATGATTATAGTTGGAAATTATTCTAAAAATAGTAAAAAATTATGAGAAATAATACGTAGCTTGAAAAATAATTGATACTGATGTTCTAACCTAACATTTTAGAGGTTTTATTGGGTTGACTACTGAGAAATAGATTTAGGGGTTAGAAATAAATAGAAACATCCATGGACAATAGTGCAGTCCCCTTTGCCAATAATATAGAGCATTATTATCCAAGGGTAGTGATCTATAGTCCCTCTCAGAGTCTTTGTAAATGATTTATAGGATTTGTATATTAGCTCTTTTTCTAATGATTTTCTAAATTTCAACTGTATTTGATTAATACATTTTCCTATATCTCTTTTTTCTATAAAAACTCTAGGTTTTCATGCTTATAAGGGTTTGAATGAATACCATGAAAAAACGTGGTAGTGGGTCTAATGTTTTGGACGTGTGATCCACATCCCTATGTGGCCATGTTATGTACATACACATACTCTAAGGAACGATCAAGCTTAATGTAGTTTTCCTACTTATGTGATATGTGTGAATGTATGTGAATGCTAGAATGTCTGAGTGTGAATGCATGAGAGGATGCCTTGGAGGCCACTTGAGATCTAGATACTTATGCTATAGATGGATTATTGAATATATTATATGAATCAATACAATGTTGTAATAATTAGGAAATTTCCCTCAATATGAAGTGGTACTTTTGTGTGCTTCTCTATGATAATGTCCATTTAGAGTGTAAGAATGTAAAAGTAGTGTTTATATAATATTATAATAAAAATGACTTTAGAGGGTGATTTAAGAATAGGTTTATGATGACCCTAATCCTCTTAGGGAAATGTGAAATTACTTTTTGGAAGGTTTAGGGAACTAAATCACTAAGGGATTATGCCATTATGGGTCTCATATATTGTTTTATAGGCATAGGTGTTATTTATCAAAACAACCCCTAAGATGGGTCAAGCTCTATAATAAGAGTAAAGTGACATAAGGTGGACATCCAAGACATAAATGGTTATGTTTAATGACTACAAGAATATTAATTATGTGGATTCCTTACTAACTACTTTAAACCTAAATTGTTATAAATAAAATTGAATATTTATTTCTATATATGAGATATCTAGTTGTCTTATTCATGATTTTACATAAATTAATTTGTATATATGATATATGTTTGTCCTATTTATACATAATGGTTTTATGGATGAAATAATATTCAATGGTGGGTATAATATCAAACTTATTGGGTGCCAATTTTAGTAAATATTTCTACCTACTAGGACCTAGTTTCTCGATAACATTTAGCCTATTAGGTGTTAGTTTTAGTAAATATTTCCACCTACTATGACCTAGTTTATCAATAATATAAATCCTAGTGAGTGCTATGTTCCAAAAATATTTCAGATAAGTAGGCAAAAGTTATAAATGAAACTACCCTTTTATGCACAAGCGGTAAAAAATGTATAGCTTCTTAGGCACAAGTTCTTGAAAACTTTTAAAATATTTAAGACTAGAGGGCACTAAATTCTAAAAAAATTAAAGCTAGTGAGGGTTAGGTTCAATTTTTTTTAGCTTAGTTGATATTAAGTTCCCCAAAGAATTAAAAAAGTGTTCAACTAAGTTCCTTAAAATTTTTAATCTAGTGAGTTGTAGTTTCCTAAAAATAATCAACATATAGGTTGCTAAAAAATAAGTTCTCAAAACATTTCATCTTAGTGGGTGCTACATTCCAAAAAAATATTATAAGATAAGTTTTTAAAATATATTCAACAATGTTAAAATAAGTTCTCAAAACTTGATTGATATTAGATTCTTAAAAATGTTTCAAAAATATTCATTCAATTTCCTAAAAATTTTCAAAAAAGTTACAAAACACTTTAAGCATAACTAACACTATTTAATCAAAAATATTCAACCAAGTTCAAAAAACTTTCAACTTAATGAAAACTAAGTTCCAGAAACAAAATCCAAAAAAAACAACCAAGTTCCCTAAATTTTTTATCCCTTTAAGGTGCTTAGTTCCTTAAACTTTACCAAAATGCTTCTAATCCATTCCATTAAAAAAAAGACATTGATACAAGTTCACTTTCAACCTCTTATCACTTTCCAAAAAAATTAAGTAAAAAAGTTCTCAAAAACATTTAGCCTAGTAAGTACTACATTCTTAAAAAAAGTAAAAATTAAATTCTCAAAAAACTTTCAATTTAATACAAATTATATTTTTATATGTAAACTATGGAATATATTTAAAAATAATAATTACTATCCCAAACAATTTACATCTTGGGAGGAACTAGGTATACAAGCTATGGGATTTTGGTTATTAAAACACTTTCAACTTTTTAAAAGCTATGAATTTTTTATTTTTTAAAATAATTTCCCAAAAATATTCACTATATCGAGTGTAGGTATACAAGATAAGAAATCTATTCAAACATAAATTACAAAAAAATTAGAATAATGGGTGATAGTTTACAGAAAACACTTTTAATATTACAAAAGTGGATACTAGGCTCCCATAACTAAAAATTACAAGTTCCTAGAAATGTTTAGCCTAATGAGTGTAAGGTCCTAAAAACATTATATCCTTGTGAATATATATTTCTTTATATTACTAGAGTATGATTTCATTAATGTTTAAATTATCAATGAAATATTATTTCATCTATATTAAAGTCGAGTTTTATTGATATTAGAATCCAATTTCCATATTATTAAAATATGTTGTCAATATTGAAATACATTATCATCGATGTTGGAATCCAATTTTCTTGATATTGGAACTTATTTTTATTTATATACAAATATGTTCTCATCAATATTGGAATCTATTTTCTTTGATATTATATTATAATTTTAGATATTTTTTATTAATACATTCCAATATAGGTTATATCAAATCTTTACTGAACTAGAATGTGTCTAAATTTAATGAAATGATGGTTACTATTATGCAAAGAGGTAAAATATATAATGAGAATAGTAAAAATGATAACTCATTATGTGAAATTCCAATGAAATATGAGCCTAAAAAAATCCTTAAATTATGGAGTGTGACATATAAAAACAAAACAAATCACTTAAAATATGATATCATACCCTAAGGTGACATCGCTTAATAAATATAATATATATATTTTTTATCTATTATATAAAACTTACTAAATCTTGTAAACTAACCCATTTTAGTTAACATAATGTACTTGTTTTATTCCAATCTCTTCACTTTTCATAGAAAGTGAAAAGTGTTTTTTCCCCATTAATGTACATAGAAGGAATTGTGAAATTTTTACAAACAAAAAAACATCATTTTATGACTAAATACTAGCAAATTCAACCTAGAGTAAATAATTATGCTTGTATAATTGATTTTGTTAGACACGTTGGGAAAATAGATGAGGCATACCAATTAATAAAAAAATACAATTGAACTAGGAGCTTGTGTATGGGATGAATTGCTACAAAATACATGTTTTTAGTTATTTTAGGATTGTCCCATAGTTGTGCCCTTTTGTATAAAAAATTATGGCATGAATTGTTCACCTCATGTTTAACGATGGATAAGGGAATCTAGGGAGATTTTTAACTAGAAAGTTTTGAAAGAGCCACAATAGGGTATATTTAGATATAGGGATTGAGTCCCTAAAAGTGCATTTTGATACCTGATACACATCTAAAATGAAGCACAAGTGTATGCTTATTATGTAGAGTCTGATAAGATCATCATAATGACCCCCAATTGATAGAAGAATTAGAAGATAACAGGGATCAAACTTGGTTCTATAATCTCTCTAATGAGGTGTAGCATCTATTTTAAAAATTTAAATTTGGCATCCTACATAAAAAATGGTCACAAGAATGTCATAATTATCACATCACCTTAGATAACATGTTTATTTTAACTATTTTTTCATATGATGTGGGGTTTTAATGTAGTCACTAGGGTTTCTATTTACCAAATGGGGAAGTATAAAAAAATATTGCATGTAAATATTAGATGAATGTATACCAAAATATTAAAATTTAATGTTGTTAAGATATGGGCATGAATAATATAATGGATGCAAATATGTTTGTTCGTAGTAACATTGTTTTGTTTCTTATAGGTTCAATCTTGGTGTGACTTGCTTTTACATTTTAAAATAGTGTAAACCATGATTTATTTATTTCCATTCTTAAAAAGTGCATAGAAATATGGAACCTAGAAATATTTTTGAAAAATGTCTATTTGAATTTAATCCTTGACTTGCAAGGATGTATGTGGTGTTGTAAAATATATATGTTCAATATGGCATGTGAGATAATGTATAAAAACTATGAAAAAATATTAAATATAGAGGTATTATAAAGTATAATGTATGCTAAAACTACATTTAATTGAAGAAATGTATCCATGTGTTTTATGTTGGATATATATCACAAATAAACATAATATATACAATGTTGGGTACTTTAGTTAGGTGCATGCAAGAGGTAGGATATATTCTAGACACAAATATTGTGTTACACAATATTGAGGAAGAGATAAATGAGGACATCATTTTCCATGATAGTGAAAATTTGGATATTGTGTTTGGGATTATTATCACACTTCATGGTGTACTTATTTGAATGATCTAAAACCTCAATGCATGTATTGACTATCACACTACCACTAATTTCATTTATAATATTTTTTAAATGGATTTTTTTTGGTGAGAAATGTTAATTAATTCCACTTTCAAGGACTGGTTGTGTTTATGTGGTAATTACTAGTGATTCTTAGTTAAGAAAATAATGGAAAGATCTTTATATTTTATATCCCTTCTATCATTCTCGTATTTAAATTATATGGAGGTTACATTGGTGATGGTTTTAATAAAATAAGATCTGAAATTGAAGTTTGTTTTTTCCAATGAAATGGTTTACTAAATTGTTGTCCTCTTAATTTCTCTTGAAATTTAGATAAGATATCATGACACTGATATTATTTTCTAATATAATAAACAAATAAGAACATGATTTTTTTCTATTACATATTTAAGAGTTAGTGTAAAGGTTTAACCTAGAACAATTTATTTTAGTTTACCTTTTATTTTATGAATAATTGAATGAAATACTCACATTACCAATGATATTTGAGAATAGAAAAATTAAAATCTCTTCATAAGGTTATGAACTAAGAGATATAATTATTTCATTATTTGGTACATGGCCTCACTCAACCATAAATGGGGGTCCATAATTATGAATGGAGAGAAAGCTACATTATAATTTGGAAAATAAATACTTAATCTTATTCTTAGAGAAGAATATTTAAATTTCATTCCTTTTCCTTCCCATCATGATTAAAATTTGATATTCATTCAAGTTATCATAGTGAACTTTAGTAATCATCATCTTTTATCTTCTCATTCTTTTTAGTTTGTATGTTAACCAAAATTATTATAATGTTGATTTTTTTATTTGTTATTTATTCTTTTTTTCAAATATATTAATTGATAATAACAAAAGGGAAGAAATTATTAGCATAATAATGAAGAATTATCAAGATGAATAAATGATACTTTCTACCTCACTAATGTAAAATAATATTTTTTCATGTTTTTTTTGACATTTTTTACTAAACATCATTCCAAATGTAATATTATTTTGTTGTAAATGACACAATAAGAGAGAAAATTATATGGATTTTTTATCTTCTTGCAAGAGATAATACCTTAAAGATCATTTTCATCACCCCTTCAATATGGAAATGTTTCCTTCACTTTGATTCCTATCAAATTAAAGTTGAGATTTTATCCCATCTTGTTAGAGAGACAACAATATCTATATATTTTATCATAATATTCTTCTTGATTTTTTTACACCCATATGAATGAATTATTTTAATAACATCCACCAGACTGAATAGTTTACAATACCAAATGTTAGCATTAAAGTTATTTTGTGTTAAAAATAACCCTTTATTGTACAACTTGGAAGGTTGTGAGATTATTTATCTCCTCTAAAATAATGTCTAATGAATAAGTTCTATTGATCATTGTTTAAAATTGAAATTGCAAAGTTGAAAAAAATTGAAATGCGGTTTTCTTTTATTGTTAGGAAAGTGGATAATTGAAATTAGAAGGAGATTCTTATAGACATATGCTAGTGTGAAATATTCAATTTTTTGGATTTTTTTACTAAAGTTGACTATTCTCAATGTTATTAGTGTCAAAAAATAAAATTGATTTCTTGAAAAGGCATTCTTAGATTAAAAATATGGTTGCTCATATGTTGGATAATAATAATTGGTTGTGACCCTAAAGTGGATGTAGAATTTAATTATTAGAGGAGGATAGATTTTATGGTGGGATAAATGAGATGCACATTAATCTCTAGCTCATTAAGTTCATTCAATCTCAAGTAAATGATTATTGACGTTAGATATTTTAACATCAAGTCTTGGATGTCATAAGAAGCGTTCACTGCTTATATATCTAATAAAAGAATTTAGAAAAAAGCCATTTAAATGGTTTTTATAGAAATCAATAAAACTTAGCTTCAACATAATGATACTATTTGATATTGATCAAAAGAGATAATTACCAAAGAAATTTTAAATTTTATATAATTCAAACCTTAAAAAGATGCTAAAGACTCCAAAATGAGTCAAATATTTTCAAATGATTTTATACAAAGATGATAATTACCAAATAAATTCATGAAATTTCTTCAACTAAAATGAGCTCCTTAAAAATATTTTACTGCAAATATAATACACTCAAATGTATCAAACTTCCAATTTTTTTTTTTATTAAATCAATAAATTAATTATTGTGGACAATAAGTGATACCAATATTAATCCCACTCTAATGTATCTCTCCAATTTCTTTAAAATATTATTATTAATGAATAATTATGATAAATTATTTGCACTTATATTTGACCATGAATTCCTTAACATAACTCACTATTTGATGTGAAAATAACTTCAAATAAATATTTATTTAAAATCATGAGTTTGATTTAGATAATCAGAAAACAAATATATCCTGAATTTATTCTTGATCACTTTAGTTTACAATATTTTGGTATAACACATTTTCAAGCTAAAATATTAGCTTTCCATCTTACACTTGGCAATTTTTAGTGACAATTTCCAATGCCACTTTTGATTTCACATAAATTGGGCCAAGGAAAATGACGTTTCTTATAATCAACTTTAAAGTAAACTACTTTAAAGTCATGCAAACAACACATGTTGACCGGGTTCTCAAAATTATCCCGGGGTCTTTTTTTTATCATATTTATCGATATTTTTTATTTTTTAAGTAAAAATAAATTATCCCCAAAACAATTCATAAAATAATGTAATTTGTTCTTAAAAATTATGTAGATGACATTACTAGTTTCACAAGATATAATCTACATAATAATTTTTTTTATTGAAATAAAAATATATGTAAATAAATGGAATAAATATTTATTTATATAATTTCTTTAATAATAAATACAATGTTATTTATCCTATTCTGCAATTGTTTGAATTTATGATATTGAATATTTTTCATGAATAATACATAGCTTTAGAGTGATAATATGCATGAAATGTAATGAAAAAATATTTTTTTGGAAATGGATAATTTTAGAGTGATAAAAATAAATACTTTATTTTGTAAACATTGTATAAAATCTATTATAATGAGAAGTTTAATTAATGTTTTTGAAATATACTTATAAGTTATATAAAATATAATAAAAGACTTATGATTCCTATTAGATATAACAAAATATTTCTATAAGTCATAGAAGATGAATTATTCAAGATTATGTCGATGTCTTACAAGATTTAAAAAAATAAATAAATTGTTATAAATAAAATGGAATATTATTTGTGAATTTTTTATAAGTTGTAAAAAATTATTTTTATAAATAAATAGAATATTAATTATGTGGATTTCTTACTAACTATTTTAAAACTAAATTGTTATAAGTAAAAATGAATATTTATTTTTATATATGAGCTATTTAATCATCTTATTCATGATTATATATATATATATATATATATATATATATATATATATATATATATATATATATATATATATATATATATATATATGAGATATTAGTATTTAGTGGTGGGCACAATATCAAACTTTTTGAGTGCTAGTTTCAGTAAATATTTCCACCTACTAGGAACTAGGTTCTCGATAACATTTAGTCTACTGGGTGCTACATTCTAAAAATATTTCAACTAAGTAGGCACAAGTTATTAAATAAATTATCCTTTTAGGCAAATATTCCAAAAAATCTATAGCTTATTGGATACGAGTTCCTAAGAACTTTTAAAACATTTAAAACTAGAAAGCAATAAATTCCAAAAAAATTCAACTGGTAAGTATTACGTTCAATTTTTTCAACTTAATTAGTGCTAAGTTCTGTAAATACTTAAAAAAATGTTCAACTAAGTTCCATAAAATGTTTAACCTAGTGAGTTCTAGGTTTATAAAAATAATCAACATATAAGTTGTTACAAAATAAGTTCTCAAAAACTTTCATCTTACTAGATGCTACATTCTAAAAAATATTATAAGATTTAGTTCCTAAAGTGTTTTCAACAATGTTAGAAAAATTTCCCCAAAAATATTAAACTTAATGAATGTTAGATTCCTAAAACATTTTCACAAATATTCATTCAAGTCCCAAAAACTTTCAAACAATTTATAAAAAAAATTTAGCCTAATAAATACTAGTTTCTCAAAAACATTTCAAAAATATTCAACTAAAATCCAAAAAGCTTTCAACTTAGAACACTAGGTTCTAAAAAAATCCAAAAAAAATCAATCAAATTCTGAAAAAAATTTAGCCTATAAAATGCTTAGTTCTTTAAACTTTACCAAAATCTTTGTACTACATTTCATTTAAAAAAAAAAAAAAAAAAATGAAAACAAAAAAACATTGATCCAAATTCACTTTTAGCTTATTATTACTTTCCAAAAGCCTTAAGTAAAAAGATTCTCAAAACTATTCAGCTTAGTAGGTGTTACATTAAAAAAAGAGAGAAAAAACTCTCAAATTTTTTAAATTTAATAGAAATTATATTTTTATATGTGAACTATTATATAAATATATCCCAAACAATTTACATCTTAGAAGTAATTAGGTATACAAACTATGGGATTTAGGTTACTAAAACACTTCAAATCGAATCCACATTACTAAAATTTTTCAAATGTTATGATTTTTTTTAATTTTTCATTTTTAAAAATAAATTTCCAACATCATTCACCATATCACACCATATCAGTTTCTAAATATATAAACATAAGTTACAAGAAAAGTTAGAATAATAAGTGATAAGTTACCAAAAAAAAAAGCTTTCAACATTGTTAAAGTGGATACTAAGCTCCCATAATTACAAATAACAAGTCCTTAAAAATGTTTATCCTAGTGAGCAGAAGGTCCTGAAAAACATTATATCCTTGTGAATATATGTTTCATAATAATAAATATTATTAAAGTTTAATTTCATTAATATTTTAATTATCAATGAAATATGATTTTATTTATATTGGAATATAATTTTATTAATAGTAAAATCCAATTTTCATAATATTAAAATATGTTTTTTTAAATATTGGAATCCATTACCATAAATGTTGGAATCCACTTTTCTTGATATTAGAATTCATTTTTTCAATATAGGAATATATTTTCATCAATATTGGAATTTATTTTCATCGATATCATATTACAATTTTAGCCATTTTTATTAATATATTTCAATATAAGCTATATCATATTTGTATTATGAATCATAATGTGTCTAAATTTATTGAAATGATGGTTACTATAAAAAAAGGTAAAATATACAATAACATTAGTAAAAATGATGACTTGTTAGAGGAAATTTTAATAAAATATGAGACTCTAAATTAAATCCTTAAATTATAAAGTATGGCATAGAAAAACAAAGCAAATCACTTAAAATATTACATCATCCCTTAGTGTGACATCACTTTAAAATATTATAATTTTTATATATTATATAAAACTTACTAACATAATAAACTAACACACTTTGGCTAAAATAATGTATTTATTTAATTCTGATCTCTTCTTTTTTAATAAAAAGAGCAAATATATATATTTTTTTCACATTAATGCAAATAGAAAGTATTATGTTTTTTGACAAACAAAAAAACACCATTTTATAACCAAAGATTACAAAATTCTATCTAGAAAAAATAATTATGCTTGTATAATTGATCTTTTTGGACATGTTGGGAAGCTAGATGAGGTATACAAATTAATAAAAACAAATCTAGTTGAACTAGGAGCTTGTGTATAGGTTGCATTACTAAAAAAATCATGTTTTAAGTTATTTTAGGATTGTCCCATAGTTATGACCTTTTGCATCAAAATTTATGGCATGAAGTGTTCACATCATGTTCAAAAATGGACAAGGAAATCATGGGAGCTTATTAACTAGTAAGTTTTTACTTTGTGAAAGAGTTGAAATAAAGTCTCTTTAGATATAGGGATCAAGTCCTTGAAATTTTATTTTTATACTTGATATGCATCCAAAATAAATCATAAGTGTATGATTATCTTGTAGATCATAATAACATCATCACAATGATCC
Organism: Torreya grandis; assembly: GCA_037957365.1. Classification (NCBI taxonomy): domain Eukaryota; kingdom Viridiplantae; phylum Streptophyta; class Pinopsida; order Cupressales; family Taxaceae; genus Torreya; species Torreya grandis. The sequence goes on along the minus strand of JARHVA010002574.1, from coordinate 1,898,423 downwards.
CCAAGAGGGAGAAGAATCATAATGTAACATGGATCAAACTTGGGTCTCTAATCTCTCTAGTGAGGTGTAACATCTATTTCAAAACATCAAATTTGGCATCATGCATAAAAAAATGGCCATAGGAAAGTCACCGTTATTGCATTGCCTTTGATAACTTATTTATTTTAACTATTGCTTCATTTGATATGGGGTTTTAGGATAGTCGTTAGGGTTTCTATTTACCAAATGGGGAAGTATCAAAAAATATTACATGTAAATATTGGATGAAAGTGTGATGAAAGATTGAAACTTAAAGTTGTTGATATATGGACATAAATAATATAAAGGATGCAAATCTATTTGTTTTTAGGAACACTATTTTATTTCTTAAAAGTTTAATCTTGGTGTGACTTGTTGATACTTTTCAAAATAGTAGAATTCAAAATTTATTTATTTCCCTTCTTAAAAAGCACATATAAATATGGAACTTATAAATATTGTTGGAAAATGTCTATTTGAGTTGAATCCTCAACATACAAAGATGTATGTGGTGTTGTTAAATATATATGTTGCGTATGGCATGTGGGATAATATAGAAAAACTAAGAAAAAATATTAAATACAAAGGTATTATAAAGTAGACATGGTACAACTATATTTAAGTGAAGAAATGTATCCATGTGTTTTATGTTGGAGATATATCAAAAACTATAAACAATGTCGAGTACATTAATTACATGCACGAAAGAGGTAGGATATATTTTAAACATAAATATTGGGATGCATGACATCAATGAAGAGTAAAAAGAGGAAATTATTTTACATAATAGTGAAAATTTGGCTATTTTATTTGAGCTTATAATCACACTTTATGAGGTACATATTTGAATGATCTAGAACCTCAGTGTGTGTAATGACTATCACATGTCACTTCTTTTATTTCTAATATTTTTGATTTTTTTTTTTTAATGAGAGATGTTAAATAATTCCATTTATAGGAAAGGTTGTGTTCAAGTGGATATTAATGGTGATTATTAGATAAGAAAACAATGGTAATATCTTTGTAATTTATATCTTTTATATCATTCTCATCTATAAATTATATAAAGGTTGCAATGGTGGTAATTCTAATAAAATAAGACTTAGATTGAAGTTTATTTTTGTCTAGTAAAATGGGTTACTAAATTTCTATCCACTTAATTTATCTTGGGATTTGGATAAGATATTATGATACTGATATTTGTTTCTATAATAATGAGCAAACAAGAACATAATTTTTTTCTATTACATATTTAAGAGTTAGTGTAAAGGTTTAGACATAGATCAATTTATTTTAGTTTACATTTTATTTTATGGCTAAATGAATGAGATGCTAACATTATCAATGGTCTTTGAGAATATAAAAATCAAAATTTCTCTATGGGGTTATGAACTCAAAGATATATTTATTTCATTTTTGGGTAGATGGTCTCAATCAATCATAAATGGAGGTTCAAAATTATGAATGGAGAGGAAGTTATATTGAAATTTAGAAAATAAATTCTTGATGATTATTTTTAGAGAATAAACACTTGAATTTAATTATTTTTCTTTCCCATTACGATTGAAATTTGATACTCATCCCAAGTTGTCATAGTGAATTTGAAAATGATCATATTTTAAGTTTATATATATTTTTATTTTTTATGTTAACCAAAATTGTTACAATGTTGATTTTTCTATCTATTATTTCTTCTTTTTCTCAAAGATATTAATCAATAATAACAAAATGGAAGAAATTATATTATCAAGATGAATAAATGAAACTTTCTACCTCATTAATATAAAATCATATTTTTTCATGTTTTTTGGACATTTTTATTATCTAATGTCATTCTGAAAGTAATATTGTTGTAAATGATACAATTAGAGAGCAAATTTTATGGAATTATTATCTTCTTGGAGGAGAGAATGCCTTAAATATCATTTTTATCACCACTTCTACATGGAAATGTTTCCTTCACTTTTATTCCTATCAAATTAAAGTTGAGATTTTATACCCATATGATCAGAGAGACAACAATAACTATATGTTTTATCATACTATTCTTCTTGACTATTCTACACCCATATAAATAAATATTTTAATAGCATCCACTAGACTAAATAGTATATAATACCAAAAGCTATCATTAAAGTTACTTTATGTAAAAAATAACCCTTTATTGTACAAATTGAAAGGTTGTGAGATTATTTATCTCCTCTAAAATAATGTCTAATGAATAAGTTATATTGATCACTGACCTAGAATTGAAATTTTGAAGTTGAAAAAAATTGAAATGGGGTCTTCTTTTATTTTTAGGAAAGTGGATACTTGAAATTAGAAGGGGATTCATATAGATGTATGCTAGTGTGAAATATTCAATTCTTTGGATTTTTTTTATAAAGTCCACCATTTTCAACATTATTAGTGTCAAAAAATAATATTGATCTCTCAACAAAGCCTTCTTAGATTGAAAATATGGTTGTATATATGTTGGATAATGAGAATTTATGTTTCATAATAATAAATATTATTCAATTCTAATTTCATTAATATTTGAATTATCAATGAAATATGATTTTATCTATATTGGAATCTAATTTCCATGATATTAGAATATGTTTTCTTTAATATTGGAATCCATTACCATAAATATTAGAATCTATTTTTTTGATATTGGAACTCTCTTTTGTCAATATAAGAATATGTTTTTTTTATCAATATTGGAATCTATTTTCATCGATATCAGATTACAATTTTAGCCATTTTTTATTAATACATTTTAATATAAGCCATATCAGATTTGTATTATGAATTAGAATGTGTCTAAATTAATGCAATGATGGTTACTATTATATCAATAAAATATACAATGACAATATTAAAAATGATGTCTCATTAGAGGAAGTTTTAATAAAATATAAGCATCTAAAATAAATCCTTAAATTATGGAGTATGGTAAAGAAAAAAAAATCAAGTCACTGAAAATATTACATAATCCACTAGGATGACATCACTTTAAAATATTAAGTTTTTTATCTATTATATAAAACTTACTAAAAATATAAACTAACAGACTTTGGCTAAAATAACATATTTTTTTAATTCCAATCTCTTCATTTTTAATAGAAAGTGCAAAGTTTTTATTTTTATTTTTTTCACATTATTGTACATAGAAGGTATTATGATTTTTTACAAACAAAAGAACACCATTCTATAACTAAAGACTACAAAATTATACCTAGATAGAATAATTATTCTTATATAATTGATAGTCTTGGACATGTTGGGAAACTAGATGAGGTATACAAACTAATCAAAAAATTCCAATTGAAACAAGAGCTTGTGTATGGGATGCATTACTAAAATATGTATATTTTTAGTTATTTTAGGATTGTCATACAATTATGCCCTTTTGAAAAAAATGTTATGTTGTGAAATGTTCACCTCATGTTCGATGATGGATAAGGAAATCATGGATGACTTTTAACTAGGAAGTTTTTACTTTGTAAAAGAGTCATAATAGGGTTTATTTAGATATAGGGATCAAGTAATTGAAAATGCATTTTGAAACCCTATAAACATCTAAAATGAATCAAAAGTGTATGATTATGTTATATATCTTGATAATATTATCACAATGACCTCCAAGAAGGAGAAGAATCATAATGTAGTAGGGATCAACCCTGGGTCTCTAATCTCTCTAGTGAGATGTAACATCTATTTCACAACATTGAATTTGGCATCATGCATTAAAAAGTGCCACAAAAAAGTCACCATTATCTCACCATATTAGATAACCTATTTATTTAAATTATTTCTTCATATGATATGGGGTTTTAGGGTAGTTGTTAGGGTTTCTATGTATAGAATGGGAAAGTATAAAAAATATTGCATGTAAGTCCTAGACAGATATGTGACAAAAGATTAAAATTTAAATTTGTTGAGATATGGATATGAATAATATAATGGTTGTAAATATATTTGTTGATGAAAATATTGTTTTATTTATTACATGTTTAATCTTGGTGTGACTTGCAACTACATTTAAAAATAGTGGAAACCAACATTTAGTTATTTCCCTTCTTAAAGAGCACATGGAAATATGGAACTTGGAAATATTGTTGAAAAATGTCTATTTGAATTGAATCCTCAAATTGAAAGGATGGATGTGGTGTCATCAAATATATATATATATATATATATATATATATATATATATATATATTTCATATGGTATGTGGGATAATGTATAAAACCTAATAAAAATTATTAAATACAAAGGTTTTATGAAGTATACATGGTACAAATATATTTAAGTGAATAAATGTATCAATGCATTTTATGTTGGAGATATATCACAACCATAAATAAAAAAATATATATACAATAGTAGGTACTTTAGTTAGGTGCATGAAAGAGGCATGACATATTATAGACACAAATCTTGGGTTGCATGATGTAGAGGAAGATTAAAAGGAGGATACCATTTTCCATGATAGTGAAAAGTTGGATATTATGTTTGAGATTATTATCACACTTCATGGGGTACCTATTTAAATAATCTAAAATGTCAACGTGTGTATTGAATATCACACTACCACCAATTTCATTTATAATATTTTGAAAATGGATTTTTTTGTGAGAGATGTTATTAATTTAATTTTTAAGGAAGGGCTATGTTCATGTGGAATTTATTGGTTATTCTTACCTAATAAAATAATGTAAAGATCTTTATATTTTACATCCCTTATATCATTCTTGTCTATAAATTATATAGAGGTTACAATGGTGGTGGTTTTAATAAAATAAAACTTAGAATGAATTTGGTTTTTCTAGTGAAATGGTCTACTAAATTTTTATCCATGTAATTTATCTTAGGATTTGGATCGATATCATGATACTGAAATTTTTTTCCTATAATAGTAAAAAAATAAGAACATGATTTTGTTGTATTACATATTTAAGAGTTAGTGTAAAGGTTTAGACCTTAGATCAATTTATTTCAATTTACATTTTATTTTATGAATAAATGAATGAGATGCTTACATTACCAATGGTATTTAATAATATCAAAATTAAAATCTCTACATGGGGTTATAAACTAAGAGATATATTTATTTCATTTTTGGGTACGCGGTCTCACTCAACTTTAGATGGAGGTTCAAAATTATGAATGGAGAGGAAGTTACATCAAAATTTAGAAAATAAGAATCTTATTATTAGAGTAGAAACACTTGAAATTAATTCTTTTTCCATCCCATCAGGATTTAAATTTTATATTCATCCCAAGTTGTCATAGTGAAATTTGACAAGGATCATATATTATGTTCCCATACTTTTTGGTTTGTATGTTAACTAAAAGTGTTACAATGTTGATTATTTTATCTATTATTTCTTATTTTTATCAAATATATTAATCAATAATATCAAAATGGAAGAAATTATCTATATAAAGATCAATTATTATCAAGATGAATAAATGATACTTCTTACCTCACTAATGTAAAATCATATTTTTCAATGTTTTTTGACATTTTTTTCTAAATGTCATTCTAAAATTAATATTATTTTGTTGTCAATGACCTAATTGGAAGAGAAACTTGTATGGAATAGTTATATTATTTGAGGAGAGAATGCCTTAAAGATCATTTTTATCACCACTTAGATTATATGGAAATGTTTCCTTTGCTTTGATTCTTATCCAGTTAAAGTTGAGATTTTGTACCCATATGGTCAGAGAGACAATAATAAGTTTATGTTTTATCATAATATCCTTCTTGATTATTTTACACCCATATGAATGAATTATTTTAATAGCATCCACCAATCTAAGTAGTCTACAAAATCAAAAGGTAGAATTAAAGTTACTTTATGTAAAAAAATCACCCTTTAATGTACAACTTGAAAGGTTGTGAGATTATTTATCTTCTATATAATAATGTATAATGATTAAGTTCTATTGATCACTAACCTAGAATTTAAATTTTGAAGTTGAAAAAAAATTAAAATTGGGTCTCCTTTTGTTTTTATGAAAGTGGATTATTTAAATTAGAAGGGGATTCCTATAGATGTATTTTAATATGAAATATTCAATTCTTTGATTTTTTTATGTCCACCATTCTCAACAAGTGTCAAAACATAATATCGATCTCTTGATAAGGCCTTATTAAATTGAAAATATGGTTGCTCATATATTCAATAATGAGAATTGGTTGTGACCTAGAAGTGGATGTGGGTTTTTTTGTTCAAGGAAGTTAATTTTTAGATGGGTTAAATGAAATACACACTAATCTCTAGATCATTAAGTTCATTCATTCTCAACCAAATAATTATTGATGCTAGAATTCTCAGCATAGAGTCTTGCATTTTATAATAAGCTTTTGCTACTTATATTTTTGATAAAGGAAATTAGAAAAGGGATAGTTAAATGGTTATTGTAAAAATCAATAAAACCTAGTTTCAATACAATAATATTATTTGATATTAATCAAAAAATGTTTTTTTGGAAATTTTATATAATTCAAACCTTAAATAGATGCCAAAGACTCTAAAATGAGTTGAATATTTTCAAATGATTTTCTACAAGAACGATAATTACCAAAGAAATGCATGAACAATTTTTAGTTGGAATGGACTCCTCAAAAATATGTTCTTACAAATATAATACACTAAAAAATGCCTTTGTTATTGAGTTGATAAATTGGTGGATAGCAAGTGCTACCAATATTGATCCCACTCTAATCTATCATAGCAATGTCTCCAAGATATTATTATTATTATTATTAATGAGAAATTATGATAAATTATTTGCAATTATATTTGGCCATGAGTTTTATGATAGGACACACTATTTGATGTGAAAGCAACCTCAAATAAAAAACAATTTTTGTTTATGGTCATGGGTTTTATTTAAACATTCAAAAAACAAGTATAGCCTCAAAATTTATTCTTAATCACTTCATTTACAATATTTTCATAAATCATATCTTCATGGTAAAAACCTTAGCTTTCCATATTGTCCTTGGCAAGTTTTAGTTATAATTTATAATGGCACTTTTGATTTAAAAAAATTGTCTGAGAAAATGAAGTTTATTATAATTAGATTTAAAGGAAACTACTTTAAAATTAGGCAAACAACATAGTTTGACTAATTTCTCAAAGTAGGCCTTTAATTTATCATATTTATCAACATTTTTTAATTCATTTTTGATATTTTAATAAAAATAAATTATCCACAAAAAAATTCATAAAATAATGCAATTGATTATTAACAAAATATATATGTCATTACTAATTTCATAAGATATAAGTTGAATAGTACATCCTTTTCTTACTAACATAAAATATTTGTAAGTACATGGTAAAAATCAAAGAACAGTGCTAGGGAAATAATATTTCACAATCTAATTCTCTATCAGTAGGTATATGGAACATCCCATGATTTTTTTCCATCCCTAGCACCATTTTAAGTTACACCTTCATGATAATTGATACAAAGTAGGTAGAGCGAACACCCATGATTTTTTTTAGGAATTTTATAGGAATATCCTAACACCATTTCAAGTTACATACTTATTGGTTACCTTTATGATATTTATCCATCATGTGATCATGTATTTTATGATATATATTACCTATTAGGTGTGTTCTTATATGCTTGGTGATTTCATGTACATTTATGCTCCTGCCATGTTTTTTGCATTCTTATCTCCACTATTTTTAATTTGCTTGATCATATATTTTCTTACGTTTTATATGATTGGTTTTTGTTTAATAATTTTTGATGTTTGGGTGAGGGTGAGAGGGGTTTAAATAAGTAATGAAATGGATGAATAAAAATGTTCTAAACTAAGACAATTACTTTAATTTAGTTAACATTAAATGATGAATCTGGAAAATTAAAAAATATGAAAATTATAATGTTGATTGATATTATAATAATTAAAACAAAAATAATAGATGATACTTAAATATTTTTTAGATGTGCATGTAGATCTAATATTTTTAGGTGTGGAAATAGGTAAACTAGTGCTCAAGATCTCATCGTCATTTTTTACAAATATTATTTATAGAGGCTTGGACACTTTCATCAACTTGTGGAAACTTATGTTGATAGTTCTTCCTGTGAATCAATGAATTTGTACTATATGAAATATTATTTGTATTGATAAATTATCATCTAGACTTGTTGGGGTCTTTTTCACATGTATAATGATATATCTGGATTGCATGCACAAGATCTATATGATTGTGTCTATCTCAAACCCAAGTAATTAATTTTATGTTGTCATCTTAAAAAAATGGGTTAGTGGGATCACAAAATCAAGCTAACCTTAAAGTATCATTTTTATATGAGCACTACCTACATATCCAATACTCTGATGAGGGGTTCATACAAATTTAGTTCTACCCTGAGTGTTGGCTTCTGTGTGCACATGGGTAAAATATGTTATATGAAAGGGCATGTAATGACAATTTTTGTAACTTGACAAATAATACTCATGTGTTTCCCTTTGCATGCTTAAAACCTATAATATATTTTTTATATGAAAAATATATAAATACAAAAGAATAGGGAAGTATAACTTAGTTGTGTAATTGACTGAATGGGATCGAATAAGTGTTTTCCTAGTATTTTCTAGATGAATAATGAGTAGTCTTTGATTTGTATCTATACCACACATTTTGAAAATATCTTGTATAAGGGTTAGATAATATTAGTAGGTGAACCCATATGTTTTGAAATATTTTCAATATGGATTTCCTTTAAGGTATAGACACTAGATAAGGAATATGGACACTAGAATAAATGTTAGTATCCCTCTAGAAAATGCAAGTGTCCAATAGGTTAAAACGCCTCTAAATGTATGTAACTAATAGTGAAGGATATAAATCATGTTTTAATATTTATGTAGTGTACAAATGATTTGGGTCATAAAAATGATAGGGTTGGTCCATAAGATATGTAGTTATTCATAGTGAGATGGTAAATGTGAGACTTTTAAAAGGTATAGAGCTAAAAGGTATAGCCATGAATGGTATTTGTCAAATATACAAAATTGAGATGCTATATATAATAAAATTTTAGTATCTAAATTTAATGATGTATTTTTTGATTCCTAAAACCTCCTCTTTCATTACTTGGATCTGATATCTACCTTGAATTCCTCTAATCATCTTTGACTTTGCTTGCTTCATGAAGGTACATTGCTTGTCTTTGACACCCTTTCTTTCTCTTGACATTCCTAGGGTTATAAGACTATTTAAAATCATATAATCATTATTTATCTTGAAACATATCATCCATAATCTCTCTATATACTTTCCCTCTTCTATTAACAACACCATCCTTTTCAAACACTTGATTCATCACTTGAATCTACTTGCTTAATCTAAACTTGTTCATTATCTAATAACCTCATAGACCTAAAGGATTCATGTAAGGTTACATGATTATTAACTTCTCACTAGGAATTATATGGTAATCCATATGGTCTTTTGAATTTCCCTTATACACCCTATCAAAAGGTTGAATCCCTAAGTTTGTACTCTCAACCTATCTACACTTTCTCTCTTTTAGTTTATTTACTTGTAGCCCTATTTTCATGCAAATATAGTATGTTGGAAAAATATACCTAGATTACATACAAAATAAACACATTTTAAGACACTTTTTATCCTTAATCAACTTCAAACAAAGTTTTATGTCTTAATTCATATTGTAACCCTACTATCTCACCACACCTCCTTCACAATTAGGTCTTTTTTAGGCCTATTAAACTTACACAGTCTTGGTTTCCATACTATACCATACTATAATATTATAAAAGCACCAAATATTATATTTCATGTCAAATAAGTTTAGATTAAAAGGTTTCATGATTTTTTAATGGTGGAAACAAAAGTTATTCCATTTGAAAATTAAAAACTTTAGATTAGGTTTGCACATAGGCTTGTGTTGGATGAGAGTATAATAAAATGGTTTAAATGATTTATTTACCTTTTAAAACAATTAAAATACCTAAAATATGTTTTAACCAACCATTTTTACCTTCTCTAATATCTATATGTATAATAACAATCACAATAATATCTGAATAAGTAAGTTTGCAAATTTTTGAGTTATTCTTCTAGGATTGTGTGACTAGTTACCTTGTGTCTTTCACTTAAATATGATTTCATAACCTCCCTATGGATTTTTTTCATCAATTAAATTCTCTATAATAATTCTTGGAATCAAAATAATTCCAACACTCACAACCATCAACCATACCTCTCAATCCTTGAACTTCTTGATTGTGTAACACATAATTTTTCCTAGTGGATTGTGCGACTTTATAAATAAGTATGAGTTCAATATTGAACTATCAAGTGAGTCATTTAGAGAATAAAAAATACCATAAAAAATATAAAAATACTCCACTACTCTCTCAACACCTCAAACCTTTGAATGAACTCACAAGAAACTCTTCATTAACTTTCCTTCTTAACTGTGTAAACATATCCTTCAAGGCTTGTACACTTAAACTTGTCTATAAGTTAAAAATAACACACTCTATTCAAATAAGAAAAATAAAAAATTATTTTACACACCATTTATCTAAATTAAGCACACAAATCATTCTCCAAAACACTCTTTTCCTTATCGATCTTATTGCTTACAAATAATCATAACTAGAATCTATACAAGGCAATCATAGTTCTTGAAAATATTGAACTTCTTGTTATTTTTCAGACTATACTCCTATATCATACCAAACTATAATATATTAAAAGACACTAAATTCACTTACATGCATTTCATATTTTCAAAATGCCAAAACATGAAAAGAAAACTCTCTCATATATCATACCAAACTATAATATATTAAAAGACACTAAATTCACTTACATGCATTTCATATTTTCAAGATGCCAAAACATGAAAATAAAACTCTCTCCAAGCCATTTCCGATGTAGGGTGGCAGTTATTACCTCTATTTCTTGGCTCATATTATTTTATTGACATGATATGCATCTAAAGACACCATTTCACACATTCATAATGCCTAATAGGACCCACACAAACATTTTAAAACCTTTATATTTCACATAACACCCCTAAACACCACTCAAAACCTCAACACAAATTCAAAATTTCAAATTATGTATTTTGGTGAGAAACTCCAAAGTGAATAGAAACACACACTTATAAGATTCCTAATGACTCAATCAAAATATAAGGGACCCTAAAAGACATATAAAACCCATCACAAACCAAAAATATCTATAATGAACCTCTTAAACACATTTACATACTTTGGCATCTTGTGATGCTCTGCATCACAAACTCCCATTTTATTCTAGTAATGCACAAGGTTGGAATTACTAGGTTAAATGAATGAAATTCATAATTGGTTATATACAATTTATCTTGTATTTTCTTAAATTTAGTAAACTTTACATTGGTGTATTACTTGTAATCAAGTGCATGATATAGAAAAAAATCAATGCATGTAATCTAAAATTGAATAATTGAAATGTTTAAAAAATAAAGAGAGAAAGGAAGGAGTAAACTTGTGCATCAATGCATCTATTTCCCTTTGATATTTTATTTTGGTAAATATGATTCCTTATTAAGCATTAGATCTGATAGATAGGTTCATAATTGGAGCTTGGATATTTTGAAGAGGGAAATTTGGAGGGTAAATATGCCCCCAATCTAATGCAAGGGTGAGTTATGATATCACCATGTTGAGATCATTGAATCTCAATCATTGAATGTATAATAAATTAAATCTAGGTGGTATAACCATATCAACTTGAAAAAAACATAAGTAGTTCTAAGTCTATCGAGGGTGTATAATCTCAATTGTACTTCTCAAATGATCCACGACTATAGATAGGAGAGGCTCAAAATGGTGGTTCTTGGTAAAATGTTTTGAATATGTATTTGTATTTTTTGGTGAAATCGTATGTCATATGCACGTCAATATATCTCAATCTTAATTATATATCAAAATATAACCTCTTCTCTATAAATTTGTATAAAATCAATAAAAAATATGAAAAACACTTTGCCAAATGTGTAAAAAATAATGCCAAATTTACAAGATTCTGACCCAAGTGTATATCCAAATCATGTAAATTGTAGAAAAATATTCTAATTGTATATGTGTGGAGTCATTTCTCTATTTCCACCACTAATATCCTCCCCCTCCCCCCTTTATATGAGAGGAGTGGAATCTTGTAGTCACCTTATCTTAAAGGATATGATTATTATGTTATATGTGTGTTAGTCTTATAAAATATATGATTAGCATGTTTAGGTAGATATATAAATGAAGCTCACAATATGTGATCACAAAAAATATAAAATACATGATATTGATCATGGAAACATATATAAAGTGACATCACAAGCTCAATAAAAAATATAGAACACACACAATAACACTTAATGCCACACAAAAGGGTGTCTAAGGAGACTACAAACAAGGGGCATGTTTAAATGTTGCACACTCTAAAGGAGGACATATTCAAATTCCCACACATATATAAATAACACACAATGTCACAAGGGCCCAAAATTAATGAAATATTCAAATGTTACACAAAAAAGATAATAACAAATAATAACTACATTTAATGAATTAACTGTGTGAATGAATGAAGTATATGAAACTACCATAAGCATATCATACTAGTCCTTGCATATATGTGTTAGTAAAAAATGACATGTGATATAGAATATCAAGTACATTGTATAATATGAAACATAATTACATAAATTAATAAGCATTAGTATATAATCTCAACATGATAACATAAAAGTGATCATACAATAATATAACATATATTGATTGTGATTAAATATAATCAATATGCCCTCAATGTATTGTGCCATGTAGGAAGAAAAAATGTACAACATATGAATGTGCATGTATCATGGATATAATGTATGAATATATCACACTAAGGTACCTATGAATCATATGTGTGTATATAAAAAATATATATGGTATATACTAACATAAATTAAACAACATAGATACCAAGGAACTAGTAAACACATGTACGCTAAATAATGTTTCTATTCAATGATTTAATTGAATGTTTTTTATTATATATATATATATAATAAAAAACATTCAATTAAATCATTGAATAGAAACATTATTTAGCGTACATGTGTTTACTAGTTCCTTGGTATCTATGTTGTTTAATTTATGTTAGTATATATATATATATATATATGTATATATATATATATGTATATATATGTATATATATGTATATATATAATAAAAAACATTCAATTAAATCATTGAATAGAAACATTATTTAGCGTACATGTGTTTACTAGTTCCTTGGTATCTATGTTGTTTAATTTATGTTAGTATATATATATATATATATATGTATATATATATATATGTAT